>CM068874.1:14213935-14693935 GCA_035149815.1 Branchiostoma lanceolatum
TCTATGGAGGAATAGAATTGTCTTGTTTTCTCCAATGTTTCATCTCTCTTACTAAGGAAAATTTTATGTTGTGGTTAAGTATTGAAAAACCTCGATGACATACTACATATTATATATCAGCAAGAGGCAACTAGCATGGTATGGATGACATTAAAAGACTTAAGTATTTATCACATTTAGGTATTTCTTAAGATAATTTCAACTTAGAAAAAGTGATTGTTGGGAAAGTTGATAGCTACCTCCTTTTTGTAGAGTAACTTACTTACTTTACTTATAGTAAGACGATGATTAAATCTGTCTTCTAGTGAAAAATTGAGCTAGAGTGGTGCAATCTCATTAATGCACTAATAAGAGAATGATCGGATCTGTTTTCTAAAACTGGTGAAATAATGGGATACCCTTTTGACAATAGTTGACACTTATAAAAGTAATTATCACGATTTTCAACTGAAATACTTTTCCGAAATTAAAAAAAAAATGTGATAAATAGCTATAGCTAAATTGCAGAAGAGAACAACGGACGTGGAATGGCGTTTGTCTTGGAGAAATGGCTCAGCTGACATGAGGCTATGGGTTTTCTTATGGAAAATGTACGCGCATGTCCCGTACACGTGGACAAGGTAGCTGAGCAACACTTGCCCCTGCACCAGAAGTTTCATCACTGCTACCGGAGTTAAAGTTTTGGCGCAGAATAAAGCTTAATTGCGAAACATTTATTGTCCTTACCAAATTCTTTCATGTTTTCTCTTTTTTTTCCCCCAGGCCCAGTTCTGGCACCCGCTGCACCCATGCGCGGGCGACCACGAGTGTCCAGGCGCTGGATACTGCTGCCGCTTCAACAATGTTATCTTCCAGAATCTCGTAAGTAACCTAACCATTGGTCTGGGTTGTAAATGATATATCATCATAATCCTTCTACTCAAACGAAACTTCCAAACTTCAGTAATGTTGTGTATATTAGCTCTACCTAAAATGTGAAATGCATACAGCGTCAACGCAAAGTGTTTTGCCATACACTGTGCCATACATAGGTGCATCTTTTCATGCATCATTCATTGATTCATTGATCCATTGATTCATTCAATCATTCATACATTCTTCTTCTTCTTCTTCTTTATTCCTCCCGTAGGAGAGCATAGCATACTTAAAATATAACAGTATTAATACATATTTAAAGGACAAAAACATATTTACAAATCTCACAGTATATGACATCCGTCACATCCCGTCACATTTATATGTCTAAGTCTGTGGCACTCGTTGTTCTACTGTACTGTTCGATGTCACTTCTGTCTCTAGTCCCCTCATCGGGTATAATGTTTCAACGGCTTCATTCAGTCATTAATTCATTTATTCATTTTGTCGGCAGTGCGAGCTGAAGGCTCAAAACGGCTGGCCCTGTGACCCCACTTATGCTACTAGCTGTGCATGCGCCGACGGTCTCGTGTGCATGCCAAATGCTCTCACCTCCGAGTTCGTCTGTCAGATCGAAGCGGAACCTGCGGCTTAAGAACCAGCGCACTTCACACCTCAAAACGGATCCTTCAAGCTCTGTCTAGATACACGATGTACTCGTAGTGATGAGTGTTATTTGGGGGCCTTTCAGTGGTCCACAATATTGTGTACCCGGCGTAAGGCAACTCAAAAGCAACATTACAAGTTCCTCCATGTATTCTTGGTCAGATCATTTGATGGGATCCATCTAAGAATAAAGTAGCATGAACATACGAGTGCGTTGCGGAGTAGAGTGATGTTTTTTTTTTATATATGTATGGTTTGTCATGATAGAGTTACATGTTCCCAGCGTTCAGAAGACAAGTTTAAGGTCTCATTCATGTGTTACTCCGCGTCTAAAAGAATCCGTGACGAAAAAAATTAACGGCTGCATGAACGTGTGTTTATATCGGTGGGAAATTCCCTTGTAGCCAGCCTAACTGATCTCAAGCGTCAAACTGATGAAAGCTTGTTTGCATCTGAAGAAATTGGCAAGTAAAGTTCGGCAGCCGCGCGCGAGGTCGGACGGACACCGCCGGGCATCGCGCGTGATGCGGTCATGCGATTACAGCTGGAAAGTGCCTTTTTGGTGGTGTAACAGTTTGTAATAGCTATAAAAAGAGATTGTATGTAGTGAAAATGTTGGCAATTTTTTCACACGATCTAGGTTAAATGTTCTCAACAAATAATGAATAACATTGGCACATTTTCTATATCTTCATTACGAACGCGCCCATATAAAACACGTATTATAACATGTAAGCCTATGGGGCAAAAAACTCATGAATGAGACCTTAAGACTTTACACATCTATTAAGTCACCGGCTCAGTTTGATTAGTTGCCATGGACGCAATGCTAATTTAGCATCGAAACGAAGCTTCTCCAGAGATTTCGCTCCAGCGGTCAGAAGGAACCATACCACAGATCGCGCCACCAAAAACTCTGCCAACACCAAAAATCTTGGCAAACATCGGATGTGATCTATTAGCAGGACAGGCGCTGGTTTCCGCGCAGGATGGGCGAGTATTAGTTCACCTGTTACTTCACACAGTTTTATTTATTCTAACCCTCGGCCCTTATCTACATTCGTCATCCACCCTATCTATAAAAGCAACGCGTGTGGTCCTACGTGTCCTATTCTGAACAGAAAAAATCCGTTCGCTCAGAAACTCTGCAAAATGAAGACTGCACTGTTTTTCCTGGCATTCATTGCTGTGGCTGCGGTAAGATTTATCCTTCCTAACAAGAAAAGTCTAACGATATCAATCATAGGTTGATTGCTCCATATAATGACATCCGTCGTTTTGTAGGTGAAGAATATCCTTATTACAAAACATGGAGCACTTTATAGTATGCTTACTGCTGTGAATCTTACGGTGAAAATTACGACTTTTCTTATTGTGAAAAACCACTATAGCCTCAGAGAAGTATACGCAGATGCTGAGAAAGACAAGTAAACCGGGTTATCTTCTCTTCACCGAATACATTGCCCTTCTATGTTTTACTTCAACAGCATCTACAAAACAAACTATAGAACCTCTCATGGTTCAAAGATATGATTGATTTCCACAGGTTCGATTAATATAGATTTGTTGGCTGAACACGACTGTTTCACTCTTGTTACTTTCTGTCTCTGTGTAGGCCCAGTTCTGGCACCCGCTGCACCCATGCGCAGGCGACCACGAGTGCCCCGCCCAGGGATACTGCTGCCGCTTCAACAATGTTATCTTCCAGAATCTCGTGCGTAATCTAATGTCGTTGTCTTTGGTCTGGATAAAACATTCTTCTAAGCATTCTATAACAAGACCAGATTCGACAGTGAGGTGTTGGTGTTTAGAAGTTACCTGAATATCTTCATCGAGGTTGGTACGAGTAAGTCATTCATTGCTAACATCGGATTCCGTAATTTTCTCGCCTGCAAGTTGAAGAAGGCAGATGAAAAGTTGCCGAAACGTTTTCTGGCGAACAAATTGCAGTCGAGAGGAAGGAATGATTCAGTAACCTCGTGCGAGGCTGTTCACGGAATTTCATCCATGAGGAAATCGGATTTTTGTCAACGCCTCACTGTCGAGATGTGGTCTTGAAAAGAGCAGGACTCGGACATAGATTTTGATTCATGATACACAGAAAATTACCTGTGTTGCGCAATGTCTCGTTATCAGACGCTAAGGCCTAAGAAAAAAATGCTGTGTTTCCGGTTACCATACCGAGCCTAGCAAAAACCTACCGACACTAGCCTTTTGTCTGGTTGGCCACTGGTATGGCAATGGACATGAAATTTTCATGCCATCTGACATCTGAGTGGTGAAATTATTTTAAAAAAAGACGTTTACAGAATTCATACTAAATTTACGGGATCCATACGGTACATTACTAAGAAACATACGAATTCTACGGAATTCATACGAGTTTTACTAATAGTAAGGATCGTATGTATTCCGTAAGACTAGTATGAATTCCGTGAAATTTCTCAATTGAATCCTGCAAAAATTCGTATGTATTCCGTAAAACTGGGGTGTCCCTGTGGTGTAGTGGTCTGCGCTTTCTGCCTCTCACCACATCTGGTTCAAATTACTTGGACCAGAAGGCCCGGGTTCAAGACCCGGGTCAGGGCACTTCTGGACAAGAGGCGCACTGAGTCATACCAAAGACTTTATAAAATGGTACATACTTCTGAAACAGTATGGAAGTTAAACACACTTCACTGCCAGTGGACTAGCCCCCTGCTACAGTGATTACACAACAGTGTGGCCCAGGGCTATGAAACGGAGATGGGCACCGCCCTATACATCAATAATGGTGTGGGAGGATTTTAACTAAACTAATTCCGTAAAACTCGTATCAATACTTAGGCACCCCTGACTAATGTCTGTATTTGCGTTGACAGTGCGAGCTGAAGCCCCAGCAGGGATGGCCCTGTGACGTCACCGGAGTGACTAGCTGCGCCTGTAACGACGGTCTGGTCTGCAAGCAGGCCAGCCCCCTGTCCGCACAGTTTACCTGCCAGATGGAAATGGAGGCCTAGGTCTAGCAACATCGACCCGTACAGCCCAGACATGAAAACATCGAAAACAGCCAAAACATCGAAAGCAGCCAAAACATCGAGAGCATCCATAAAATGTAAAGGCTACATATATGTGAATGACTTGAAGTGATGATACACTCAAACTTTGTTTGAAATTTCCAGTTATCGATATGTATCGGTCGTCACGAAATGATGGCCGCCGTATTGATTTATGTGGTGATTTGAAACAACAGGGAACTGTGTTTCGTCATCGCGAGTTGTTTCATGTATTTCTGGTCTGACTATTGGAGGAAACCCTCTGGGAATAAAGTAGTATGAATGTACAGTTGTGTAGACTGGTTATTTGTCTTACTTGGACCTTATCACCTACCGTAAGATTGTACGCTTTCACCATCAGTATATTTCCAGTAGAACGCAAGCCGTAATGTGTCATGGAACACTAGAAAGAAGATAGAGATTAGACGAGAGAATATCAGGTTTGGTTACATCCAATGCTTACTGCTAGATCGATGTAACTCGTACGTGACCTGTGGGAAAATTGCGGCTTTTTTTTAGTGAAAAATCGTAACTTATAGTCTCAGAGCAGTAGATGCTGAGAAAGACAAGTAAACCGTTTGATGACTTGATGGATGGATGGACGGATGGATCGATAGATAGATGGATGGATGGATATGTGGATGGATGGATGGGTGGATGGATGGAAAGATGGATGGATGGATGTGTGGTTGGATGGATGGATGGATGGATAGATGGATGAATAGATATATGGATGGATGGATGGATAGATGGATGGATGGATTTAATTATAGATAGAATATTACTAGTACTACAATATACGAACCGTATGGGTTTTGGAAACCCTACACGAAGGAATCAGAAACATCTTCTGTGCTACATGTTGTTTTTACATAACTTTGGCTTGTTTAACCATGAAGGGACATACAATGTCTTAAAATGGCATGAGATAGATGCTCGCCATCACACACATACATGAAAAGATATTTGACATCTGTGACAAAGATTGAAGAGCAGCACTCCTTATATTATCATGTACACACGCACACATGCACACACACACACACACGCACACACACACACACACACACCACACACACACACACGCACACACACACACACACGCACACACACACATACACACACACACACACACACTCACAAATACACACTATACCATGTAACACTTATACACACTGATAAACTTCAAACAGTTCTAGATGCACTCCTTTCCGTACAGGATGGAGCACTATTGATTAGTATCCTTAACTTATGCTCACTTATGGCAAGGATACTGTAAAGTATACATTATACATTTATATCATGACCTTGCCTGTGGTTAACCTTTGCCATACTACGTCATCCCGTTGCCAAGATATCATAAAAGCAAAACCAACAACCAATGGCGCCTTTTTATCTATATTGGAGCACAGGTAGTTTGCCTAAGGACATTCTACCCATCGGCTGTTCAAGATGAAGACTTCCCTGCTGTTCTTGTTCTGCCTTGTTGTGATCAAGGTGAGTTCCTCCCTTTCTTCAACTGCACTGGGCAGTCTAAGAACATGGGCAGTTGCTCTCAAGACATGAAAGCCCCTTCTCCACTGGTAGCGTGTGTAGTCCAGTGGTTAGTAACCCTGCCTCTGGAACAAGAAGCCGTGAGTTCGATCCCGGCCGTGTCGCTCACCCGACATGTACGCTACTGGAAGGGCCTGCAGTCCTTAAGCTGTGGTACTCTGTTTACATTGTACTTGCATTGTCTAAAAGAGATAGGGAAATTTGCCCGGCTATAATTAACTTGTAAATACTGTACATAGCGTCTGTCTTCTCTGTCATGACCGGTGGAAGAGTAGCTCTTCAGTGAGCTAAACTTCTTTCCACGGGTCTGAGGCCGTTGAGCGACTCAAACCTACCAAAAGTGGTTTCTATGAAAACACTCCGACTGTTTTGAGTATGTTTAAAATATGTTGGAGACTGCAAGCGATTGAAAAAACCATTGAGCGCTCTCTGAAAGACGAATGAGCGATTAAGTCAAGTCAAGTATAATAAAGTCAAAGTCAATTTTTTTCCACCAGTTTTCTATCTGTGTAAAAGCAGGTATAACAGGACTGATTATTCTGAATGTTTAAACTGTAAAAGCCAACACCATAAATTGGACTTACCCAAATTTTCGACTGAACAGCTAGCAGTCTTTTTCAAGGAATGAACCATCCAGGACTGATTATTCCTTATGATTACTATATATTACAGGCTCAGTTCTTCAACCCGCTGACTCCATGCCAGTCGGACGAGAACTGTCCGTCCCCGGAAACTCACTGTTGCCGCCTGGGCGTTTTCGGCATCAACACTGTAAGTCTCACTTTTTTTATCAGAAAACAAGATACACATGGACATGGACATGGACATGGACATAGTGGCGCTACACGCAAGTACATAGACTTATTTTACAGCGCCACAGAAAAACTAAATAAGAATAGACAGAGACAATGACAAACTTAAGCAAGTTTCTGAACAAACGTAAGATGAATAATATAAGATATGACTGAAGTAAAGCGTATCAAATTGAATATTTGAATAGGCAAAGTGATTGAAATATGAAATACATAATACATACATCTGTACCGACCCTTGATTAATGTTAAGGTAAGTCTCACTTCATACGACCGTCAACTTTATGGGTTCAGCTATGTCGTGAATACGTTCGATGTCTCAAACAGTTATCAATTCCTTGATAACACACTCAAATACAAGTTGTCGCATATCTAGCTACTATAGAACAACCCATGCTAGAAGAGGTGCATGTATCTGGTCTTTCAGGTTGACCCCTTAACACCCTCACTATGACTCTTGGGTCCAACATTTTCTTCTAGCGTGGTAACGCCCACGACAGGCCAAAATGTACATTTGAACGCTACAAATTTAGGCCTGTTTCGCGCTTAAAAGATTCTGCCATGGACATATACATTGCGTTACACGTGAAAGTGATTGTACTTCCTTTGATGATGACATATATTTCTCTTATGTTGACAGTGTCATGTTAGGCCACATCACGGCTGGCCCTGTGGCCTCACAGGGCTCGACAGCTGCCCCTGCGTGCCGGGTTTCCAGTGCGTGTTGAAGCCAAACAGCACCGCGGAGGCGTGGTGCGTTTCGATGGACCTGGAGTGGCTGGCCCAGAGGCCCGAGGAATGATGAGGATGCGCACGTACCCCATGCAGACCCTTCAAATCCATTAAAATCACCTGAAGATCGCCCGACTAGATACATGATCATGATGATCTATTCGAAATGATGATTAGCTCCGGCAGTTGTCCATGTAGTATGGTCACTTGATGCCATATTAGTTTCTGTACTTTCAGGCAACAGCTTGTGGTGTTTCATCATTACGAGTATCATCATGTACTTCTGGTCGAAACACAAGAGATACCCGTCACTGAATAAACCGTCATGAATTGTGCCATAGAGTTGTGTGTGATTTTGTACTTAGATATATTATCAAATTCGATGTGCCGGCTGTGCAAATAGCTCAGTCCGTCAATCGCACGGATGTGAACATTCCTTTTATGCAACTGCGTGAGGCACAAGTATTATAATTACTTGATTTGAAAAATGCAATCGGATAACTTATACCTCCATAATAGTATCCCGTTTCTCTCTACAGAATCTCGAAATCAATGGCCTTGAATTCGAATAAAGAACGAGTTCCTTTAGATTAGAACGGCCTGCTGTAGCTTATCCTGTATGTACCTGATAAGTCGGTTATGGGTCCGAGATGCCAGTGGGTCCAGTTTCTGGTACCAGAGAACCAAAACCAGTTAAGAAGGATACAGTTTCTCCGCATTCAATTCGTTTTCTCTATGTGCTAAGTAACCCAAAACAAATCGGTCTGGTCAATCATTTTTTCCACGAATGAACTACATAGCTTATAAAGAGCTGATGAATATAACGTATCATTATACATTGATAGACTTCTGGTTAATCTTTACCATGATATATTGACAAGGTCGTTGCCAGTCCTATATATATAACAGTAGAACCGACCGATGACGCCATTTTACCCACATCGCATATTTGAGCAGAGGTGTTTTTAAAGACATTTTATCCATCAGCTGTACAAGATGAAGATAGCCCTGCTGTTCTTGCTCTGTCTTGTGGTGATCAAGGCGAGTTTCTCTCTTCCTTCAGTTAAAATTGTACTGGGCTGTCTAAGAACATATACAGTTGTAAATGAAATCCCTTCTCCACAAGCGGGGACCATCAATCGACCAGAAAGGTGGTTTCTATGAGCCGCTAGGGATTGAAAAATCATTGGTGCTGTCTGAAAGACAGATGAGTGACCTGTCGAAGTTTCGCCAACGGTCGACAGCTTTCTTTCTTTCTTTTAAAAGTGGGTAAAGTAGGGGTGGTTCTGCGTCTTCATGTTCGCTTTTACTTTTCACAGGCCCAGTTCCTGCCGTTGGCTCCATGCCAGTCGGACGCGGACTGTCCGTCTTCTGCAACTCAATGTTGCCGCCATGGCTTTTTTGGTATCCAGACTGTAAGTACTGAAATGTTCTTCAGATGTCTAAATTCTACAGAAATTTCAGCAATGGTGCGAACGTGATGTCTTAAAGCGTAGCTATCAGCCCTTGATAATACACGAAAATAGTCGCATATAATCTATCAACGATACAGCGATTCCTGTAGCAAAGGTATCTGGTCTTTTAAGTTGAAACCCTTCATATCATACAACCCGTGATTTGGTAGTAACTATTTCTAATTAGCGTGGCTACGACAAACCAAACTACTGAATATTTGACCATTCCGCAGTAGGTTTGACATATGAAAATATTTTGTCATAGACCCATATTGTACGACGTATGTGAAAGGAGTTGTACTTTCTTTGCATGATGATGTATTTCTCCTGTATTAACAGTGTGAGACTAGGCCACAAGCTGGCTGGCCCTGTGACCACGTTGAGGCAGGAGTCGGCAGCTGTCCCTGCGTGGAAGGTTACGAATGCGTGCTGAAGCCAAACACCTTCGCCACGAGGATCTGCATGGCGGTCCAGGCAAACACCCCGGAACCGTGAGGGCGCACAAGTATCCCCATGCAGACCCTTCAAACCCCACTAGAATCAGCAGAAAATATCCCAACTAGATACATAAAATATTCGAAGTAATACCGAACTGATTTTTGACTGTCCAGTTGTCCACGCAGTACGGTCACTTGATGCCATAGAAGTTTCTGTACTTCCAGACAAGAGCTTATGGTGTTTTATGATTACGGATTACGAGTATCATCACATACTTCTGCTCAGAGAATAAACCGTCATGAATTGCATCATTGAGTTGAGTGTGTTTTTTATACCTAGATTATGGTTACAATTAGATTCAATGTGCGCAGGCTGTATAGAAAGCTATCCCACTCCGGCAATCGTAAAGATGTGAACATTCCCTTTATATATTTATATATAACTATTATTTTCAAATTCATGCCCGAAGGGTAATTTTAAGGGTAGAAATAATAAAGAGATAGCATGGGTAACAAGTGTCTATTCTATACATCTAACTAATATTACAACATACATTACTGAGGGGTTTGACTTCTTCTTTGGAGGTAGTGCATAAGGTATCATTTGATTTGAAAAATGCAATCGGAGAACTCATGTCTCCATAAAGGCGTCACGTCCTTTCTCTATAGGATCTCGAAAATTATGGCCTTCAATTCTCAGAAACGAATAATGTCCTTGTAATGTCCTGGTGTAGCGTATCCTGGATAGTGTTGAAATCCGTAAAGCGATAACACAGTTAAGAATGCCATAGATTGAATATAGAAACAGGTAGATACTTTAATGAAGCTCCCGACCAAAGGTTTTGCCCATTCTGTCCTAATCGAATTGAAGATGACTTTCACTTTATTATGGAATGCTCTAAATATGATACCCTACGAGTTGAGTTATTCACCTTTCTCAATTCAAGTACTTCAGATTTTAAGACACTCAATACCACAGATAGATTTGACTATATATTTAGATGCAACAGCTCATACAGTGTTAAAATAGGCAAATATATAAAAGATTGTTTTGTTATTAGAAAAAATAATGATACTCAAAATTAGAAAAATTGAATCATGTAAAACCTAAGATAGTCATTTTGATGTAGTGAATAGTTTTATTCCATACCCATGTCTTGTTCTATGTTTACTGTTGTTGCCATACTTTGTACCTGCTACAATGGTCGCGCAATAAAGTTATTCTTCTTCTTAATAAGCCCGTTATAGATCACGGAAGCCAGTTAGTCCGTGCAGTTTCAGGTACGCTGATCTATCAAAGGTACCTGAGTCGGAGAACCACAAGACTTAAAAAGCAATAGCTAGGAAAGACACGAGAAAGACACGCGAAGCTCTTATCATAACAAGTATTTCCTAGTGATTATGTTTCAATCGTTATCACTTATTAGTAATGAAGCGTTTCCCTGCATATTTTTCATAACTTTTTGAAAAATATGTTTATTTTGTGTTTATACATCCATTCCCAGTATGGTGCCTGTGCTATGCGTGCCGGTTTTTGTGTATGAAAATTGAGTAAAAAGAACGTGGAAAAATGAAAGAAAGGCACGTGCAGTTAAAAGCACTTAAGATAAGAACTCACAAAGTCCTGACATTCTTACGTGCGTCTATTATACCTTTGCCATGTACGTGTTAAGTTACCCAGAGGAAAGCGATTTGGTTAATCATCTTTTTTTTCACAAAAAAACTACACATGATCAGGACGCGCTGTTGAAGACATGGCCTGCTTGGTTTGAAAAGATTCTATAGTTAGATAAAATCTTCAGTGATATTTATAGAGTGATTGTACGTCATTGGGTTCCCATTCGCTGCCACCTTAAAACCCTGTGGCCATATACGTCGTTTTGTCAGGGTTACGGAAAAAAATGAGGACATTCTCGAGACGTACAGTCGGATGCGCAGTGCAATATTATCCTCTCTGGAAAGGATGAAGTTGACCCTAGATTCGGTTCTGTTATAGTCTTGCTAAATGTCGTGCGACAAGGAAAACTTCGGCCATACGACAAAAATCGTACGACTGTACCTTCACCTTTTAACACGTAGGCCCAGGCGCTGGGTTCAACGTCTATCGACCAACTGATTCAACGCTCCTAATATGCATCAGTAGTTCTTTGAAGATAGCACCTTTCTCACCTCATTATTTACAGTACCTTGTACCAACACGTTCCTTCCTGGTCATAGGAAGGGTGTGTGTTTACTCACATGGCGACTCACACCGCACGTTTGGACAACACTAACATCGAATGATCCGCGAAGGTCACAGAAGACGTACTAGCGTAGTCGAGATAAAAACAGCAGAACATTTGTCTGACGTTTACAATTGAACTGATCGGCACGATGAAGGTTGCTCTGTTTTTCCTGGCTTTTGTTGTGGTGGTGAAGGTAGGTTTTAATGGTCTTTAATCAAAGCTTATTCATATTCATATTCCTTGCCATTTCTTTTTCTAAACCGTATACTGAAAATCGCTTCACGTTCTCTACGTTGTATCTAGGCGAATATGTTACGAGGATTCCGAATCTTTGAAATTAGTTAGCATTTTTCCGATAAGGAGATATCTAAATTATGATGGATTCGTCACTTTAATTAGTTGATATCCATTTTTCATGTCGAAAACTTCAGCTAGCCAGACAGTATACGTGCTGAAATCTCGTTGGGCAAATTTGAATATGAGAACATGAAACCAAATTGAGGGACATAACGGGCTCGTTGTTAAACATTAGGAGATAGATCACATAGAAATCACAAAACAAACTAAAAAGGAAGCAACTATCAAAGTTTATGACATTAGTACTGACGGTGAGTTTGAATGTTTGCAGGGTCAGTGGAACCCGCTGGGGATCTGCCAGTATGGGACTGCTGATGCCTGCCCTGACATGAACCGCTACTGCTGCCGCTCCAACACCGTCTTCCTCGGACTGCCCGTGGTTAGTACTGTTCTTGTTCCTGTCGCTTTCTTATTTTCATTCAAAACTTTCTCACAATTACATTCCTTCCTTCACAGAGCTCTAAAGCTATACAATAAGAACTATATTATAATCTGATATTACGTAACTGTAGCTGACTCCAACTTTACCTAGCCTGCTTTCGAATGACAGCGATAAGTTAGTTTTTCAACTGATTTTAACATGTTTGTACCCTTGTAATATGTATGATCGCTAGTGATCTTTGATAGTATGTAAGAAATGATTTTAATCAACACATTTCATGTTATAATGCAAATGTAACTTGCAAGTTGATTTGCAATAAGTCTGAATCTGTACATAGAAAACCACGAATATTTAGGCATCTCAGTAGATTCTTTCAGACAAGACGCAAATACACACTTATATCATATAAATGTATATCCAATGACTGTTTCACAAACTTCCTGCGATTTGATCATTTCATCGTGTCGACATTAAGTCCTAAATGAATAAAGATTGATTGCAACTGATGCAGGGTGTCCATACTACTACAGCAGCAGAACACAGTGGACTACTACTAACGTTACTACTAACGTAATATTCACTCCTAATCTCAAAGTTGAAGGTGTTGGATGTGGCCTCACCTGGGATATTTGATTAACTGGTAATTTATTTGTTTATTGTGCTGTTATTATAATAAACACTGAGCACGTCTTTTCGACAGTGTGAGTTGAGGCCGCACCTCGGCTGGCCGTGTGACGCGACCCTGGAGACCAGCTGCGAGTGTGTCCCGAACACAGTGTGCTACAAGGACATCTGCGTACTCACGTCAACCCTGTCAGCCGCGGATCTGGCGGATCTGGAGGGGTCGGGCGGTAATGGTATCGAGGGTCTCTAAACACCTTCACCGACTCGTCTGCACAGCCCTGGTTTTAGATGGAATTAAATCGCATTGAACCTGTAGTTTGTAAATGCTCTCATTGTGTCATGAATTAGAGGAACTTAAGTCTAATCTTAAATCTGAAGACTAGATCAAGTATTGTTTCCAAATAAACCACACAAATCAATACTACCCAAGTCCTTACATATTTCATATTACTGTAGTAAACGTTGCAGAATAGCAAGAGTTATATCTGATTTACTTCGGTCCTTTAATAGTCTTAAAGAAATAATCTAATCAACTCTTTTAAAGATTCATTCCATCATTCCATCCTACAATTCTGCCCATTTCCGAGCAGCCTTTGTACCCCCTGTCCTATTGGTTCAGTTAGTCCTCACTCTCGAAGATATTAATCTTTCTGACTTTAAATATAGGAAGCGATGCTACTCAAGCAGCTCAAGTCTTATCCATAGAATACGTAACATGTAAACAGCGGGACAAACGACCCCGGCTATGCTTCTCTCACAGCTGAAAAGTAGAGAAAAACTACCCCCCCTCCCCCATCCAATGATGTCATTTTCATCAAAAACCCTTTCCTGCCACGCCCTATCCATCCCAGCAGGCATTGCAGCGACTTTAAACCAATCAGCATGAAGTACAAACACCGTAGTGCTATGGTGCTACACCTGTTGGTTCACACGACCTTTATACCAATCTTAGCATACAGGTTATATTAGCATACATGCATATTAGGCCTAAGGAAATATTTGTGTGTTTCCGCGGTTATGGTCCTGAAAAAAATAGGATAGGTAGGTAGAGATTATCTTCTTTATATCCTTAGATTTTGGTGGAAGTGATCCAGACAAATAAATACAGCTTAACAATGCCAAACTGAATGGCATCAGGGAACTGGTATTTCCAACATTATGTTTTGTACTTATGCAGATATAACTTCATTGCACAAACACAAATACTGCACAAAGAAGTAGTGTCTATTCCTTTTCAAAGAGAGTGTGAAGCAGAAAGTCTGTAAGGAAAGGAAAGGAAAGGAAAGTAATCTCGATCCAGTTTAAGCTCACTGAAGAGCTAATCTTCCACTGGTCGTGACAGAGAAGATGACAGACGCTATGTACAGTATTTACAGGTTCATTGTACCGGGGAAATTCCCCTAGCTCTTTTCGAATAGCACAATGAACAGTAGACCATGGCTTAACGTCCCGTCCTAAGGACTGCGACCCTTTCCAGTAGCTTGCATGTCGGGTGAGCAACACAGCCGGGATCCAACACGGGGCTTCTAGTTCCAAAGGCAAGATCGCTAACCACTGGACTACGCACACTACTGGTTGTGGAAATGTGCATTACTATTTGGATTCAATTTTGAATTTCCATTAGGGTTGGTCAAGTAACCAGAAACACAATGTCTTTTCCCTGGCCTTTGCAAACTTCACTGCTAACACCGTGCTAAAATATCTTGCTGGTAAATACAGTCCTTCTGCTAACACTATATTGTCTAATATGAAAAGATGTTCCTCCCTCTATCATTGAAATCAATGTCTGCATTTCACAAAGTAAAGAAAAGGACAAGGTTAAAATTGCTTATATTTAATTTCAGGTGCTTTATAATGCAAATGGTAAACAGAATACATAATTACAAACACATACACTACTGAAATAAGCAACTAACATGTACACGTGAATATGGCTTGTCTATGTCAAGCATTCACAGTTTATGATATCTTCCACAAAGTTTTTTCTTCAAATGTGTCTTCTAAAGGAAATACATGTACAATCTATGACTGGTAAAATACATGTATTGGCGTCTGAGAAGTTTTGCATATTCTAATTCTTAAAAAATATGATAAACTAGAATTTCCTGAAGAGCAAAAAAATAATCAACTCAACATCTTTTTGTAAAATGTAATAATACAGTGACAGTTGTATCTAAACGACATGGATTGCCAGTATTCAATATACACTTTTTTTAGTAATCATCAAAACAAATAGTCTAGAACAATGCATGATGCAAATACATTTTATTATGATATATCTATCATCATTATCATCACATCATTAAGTTTCTACTTATCTTATCAGAAAACTTGATTAGATATCTTCTCATTTTATATAAATGTAGAATAAAAAATGATATAGCATTGAAAAAAATTGGTAAGTCAATAATAGGTAAAATGAACTTCTTTGGCACTTATATATAAAATTCAAATGTATGGTCCTTCTACTTACATTAGCACCAATACATGATATGCAGGGCATATAGTATAATATTCCGAGTGCCACACCCATCCTACGTGCCCAAGACCAAGAATGGAGAGAGGGATAAGGCATGCGGAAAATAGAAAACCCCCATCCTATGCCTGGGCATGAAAGGAAATAGAACGTCATAAAAGAAACAGGGATGTACATGTTGTTTTAATAACTCAACTGATATGTAGCTGGGTTTATCAATAGAGAAGTTTATCAATCTTCAAGTTGTGTATTTTCAAATTACGTTTTTTCCTGATTTGATAGCAGCTTTTGCAAAAATCTGTAATTGAAATAGTCTTGTTAAGACAGTCCACCAGATCTCTACACTATGTTCTTTTCCCTGATCGGTTCGTTTCGCAAGAATCTCTCGAAACCAAATCTAGTCAGATCCAGTGTCTTGAATTCTCCGTCCAAGAGTAGTTCGGCCACGGCTCTTCCGACCGCGGGCGCTTGTTGGATTCCGTGTCCGCTGAAACCGTTGGCGAGGTAGAGGTTGTCGTAGATGGGGTGCGTACCGATGATGGCGTTCTGATCTACCGTGTTGTAGTCATAGTAACCGGCCCAGGCCATCCGCAGCTGTTGGGGGGGTGGGGTGCATGGTATAATGAGTGTTTTACAATTACAAGTATATCTGGACTGCGGATGGCTGAATTCTACAACTATAGAGTTTTAGTGATGCAGTCTCCAGTTGTGAAGAAACTTAGTATGATTAGGTATGACTTTAAGTAATGCCCAAGACAAAACATATAATCATATCAGCAGCAATTAGAGGTTAGAGTCATGGCATAAATTTGAAGACAAGCTACGGCTGAGTACGTCGTTACTGAAAGTGTGATTTTACATGAATGAAGGTGTTAACCATAGCTTGGCAGAGGTAACAGTTGAACAGACAACAACTGAAATCTACCAACAACAGTGAAAAGTTTGCACAAACTGCAGCTTTTACACAAAACTGTTGAATATAGCCAATACATAGATCCCTGTCATCTAAACGTTTTCACACATTCACCGATGTTTTCCATACCTTGATTTCCTCAAATGCCTGGACCCTGTTTGCCAGCTTTGGCCAGATGGTCTCATTAAAAAAGTCGTAGTCCACTTCCAAATGTTTGGCATCCGGTTCTTCATGCTGAAATCACAATCAGACATAAAATATTTCCAACTAGAGTTCCACGACCTCATACCTTCGCCAAATGATTTTAACCATTGTGACTGACGTATTAGGAGTATTTCTCATCAATTATAAATCATACCATTTGATTGTCTTAAAATATGACATGTCCAAAGTATGAGCTTAACAAAGTATGAGCTTAACAAAGAAGGTGATGCTAATATTGATCATCAATTATGCAAATGAGGCCCTTATCAGCATAATTTGATTCAACGATGTTCACATTCACATAAATTCCCGATGCCACAAAAAAGTATTAAATGCATGAAATTTCCGTCATTTACCAGTATGGAATTATAGTAGTTTCTCATTTAAGTATGCAAATTAGGCCCACATTTGCATATTTTCTATCTTCAACATTCCTCTCTTCCTCAGTTACAATTTGAATAGTCATATCATAGCACAAAGCAGATTTTTTAAGGGCCCTCATTAATTATGCAAATTAGAATCTGATTTGCATAATTATCGGCCAATCATTCTAAGCATCACACAAGCTATCGACATACCAAAAATCATGACCATCCATCAAGGCCATCTTGAGTTATAGTATTTTCTCATTAATTATGCAAATGAGGTCTTCATTTACATAGTTCATATCAATTAATATTTCTCTCTTTCTCACTTACACATGTCACATGTTTCAGAGTCCTATCATGGAATTTGGCGGATGTATAAACTTTCCTCATTAATTATGCAAATTAGATACCGATTTGCATAAAAAGTATCTAATCATGTTCATCATCACTCAAGCTATCTACTTACCAAAAATCATTGCCATCCATCAAGCCCTTCTTGAGTTATTCCCTTTCAAAGTCAGATGCAAAACCTGCTCCTGCAGTTCCAAAAAAGCCGCTAGGGGGCCCAAACCCATACCACTTACTCTCTGTCCAAAGAGCTATCTACCACTCAAAAATCAGTTCCATAGCATGTCCAGAACACGAGATATCAAAACAGGAAGTTCTGCTGCAGTACCATAACAAGCCGCTAGGGGACCCAAAATCTAATCATTTCCTAGTCTCATCAAGACCTACCCACCTACCAAATATCAAGACAATCCATCCAAGCCTTCTCGAGTTATGCTATACATTACATACATACATACACACATACATACACACAAACGCTACCCTCTGCATAACCTTCTCGGCGAAGGTAAAGATCGATGGTATCTTTGGATGCTGTAACATATGTGATACTACAGAAAACAGAGAGGTGGCACAACTAAACCCTTTTTTCTAGTCTCTTTCGTCCTCTTTGATCAACATTACATCAGAGTAACAGCCGTTGCATAAAAATATCTCTTTGGACACAACTATAAGAACCTATATATGGGTTTATCAACCTTTTAGAATAACAACCATAAACATGTAGAATGTAAGCGTTTAAGATCATATTCATGTAATAAAAAATACTTGAATATGACCTTAAATGCTTACGTTCTGCATACATGCTTTCCTAGCTGAATCATATAACATATATCTTGTTCTACTTCATACGAACAACATCACAATGTCTGTATTGTAATCGTTGTCTGTATTGTAAACACTGATAAAATAGATACTGATTTGTCTTGAAGACAAAAACTGTTTCTGTTATCTCACTATTTTGAACTCTGCAGTACTGACCTCCTCAGGTGACTTCCCACACAGATAGTTCCCAGCAAGCCCCTCTCTCCTGAAGTACATTCCGGACGGGTCCACCACCATCGGGCAGTCCAGCCCGGGGCCCTGCGGACAGTGGAACACGTACACGAACCTCTTACGCGGCTCTACAGGGAGCGGCGCCTGCAGCTCCCAGTCTAGCCCCATGGGGTCTTCCTGGCCGATCCCGATCATTTTGGCGATGTCCTGAGCCCAGGGGCCGGCCGTGTTGATGATGTGGCCAGCCTTGACGTTCTGGTACTGTATGCTGTTGGGCATCTTTACCTGCAGGATATGGAAATATTCATTCTCGTGTTTACAACCATGGCTGATGATTAATACTATATGATCTTTTCCACCAGAGGATCTCAAATATATCTCTAATGTTGTAAAGCCCAAACTTACCGGTATGTAGAATATGTAGGTCGTGTGGCGTAATGGCAGATCTAGAGCGTTTGGCTCAGAACCAAGTGGTCCCGGGTTCAAATCCCATCTTGTCACCGATCTTGTGCCCTTGGGAAAAGCACCAATTCAGCACTAAAAAGGCTACCATTGCACTGGTAATTTCTGACCAATAAAAACCATTATTATTATTATCATTATATCTTAATATTGATAAAACTTTGCAAAACTTACCAAATTTCATAACCATCCTTCCACAGCTTCTTGAGCTACGTTGTTTTAAAAACCACAAGAACAAAGCCTTGTTGGCAAAGGTAATAACAATCAGAGAGATCTGCCCTACCTTGACATGTGTTATCCTTTTACAGAGCCTGCCTTCAACCACGCCTGGTTTGGCCTCCACTACCAGATCGGTGACCTCGCCGTGGCAGTGGTTCACGCCCAGCGAGATCGCCTTCTTCTTCAGCGCCATGAGCAGCAGCCACGGATCGAACCAGCCTTCGTTCTCCATCCCTAAGGATAAATTATCACATTCTTCTTAAGTACACTACGCAGATGTATTGCAATGTGTTCTTCATCATTTCTTATAACGTGACAGGTGTGAGCCGCAGCCTGCACATGCCATTGTTTTTTTCCGTCCTAATTCTGTACTGTAACAACGTTGTCAACATTTCATTTGGCATTAACGGACAAGTAAATAAAGTAAATGCCGTCACACTGGATTGAAAATTAGCGCAACGGTTCAAAATAAGCATCAAATTATAGAGTAATGGCCCAATATGCTACTTTGCTAGCCAGAACAATGATAGTTGAAAAATTATGACACTTTTTTGCACTGCTTATCCTAACAATATCAGTTTTCCTCCAGCACAGCAGATACCTCACAGACCAACTCAACTTGTCATTCATCTGTTTTTTATTTAGACTGTATAATTCTAAAGCTTGTAAAGATAGTTTAGAAGAAGAGTTGCAAAGGTTTTCAGTACCGACCATAGTTTCCCAACTCAATGCCATCAGTGTTGAGCCAGGGGAATTTCACTTCTAGTTGTCTCTTCGTGAACAGTCTCACTTTGGCGCCTAGTGCTCTATAATGGGAGGAGAATAACAAGTCTGGTTGTCTTCTTCAATAGTCACAAATGTCTTATCATTATATTGACATTGCACAAAATAATAATGTTTAAATGCAACATACATATTACAAGAATTGTATTCATGAATTTAGAATCAAAACAGAAGTTATCACTAATATAACAATCAGAACAGACTACTGTAAATGCAGAAATATTCGCGGTGGTTTTATGTTCGCTGTTTTAGTGGTGAACTTTTAGCGCAAACTTAAATCCACCGCAAAGCTTTTTGCCCACCTACATGTATGACTGTAGTGCTACTATTGTTTCAAACGCGAAATGAAGACCACCGCAAACACTCCATTTTCTCTCTTCCGTGAAATAAAAGCCACACAAACTTATATGCATTTACAGTATTAGACAGCTTATTGACACATACAGTATCTGTTGATACTCACACTTGTGTGTCATGTGCTTGTTTCAGTTGCTCCGCCCCTTCTGCTGTTGCCAAAAACAGGTAACCCTAAACAGCAGACATGTCATGTAACAAATCACCCAAAGTCATTCTGCAAAGACACATGTACCATTCAGAATACAAGTTAGCCCAAAATTATAGTGTATTTTGTCACCAGTAGATGAAGAAAGTCTCTGCCTTGCTTAGTTGCTATACGGTACTGTTATAGCATTTCCATTCATCAATGGATTAATATCAAAGTTGAAAATTAACTTTTGAAAAACGTACATTGGTATATGTTGACTCTGTACCTGTGGTAGTAATGGACATGGATCTATCTCAGGATACCTATTTTTTTTTACTATCATTGTATTTTGCCTGCCTGCCTGCCTGCTTTATAGATTTCCAGCAAAAATTTGAAAACCAAGAAACAAACTTGGCGTTGTTTCCTGACCTGTGGGTTGAATTGCACGTCCGGCGGGTCATCCTCGTACACGCTGAGGTACTCGCGGATGTTGCGGATGAAGTGAGAAGAGAACATGGACATGTTGATGTTCTCTGGCAGGGTGAACTGTTGTCTGATAGAGCCCACTGATAACACTGTGGAGGCCCTGGTGTACTGTGGGAATAAAGTACAGCTTTAGCATCATGTAAAGGACTGGAACTCCTTACGGTGGTTGAAGCTAAAACTGAAGGCCTGATGCCTTCTTTTCCGAAGATGGTATTCAGGTGATCTCTGTCTCTCATCTACATGTAATGTTTCTGACTAGATTACCATAAAATCTTCACACTTTTGTGGATGTTTTATTTTCACTGTTTTCAGAGTGACTTTTCCACAAATTCATTTCATGACACCATGAATATGTTACCCTAGTATGATTTATTTACCACAGAATTATTTCAATTGTGTAGTTAAGTTAAAACAATATGCAAGCTTCCTTTTGCCTCCAGACACAAAATGAAACCACCACAAAAGCATATGAATTCACAGTACCAGATTTCATTCTTAAAACAGATAAGACACTGTACTTACAGAAGGATCCTTCTCCACAACCAAAACGTTGAGTCCGATTTTCCCGCGAGCTTTCCTGGGTACCTTGTGCATGAGCCAGTAGGCTGTCGACCAGCCCATCACACCTCCGCCGATTATCACGATGTCGTAGTTGTTTAGAGGCATGTTGGGGTTGTTCCAGCTGTAAACATCAACAAAAAAAACAACACAAAATCAATGAACTGTAGACCAGCCCAACTCCTCAATTATAACAATTTTTGGGAACTTTTTTGATGGGCATGTTTGGGTTGTCCCAGCTGTAAAAAATAAGTTAGTACTAGTAGGTAATATTAACATAATAATAATAATAACAGGATCAGTTGTAGGCGACGGAATTTGATCCGAGTAGTCGCTTAGTCAAGTTGGATACAATCTTTGTGATGTAGGCATGCCTTGTCATAATTGGCTGATCCTTGCCCCAGTATACATGGTATATGTGAAGCAAGTATCCGTTCATTTATCAATCATGATCAGTATCCTGACTGATATACTGTGAGTTTGTAAAAACCCAAAGGGGCGAGTACGCCGCTCCCGGGATTCGAACCCGCGCAGATCCCGATTCGCACGGCTTGGGAAATGAGCGCACTAACCACTAGGCTAAAAGGTCCAGACCAGTTAGACTGGTCAGTTAGTGGAGGTTGATCCCAACTGTTACAAGTTCTTGCAACTGTACTGCTCATGTAGATGTCTTTTATCCCTGAACACTTTACCCCAACCAAGGGGTGTTGTTCAGTACACAAACAAGAACAAGAACAGAGGTGTGATCAGCAATGACCCTTGACTGTATACACTAGTTCTCCATTGATTCAAAGCTAACACTTTTCAACATATATGATTTGCATTGTAAGTTGCTTAGAGCAGAATTATATCAATCATATTCATAAATTACAGAAACTGTTCATTCATTCATATAGACTGGCCATGGGTATCTAGTTACTGAGAGGGTGCCATGCATGATTTTTAAGCTGTCAGTAAAATTAAATGAATAAATGTCTGTAAATGAGTACTCAGAGTAGGGTTTACGGACAGCTAGGGTGTTCTTCCAGTTTGGACCGCTCTTTATCTTAAATATATATTTTCCTATCACGTCTTTGAGAGCGTCAACGATTACTTTTTATACACAACAACTTCAATTCAGTTTAGACCAGTTTAGACCAGTTTAGCCTTATAACATAATATAAGGGCAGCTTGGATTTTACAGAAAAGACCACCACCAAGGATATTTTCTGTGAGTGTGAGAACAGTTTGCGGACTGTCCTTCGGATTGCATAGCCAAAAGCCAAAGGCATTCTCTAACATAATAAATGTGTAAGAGGAAGCAACACAACAACGTGTACATCCCCAAAGTTTCCTCAAAAGTCGAGGTATAACAAATTAAAGTCGAACTAGTATTATTTGCTTACCCCACATCGAATCCTGGACCTGGTTTTATCGCCGTTTTCATCCGTTGTTTTGCCTTGCCCCATCCTTCATCGAAAATCTTCATATACCCACCTACAAAGGTGCGTCTAAAAGTTCTGATTGCATTCATGCTGCTGGAGAAAGCTGCAGAGTAAAGCAGAGAACTCAGAAAATCTGTCAAAACAACAACTTCAGCTGCGACATGCCGTGATATATTGCACAGTGACCTCCGTATGACCTGACCTCAAGTTTAGGTGGCCGCCGAGAATTAATTTTAGCCTGAAAAAATAAAAAGTTAGGAGCCAAAGTGTCCAATAGCAAATGTAGTAAGACACTTTTATTTGTAATGAATACGTTTGTATGCTATTAGACATCGTATTGGTGACCATAACTTCTCAATGAAAGGTTTACTGAGTACCGACACCCCTAATTTGTATGAGGCATTATATAAAAACAAAATAGACACCAATAGCGGGGGCTCAAACCTCAGGACTGGACTGTGGGGAGGGCAGATCGTAGTTTTACCGTGTCTGCCCCAAATATGCCTGTTTTCTGGCGGAGGGGACAGGTGGTATTAAGAGTGAGGAATTCATGACAATGTCTACCATCATTCTTCAATAGATCTGCACTCCAGACTAGGGAGCAAAAAGAAGTGTGTGCCGCTATGTCAGTTTGCATGGCAGTGGGGACATCTGGCGGTTTTTGTTATTTTTACAGGGCCCTTTCCCGAGTGAGGGCCTTCGAGGTGC
The DNA here is from genome assembly GCA_035149815.1 of Branchiostoma lanceolatum. NCBI lineage: Eukaryota > Metazoa > Chordata > Leptocardii > Amphioxiformes > Branchiostomatidae > Branchiostoma > Branchiostoma lanceolatum. The sequence continues at coordinate 14,237,498 of CM068874.1, forward strand.
TATATGATGTGTATCATTTTAATAGTACCGCGTATATTAAACTGCCCCAAATCGCGACAGTGAATGAACGAACGAATAAACTATTGAATGAATGAAAGGGAGCAGTAAAGAAGATGGTGATGATGATGATGACACAGTGTATGACAAATGCAACTTTTTTTTTGCAAAACACTTTGCGTTGCCAAATAAACGTTGTGCTTTTGTGTAATAACTTTCTGTGTGGAGTAGCAAACCCCAGTCCTCAGAGATGTAGAATGCGTAAAGGGAATGTATTCCCATCTCAATGAGGCACACATCGGACGGCTAAATTAGAGCGGCCTGGATACGCATTCCAACTACTGATTACGCTGTACGGGAATTAAGGGCACGCAGGTACCCATTACCGTTGATAATGGCATGAACATGCGTACATTATGACCAGTGATAAACAACTGCCCATAGTCATCTACACGTGGCAAAACCGGATACTACAGAGGCTATAATGTTGATATGATTGTTAGGCAAAACATCACAGTCCACACGGTGTCGAATGTTTCTACCTCAAGTCACAACGGTTCGGCGGCTTAGTAACGTTACAACCACCTGGCAGATATGCTCATGCTCGTGTAAGTAGACATCTTGACTTCAATAGCTGTAAATTTTCGTCACTCTCATCGCTGTTATTGTTCAAATGAAGCTTAAGGCTCAGGTTGATAAAGGCGATTTCAAATGCGTAGCATTAATGTATGCTTAATATATAGTATCACTCTATTGCATGGACTGATATAGATGTCATCTTGGTTAGTATTTGGTCCTTATGACATTTTGACATTTCTCTGAAACCCGTAGAGACAGCAACTATTGGGGCGGGTATCACAGGCTAAGCACGCTAGCTTATGATAGTACATTGAACACACAGCCGGACTTTAAATTCTGTTGTTAAACAACCTTATGTTGCTATAGACAACAAATCGGTCGGTGTAACTTAAGGACGTAAGGACAGCGAAAGAGTTTAAAATCATACGCGTATGTGCCGTGCTCAATTATTCCGTGCAAAATTATTATTAAAAATTCGATTTAGCTAATCTTGGGGTTACAGAAAAGCAAAGTCTTGGGGTGGTTTCGAGTGGCTGTCCGATTGAGAGAAGTTATTTTGGTCGTGAGTGAGATGTAAAATACAGGGAGGACAGAGTAAGATAGAGCCATAACCAAAGCCATAATTACGACAGTCAGCCAGAGAGCTGATTTATTTTTGCAAATCACACATGACTCTCAATTTTGAACAGAAAAATAGACCAAACACACGTTGGAATATCATATTATGAATTTGATATTCGTATCCGAAGCGTTATCACACCATGTGAGAAACGCGCTGTGGTACATGGTCCGGGGATACTGACATGTTTTCACCATAAACAAGACACGTGAGTGCCATGGCAGTCGCTGATTGGTAGGGTTTGACGTGTAATGCGTAGATAGTATAAGAATGTGTTTGGGGGCGGGGTTACAATGTTACTTCCTGGTTGAGTTTGAAAAAAAACCCCACTGATACAAACACAATGATATAAACATCGCACACGGCTTGGCAGTCGGTGATTGGTGATAGCTGACGTGTAGAGCGCGGATTGCAGAGGAGAGGGTACGTGGAGCAAAATTGTTGCCTTGTAGATCAGCTAAATGATAGAATGTGTTATGTGAGCCATTCACTCACAAGACAAATCTGTTTAGAACTTGTTTAAGCTGGCCAGGAGGAAGAATTTTCTTTGTACTTTTTGGATCTATAAATTGGCACAAGCTAGTAAGTTGATACTTATATTCTTTGATTAGTTATTATGTAGGCATCTTTACAAATACGACCTAGGACTGAAGCGTATTGGTTTACTCAGTGTCTATGATTTTATCCAGATGCATCTGATAGAGGACAGGAACACCCAGCTGTTTTTCATTATTCCTCACAAATCAGCAAATGTACTACAGTCCAACCTGTGACCACTTTTACATAAGGACCACTTGGCCAATATGACTACTTTTTGGTGGCCCTGAGGTACTTTCTCCCATTGACACAAGCAGCACTAACTTATCCTGTCTATAATGACAACCTGTCCACATAGATCAGGTTTAATTGGTCTCCTGAGTGGTCTTCTTGGGCAGTTTTGAGACTGTAATTCAACTTCTAAACACGCGTATCACGCCTCGACACTAACATGATTTCTGATCTTATTTCTTAGCCTGGGTGCCAGCCTTTTTAGCTTTACTCCGCTCTCTCGGTCATTCGTGGCTACGGAAGCGACCGAGAGAGCGGGGTAAAGCTAAAAAGGCTGGCACCCAGGCTACATATTGCTGCCTCATGACAATGTAGAAAGACGCGAGACATGGCCCGAATGAGCTCACGTCACGTCTGCATCATCGTCTGCATCCTGACCATCGTGGTGCTCCTCAGTCTGCCGTGGGTCACCAGGTCGGAGGTCAAAGTCGAAGAAAAGAGTGACGATGACGGAGAGGACAAATCCGCGGATGAAGACGAACCTTACCGTCATCCAAAAAACATCTTAAACGTACCAAAGGACGCGGGGAGGACAGACGACTCTGAAGAAGAAGAAGAAGAAAGTGAAGAAATTGAAGAAGAACCGGAGGAGATGTGTCCACCCAACGTCGGAGATAACTACATCACCCTGGAGGACGGCACAATCAAGGTGAACATAAGTTTAAAACTAAATCTAGTGATTGCATTTAGCGTATACATAGGGCAACGCTATTAAGTAGAGAGACAGAGGGAGAGAGGGGGAGAGGGAGAAAGAGGAGAGAGAGAGAGGGGGAGGGAAGATTCAGGCACCGTTTGCAAAATCATCGCAAAGATACGATATCCCCTTTGTCTGTAATAACCGTGCAACTTTATCAATTTCTGTCACAGAGAGAGGTATGCAAAATTGGATAATATCAAAAAACAAAAAGATTGAGACAGAGATTCTATAACGTTAAATGCATGAACTACAGCAAGTACAGCACCCGTCCGTCACTACTAATCACAGAGCTGCGGTATTGAGCTTATAAAAATAACAGTTTATCACCAATGAAACTAAAGTTGGTACATGTATTGTCTCCCTTGACGAGGTTGACATGGCCAGTCTGCAGGCAGAAGGCTGGGAGAAGCTGGACTGTCGGTACCAGGCGTTCTCACGCAAGATGGACCACGATATCACGTGAGGATTGTGATTTATAAAGAAAAAAGATACTAATTAAGTTCTTAATCCCCAAAGGCAGCTCTTCTTGTCAACTTTATTACGACATGTTATTATGATAATTCTATTTTATGTAAATATACGTTATTATTATAGTTATGTAGAAAAACGGATGTACATAATGTGGCAATGCTAAAAGGCATCAATTTAGTATAGGCAGTAGATACAAACATAACTGCTTCATGTATCACTAGTGTAATGTCTCTTCCTGAAGATAATTTTTGTATATTCTCTTTACTCCTACGCAAGGTAACAGTTACTTTTGCAACTGGAAAGATTTTTGAAATGAACGTTATCCGAAATCTATCAAGTTGCTTGAGCCTGTTACCTGGCGTATCTTATTACATCTTCCCTTCTAACCTTCACTCTTTACTCCTAGGTTCAACCCGAAGGACGTGATCCAGGACCTCGGCCAGAAGGGTGAGATCTCGTTCCCGATGAAACACGAGTTCGTGAAGGTGGAGTGTCGTCTGCTGTCTGCCAACAGGACCAGACAGACCATCTACCGACTATTTTCACAGGTAACGTTACGTGTAAGACAATATCACACTGTGTTGTTTCAATTTCTTGTCCAGTGCTTGTTGTATCATAGTTATGTCAATAAAACAACCGGGGTAATGCCAAAAATCAATATGTATTTATCAACGTTATGACATTCAGGCAGCTGTCCTGGTTACATGACCATTTATCCAAGAAGCGCAACTCTTTGGAAGCGCTAGCTAAAGGGGCAAAATATACACTACCAAATCCATTTCCACTCGACAAAATACTTTGTCATCCTTACAAAAGAACAGCTAGTTGTAGAGTATTTAGTTCAAGAATTCGTATCATTGCAGATGTCTATACGCTAGTCGACAAATTTGTATACACAACAAAGCTTTCACAAGACTTAACCTTCAATCCTGCCACTTTCTTATCTTATTAACTGTCTTCGGAATGCCTTGTCAGGTGATGAGGAACGACGAGCTTGTGACGCGGAAGGTGAAGGGCAGTCGGAATCCGCTAGGGGTGAACGTGTTCCTGCTGTGTGTGGGCTCCATGTCTCAGACCAGGTTCAAAACAAACCTGCCGCTCACATACCGCCTCCTGGCGGAAGGCCTGCGCGCCAGGGAGTTCCCCAGGTATCACATGGTGGGGAAGACTTCAGCTGCCATGACGGCAGCCATGACAGGTCAGTCTGTAACTGAGTTTTAATCACCTCCATGAAAATGGAGGTATAGTTTTAGGCCCGTTAGTGTATCTGCGTGAACGCGTGCGATTTCGGCGCAACATCTGAATTAAGAAACTCATGATCGATTACGATGATATTTTGTATGTTAGTAGGTGTTGTGGATCTGACAGTCAAGGTCGATTCTGGGCCTCCTGGTAGCCGACCTTGGTACTGAACTTTTGTATCTTTTGTCCTGGACATGCTATGGTCTTGATTCTTTGGCGACGGATAGCTTTTGATGTTTTGCCAGCTAGTAGTTCGTTCGCCAAGAATCCAGTCTTTCTGGTTTCGTGGTTTAGGAGCATAACGTTCAAGAGGTTATGAATACTGTATTCGATTGCATTGTGATGATATTTGGTATGCATGTGGTTAGATTTTAACCAAACAACACACTCATGATATATACGTAGTATGAAGTTCTGTGTATGTGCTATCGAACACACATGTACAACAGGACATTATCTTGTGTGAACCCAGTATTGACACACAACAAGACAACCGGTTTAGAAACATAAACAACAACAAACTTTTCGGGGTCGTAGTCAATCGAATCTCATCCATATTCCACTATGGGGGAGGGGCAAATTGTGTACTACATTTTTTCAAACGACGGAAAGCAAGCGCTAAGTATATTTCATGAGAAAATGCATTTTTTTTGGCGAAAGAGGCAGAATTGGCACAAGAAAATGCAACGATCAATTGCAATGTGCAATGTTTTAAAGAGCAACACCTTCCACACATTTTTCACGACGATTTTAACAATAGAAACCTTCAGCGTTACTTCTTTTTGTTTTTAAAAGGTCAGGTTGAACGTGAACTTGAGGCTGACATCGAGCAGCAACAGTTCGGCTGGTACAAGGATAAATACCCGTGGCTGTGGAACGAGTTCAAGAAAGCCGGTTACGTCACTCTACTGGCGGAAGAGATGCCCAGCGCCTGGGGTTATGAGAAGGGCGCGTTCCGCAACCAGCCCACGGACCACTACTTCAGAACCCTGCTCGTGCAAGCGGCGAAAACGTTCGGGTAGGTTGCCACCCCTATTTTTCACTTCGTCCTGCGTGTGCCTCCGGTTCCAGCCCAATGTCTTTGGCATGGTGGAAGACAGGTCGGGTACTGATCCAGACGCATTTCGGCACCAGTGATAGAACATTATGATATAGACATGGCGTTTCAGCACCAAGGACAGAATCGTTATATTTAGACAGGGTGCTTACAGCTTTATAACACTCTAATGCTAAAACAACTACATACGGTCCAAGCGCGATTGCGATGATATTTCGTATGTGAGTAGGTGTTGTGAACACTGCACGAAATGGCCTCGTATCCCGGCGTATACGTACAGGGATTCCTCCGGAAATATTCCATATACCGGTGCGGATTTAGCGTTTCCGTTAGTTTTAACGGAAACGCTAAATCCGCACCGGGATATGGAATATTTCCGGAGGAATCCCTGTACGTATACGCCGGGATACGAGGCCATTTCGTGCAGTGGAACCTGGTGGTCAAGGTCGATTTTGGACCTCCTGGTGACCGACCTTTGTACTGCAGCAGAAGTTTTTGTATCTCTGGTCCTAGATATGCTGTGGTCTTGATTTCATTTGGCGCAAAGGGCGGAATAAAGACTATTCCTTATCACAACCACGGAAACGATAGAGTTTGCTGCAGTGCAATGAAAAATAAGATTTGAACTTTTCAGTGCAGTTGTGAAGGTGACTTAAAGACATTTCCCTTTGCGACACAAAGGACAATATACTGTCTAAAGTGAAAATGACATTTTGACTTTTCTTTCTGTTTGTTCCAGAGACGAAGCGTGTGTAGGTTCCACCCCTGCGCACCAAGCAACACTGGACTACACCCGGGACTTCACCAGTAAATATTCTGACGGTCTGATGTTCGTCCTGTCCTCCATTCACGAAACTTCCCGAACACAGCGAAGTGCCTCCGACTTCGCCACGATCGACTCCGACATCTACTCGCTACTGAAGTTTTGGAACCACAAACTGCTTCTGCAAAACTCCATCGTGGTCGTGTTCTCCGACCTCGTGGACGTGGCGACGGAGGGCGGGACGGAGGATGATACAGTCTTACCGTTCATGAGCATCGCGCTTCCTCCTCACATCAAAGATCAGTACCCCGAGATTATGGCTAACCTCAAGGTCAACCAGAACAGGGCTACGTCACCGTTCGACCTTCACAGGACTCTCCTGGAGGTGCTGGACTACAAGCCGAGGCAGAACGGGCAGTACTCTCGCGAGAGTAGCCTCTTCCACGAGATTCCCGCTGACAGGAGCTGCCAACAGGCGGGGATTCCAAAAGAACACTGCACGGGCAAATTCACCGTCCATCCAGAAATATAGCCTCTCAAACAGTAGAGCGACAGCTAACCTCGTTCACCAGGCTGCAGCCCGGCCTTAGCTTTTGTTAAGCCCAGCCTGTTGGGCAGGCTTTGCTTAATTGAAGCTAAGGCCTGGGTCGTGCCTGGGGAGCGAGGTTAGGCGAAAGCTGAACTCGGCTGTCGCTCTGATGTTTGAGAAACTACATTTCGTCACTCTAACATTCGAGGAACTACAGTGATGCTGAGAACAGCTAGCTAACGTAATCACTGAAAAGTTATACTAGTAGCCAGATGCACTTTCTGGTCCGGAAAGAATGTGATGTGATATTGGCGGGAAAAGCAAATATCAGACAAATAAAACTGTTACGCTTGTGGTCAGCAAATGCGTCTTTTATTGACAGTGGCAGAAAGCAATGTCGTCATCTACTTTCAACACATATCTTATGATAATTGATTGTCATCATATTCATAATGTCCTATACACAGCATTTCGTGTTCTTTCTGAGTCTATTCACACGTTAAACATTCCCACAACTGTCGGAGGAACCACTTTCCTTTTTTAACATCACCACAAAAGTCATCCAATGTGTGTAGCGTTATGAGGAAGCTGTGTTTTACGCCAAGTAATATATATTCTCAATGAAGAGTTCCCAGAACCTACATCTAGCAAAGTAACGTTAAACAGAACCCAATTCCACGCCATCGGAGAACTTTACTTTTCTGGTATGATCCCCATGTATGTATCATACAATCTTCTTCATAGTGTATAATTCAACATTTGGAATGCAAGGGAATGTCAGTAGCTTCAGACTGCGCTAGTATCTGTTAGAGGTAAACAAAAAGAGTATTGTGGCATCAAGAGCAGATTGAAATATATACAATATCGCTGCCTGCAATTCAGTCTTGTGACTGTATTTCCACATGTAGCCATGTAATATATATGTAACCGTACTCAAAATAATGGATATACGTTAATATAAACAGATAGGTTTCAAAGCAAGACAATCGCAACACAATGTTATCAATATTGCTTGTCCGTCAAGAATGACAAGATGAGTAGAAAATATTGAGCAATAAAATACACTTTTATCTAGAAATATTAGTAATCCGTATGATGGAGAGGATCGAATTCTACTCGGCCGATTTCCCTACCATTTCTTCGTTCAGTTAGGTATATTCACATCTTTCCGTGTTTCGGGACTGCAATCCTTTCTGTTTTCAGGATAATGTATTTTCATTATCCCTTTCAAAACACATCAAAGTACACTTTTGATACTACCCCACAAGATCCCTCTTGTGATCGAGGGAAAAGTTGGCTAACGGTGTCGATTAGAGAATATTCCTTCGCGTGACTACAAACTAACCTTTAGTTTACATTGATTTACAGAATGTTAGAGGTGAAATACTGACGAACAAAGTTATCAAGGTCATATAAACAAGATGGCGGCCTGTCGAACTCGCGTATGCGCAGATCTCAGACCGTGACGTGTTTGCTGATGGAAGGGGGCCGTGTGCACTCAGCTTTCTCCTCAGTCGAGCCGCAGCACGACCAGTGTGGCTTACCGGGATGCCCGATGTGTCCGTGTCCGCAACCTTTGTAGCCCCCTGTAGAAGGTATAGGCAAGAAATAGGCTGTGTGAGTCGTAAAAATTAAGTTTATGATAAGCACCATTCAGGTCAATCGGTAACTCTTTGGGTATTCAATTAATCATCCTTTGGCACATTTCTGGTCATGAATGGCGAAACGGGATGTTGCATAATATGTTTCACACTGACTCTGTGGTCTGTGGTTTATCAGCCACCGTTTTAACGCAAAGGGAGATTACAATTCTTTTGATACAGTTCGTTTTTATAACTCGGATCCTTTTTTCTGTATACTTACCATATATTGCATTGTTAAAAGCCTAACCAACTTTCCAACACACACACACACACACACACACACACACACACACACACACACACACACACACACACACACACACACACACACACACACACACACACACACACACTCACTCACACCAACACAAATTAGTGCAATACAGACCAGTACCTGTTACAGTCCCACCACACCCACAGCTGATGTCCTTGTTCCCCCCGCTGGAGCAGAACGTGCAGCAGTGAAAAACTCCGGGGTGAGATCTCCACTTCGGCTTCACGGAGACCGTGAAAGGACTGCCCTGTAGCATGATGGGAAACAATAAGTTAAGAACTTGGCTAGTTAATAAACCTATCAACACCACTTGTACTGAATTCGAAGTCTTTCAAAATGACGAAAAAATTACCCAAAACAAAGGCAACAGTGTGTTTGCGCGAAGGGCATGTAAATTCAAGGTAACGTAACGTAGATCCAAGATGGCGTATCTTTAACCCACCAATATGGCGGACGCACAACTACGTCACAGTCACGTGACTACAAACACCCTGTATCCACTCTAATATCTACCTGTATATGTTGTCCTCCTACTGAAATGCTGATCAGGTAATGTCCGGATTCGTCCGCCGTGTAGGCCACGTGGAAACTTCCGTCCAGCCGGTCGGAGATCACCACCTTGTTACACCTACAACAACAGACATTCACTGTCAACGCTTACCTTTTAACTATGGCCCAATTCACACACGCATTTTCTGAGTCAGCTCCAAGTCGGTGAGTCGACTTGGAGAAGACTTGGAACCACTGAATCGACGACTCCAAAAACGCGTGTGTAAATCTGGCTCGGGAAATAATATCGTGGAATTTTATCAAATCATAAGGGATGTTCCAAACATTTACCGAGGGATTGGGCAAAAACTGATGTAGGGTGATTACAAATGTACGATCCTAATGAAGTAAATGATAGAAAAAAGAAGTGGTTGGAGAAGGTCTAGAAGTTGCTGCCGCCCCATCTAGCGGAAACCTTTGGAACAGCTCTCAGAGGTCCTCTTCACTGACTCCCATACATTTGCGAGGGCCCCCACCTTTTCAATGTCCAAAGCCCTACTATTCGCTCACCTTTTTCTCAGCCAGGGGAATCTCAGAAGTCTGCGGGGAAGGAGAGAGACACCTTTCACTACTTTGAAGTCTTTGACAGTTATGTTTGTGAACTGTCGATACAAGGCCCCCCTCCCAAATGACATGATGTTCGTCGTCACTATCTGGGGGTGGGGAATATGCACCTTTGAAGGATAACAATTATCAGGGTCATATGGGCACACAAGGCGGGTCTGAGAGTGTCTGGCTATGAAGTACGTCTTCGAGGAAGTAAAATAGACATGAACAAAGACATGTATTAGGGGCACTTATTGACTGGATTGGTAGTTACATGTACTTTCATTGCCTTGTAGACATGCTCTAACACACAAGTCAGGTACACTCAATGACACACTGCTTACGTCATATTTCTGTTAGGTAACGAGTCAAAAGTGAGAGGGTCAATTTTCCTTACAAAGGCTGAATGCTTCGATTGAATGTACATTGGTTGTTTTGAAAAGAAGGCTTAGATTCTTATCTAAATACAGCATGGCGACGACCATTATCTATACATTATTAAGCTGACAGGCTAAATAAATGTTCTAAACGGGAATTTTGCAGCTCCAGAGTCTTTACTGAGGGATGACTGTGGTGCGATAGATGTAGGTTAGCTTGAGGACTGAGTCCTCTCTACTTTATACTACTATTATCTATACATTAGGCTAGTCATCTACGCTAGTCAAGCTTGGACGCACTTAGCGTTCTTGTTCTTCTCGATGATGTCGACCTTCATGTCGTCCCCGCCCCTGCGCCACTGCTCCCCGTCCCGGTCCCGCAGCGTCACGGCAAACTCCGCCTCCTGCCCCTGCCGCGCCACGTGCAGACCTGAGGAAAACAAAGCGTGTAATTGAGTACCTAGCCTATATTGTAAGTTAAGGATGTCCCTCGGATAGGACGTTAAATGGAGGTCCGGCGTTTGGGGAGAGCCACACCTCGAGCACGTTAAAGAACCCATCAAACCTTTATAAAAAGAGTAGGGGCATGCCCCGTTGTGCGAAGGTCCAAACCTTACTCTGCGTTGACCCGATACGTGTCAGTAATAGCCGATTTCTCGGCAGATGGACATTACAGAAAGAATAAGAAGAAACCTCAGCATGGTCCCATGGATATTTAAATCAAAACAAAAAGGGACACATCTCTATCTATTACTTAATGCTGCTTAACGTTCAAACAAACAAACAAACAAACAAACAAACAAAAAAACAGACAGACAGACAGACGGACAGACACATAAATAAACGGCACCGAAAACATAGCCTTCTTGGCGAAGGTAATAAATTTAAATAAACACTTCGCTGCATGTCAAGGGCGTCACTAAGCGGTTGAGAAAGGAATGACACAAGTAGTAAGAATTTCAATACAATTTTGCATTGTATATTTAAGAGCGACTTCTAGCAGCTAAGGAAATTAACGCACCAGCATCATAGACAAGGCAGTGGCCAGAGGCAATGCTAGATTTAACCAATGAAACGAGACATATTAGATTATGATTAGAAATCCACTGGACTTACCCATTAGTCATCAATCAGCAGCCAATTAACACTTTATATAGTAGGGATAAGTATCTATGGGGTGGGATTGCGTAATAACAAAAGTCCGTAGGACACAATCCTCCGTGAAGTAATTATGGTGTTTGTCGTTGGCCTCATTTGCAAAATTAATGCGAAAGTGCCATAATTAATCTAAGTGGTAAATGATAGTAATTTCAGACTAGTTCTTATTGTGGTGAAACCGCCAGGTGTTGTGCGCAGCATGAGGTTCAGAGATTTGACGATGGTATTGAACTAGATTGTGCATTTGGTTTGAATTTTGCTTTAACGACGAAGAACTGGACGCTGTTACATGTTAACGATGCCAAAAGACAAACAAAATGGACCGGCTTCACGTAAAATCCTACGAAGGTCACGCGAACCATATGTGTGTTCGTGACACTGAGGGATGCAGAGGTAGGCCTTGGCAAAACAACTCTTATTTTCACAGATTTAGAGCTCTGGGTAGGCCTGGACGGTGTGCATCAGGGGTAGGGGTCTGAAAAGCCGTTTTGACTGATGTTGATATCTTTTACACGTCCCTATATTCGCAGAGAAACAGACTTCCCTATTACGTTGATGAAAGTTAGACATCCAGGTAGTAAGATACGCCAAAAATAATTACTCAAGCAACTGGATAAAATTTTGAAAAAGTTTCAAAATCTTATCCAGTTGCTTGAGTAATTGTTTTTGGCGAGACTTCCCTATTGACGTGAATGGTTGAGATAGAATAGGAAGATGCCGTTTCAGTCCTATGTATGCAACTCGCAACCACTAGGTTCTCCCGTCCAGCTACCAAACACCAGTCTTCAACAGCAGCAACAGTTTCTTTGCGTGGACTGAAAAACTATCTGTCCCTCCCGAATACAATGCACAAGCCTTCGAAACCAACATTTACCACCATCTCCTAACATATTCCTCTATATCTTGCACCAACTTAGTCCCGTGCCCAGACGTGGTCGCTTGGCCTTAGCCTTGCAACTTTTCAAGCGGCCTTTGAGTCTTGTTACGCGAGGACAATCGAGTTTAAAAAAACATTAACGACGATAACGAACGTGTTGAAAATTCGAAATAGACCGTCCGCCAGGGCATATAGTCATGAAATGTCCGACTAGTCCACTCCTTTATATCATCAGTAACGATAGATTCAAGACAGTAGTGTAGAAGACCTGGGATGGATAGAAGACTAGATAAAGGCGCTAGAATGTTCCTTTAAGACCAAAGTTTGGTCACGTTATCAATAAAAGTGTCTGGACGAATCTCAGGGGATGAATTGCAGACTAAATATCGTTAACGATGTGGAGAAAAGTCTCTTACGGTTTGGCACGAAACCCAGGATTGGTGACCTTGGGCTTGTTAATAGTATTGACGATTTAGGTAGATAAAAAGTAGGATACATGTGTCAAATTCAAAGCCTCTACCTACTTATACACCTATCACTGACAGAATACCTGGATACAACAAATATGTCCTAAACTGGCGCATTTGTTACATGGTTCTGGAAAGGTTTTCTAGAATCTAAACCAGACTTTTCCTCGCCTCTCCTGTCACCATAGCAGGACAGCTGATACAGTTTCTAGTGCTTTAATCGCATTAAGTCCTCTCATTAAGAGCCGAGCTAGCCCGCGGGATTTCTGCAGACGACGTTTTGGTGAGAGGTGCGGATTTTCCTCCTTGATTGGAACCAGGCAAGGTCAGACAGGTTAACTTGCGGTCATCATTCAACTGCACTTCTGAGACTGGTGGGTATACTGGGCATTCCTACACTGGGCACGAGGGCATTCCTGTATACTGGGCACGAGGGCATTCCTAGCTTGGCCTGACGGTCGAGGCGCCTTTAAATTTTGATTACGATCTGAAGATCGAGCATCGATACAGGTTAGCTATTCAAATCGAGAGCTACAGCTACAGGTTTCCTTTCTCTGATCGTTGCCACCTCATCGCCACTTTTCATATTTCCATCAGTATTTTATTCTGCTCATGATGTCCAACACAGCGGCATACCTGTAGCACCCAGAGAGTTGGCCAGATCGTTTTGGGTTAGACATAATTTAGAGGAAAGGTCAAATATTTCAATTTCGGTACCAGACACTGCAGCCAGCCTTGATCGTTTTCACAGATGTGAAAGTTATTCTTTTGAATCAAAGCTACAAGAAACTGCTGTTTCTGTCCATTTTTCTCAGCGTTCTACATGTAAGTGCCTGCGCGCCGTTTGTAGTGATTAAACACCCTTCCTCCCTTATCTTGCACTTCTTTGTAAATACGGAAATATTAGCCCGCCATGTTTAAATAAACCCAGTGTCGATAACTCCAACAAACGATTTCTCAAGATAAGAGAAACATGCTTTAAGTGTCTCTAGCATTTCTGTCACAGAGCAAACATTGCCGAGCCACAAAGCCTGGTTCTGAACTTAAAAAGTCGTATTAAGCTGCCGCCCTCATAAACAGATTTTCTCAATAAAAGTTGCCGTGTGTGGTCTTGTACATGACGTGTAGGTGTGAGAACTGAAAACGACAGTCCGTTCACCCACGTGTATCTTATTTACGTCCCTGAATGTGGACTTTCTCCACAAATCATGTGGACGTCGGGTCCTCAGTCAGAGATGATACTTCTGCGACTGATAGAGTCTGATTACTACCCTTGTCCTTTGTCATAGATCGGGGCCAGGGGCGCACAGCTGATAGACTAGTTCTTTCATCTGTTCTGTTAACATGAGCCGGCCAATAAATCCTTACAACAGAAAGAGTTCCATGCAAACCAAACGCAAGGTTAAGGGAAAAGCCATTTCACATCTAAAGCGAGAACTAGTTATAATGTGTATGTATAGGTCTGGTACAAGCTAGCTGTTTACTGGGGTTCAAGGTGGTGTAGGGTTTATCATGGTATCATTGTTTCTCTGCAAAATGTAGACTGTTAGCAGCATCTATGGCAATCTAGCTTCAATTATATACTACTCACATATGTGACAATTTTTTTCTAGTCTTGACATAAGATGTGGACGATAGAAAACAGGGCCACTAGGGCTAAGGTAGGGACTGAGAGACACAACTGCCAGCAAAACAGGGACACCTGGTAAGATTACTGTCAGCCACATTCGTGCGCGAGCGCAAGCTTCAAGTGGAGATAAGTAATCCCATCTTCTGCCCAATTTAACTGAAGCTAGGCACGTCCCTAGGCTTGACGACGGGACATCTGGGGTCAAGGGTAAGGTCACGGACAACTCGGTTGACAGGGTGATCTGTTTGTGAACATGACCTTACGGTGTCAGGATGGACCTTGCAAAGACAATGACGTTCATGTTAACACTGTCACTCGACTCAGGAAGATAATGAAGACATGTCCAGTAGCCTGGAGGCCAAACCTATTATAACTGCTGAGTCTGCGAGGACGAAGATACTCGCCATCTATAACAGGTTTACCAGACTAACGGGAGGGGGCCAAAGTCCGACAGGGGGGGTACTTGTCCAGTATTTGGGCCACAATCTAGTGAACAATCTGCCAACATGGCATATAGTGTATGTCCGACAGCCAAAGACAACAAGAAATCGTATCACAGAAGAACCGTCAAATGGTACAGAGGAGGGGAGGGGGGCAGAGCAAATCTAAGGTCATACGCAGAAAGGTCATCCAGATAATACATGCGACGGTGCCAACAGACGTCTACATATCCCTCCCTATAGAGCTCGTTCCCATAGCCTCTGGCACTCGTGCCCAGAGCTTCCCCCCTGTTCGAGCCATAAATAAAGCAAGGAATTCCATATATGGACAGAGATCGCAACCTGGCTGGTGTAACCGAGAAAGGAACATTGTGAGAAGGAGAAACAAAAATCCGTGGGAAAGGTAGACATGGCATACGGCCATCACCCCTTGAGCGCTCAAACCTACCCGAACCCAACCCTCAGGCTTTGATCTACAACTGCAGGCCATGGTTCGACACAACAATGTTCGTCAGCTACTGGGCCAGGTGCAGTTGATTTTGGTTTATGTTTGGCATCTAGACAGACGAAAGAATAACCGCATACTCTTGAGGAAAATTAGGGTCACTCCCAATGTTCACCTTTTTCTTATGTATCATGTATATAACCAGCTAGCATATTGCTACAAATTATGGTGATGAGCCGATGGGTTACGTCGTAACTCTCTTCAAGAAATGCGCATTTGCTTGTATGATTAATTATTGTAAGGAGGCCTCTGTTGTAATAGACATACAGAGGCCAAGATGTGCTGTCATAAATCATTTTTACCGAAATGGTAGAACCGTGTGGCAATAGTATAAGATTCTTGTATTCGACCATGACCAATGACATCTTCAAACACATTTCAACGCCTCGTTGAAAAGTTGGCTGACGAAACTTCTGGAAAAGTTAAAAATACGCTAGACCAGTGCATGCTATGGGGGAGTTCTGACGCCAGGGCGCGTGATTGATACTGGAACGTGTGCCAACTGACGTGCTACAGCGTGACACATGAAGTTATCGCTGCAAACGATACTTTTGTAATAACGTGAAGGAATGGACGCCCTTGCCCTCAGGGCGTAGAAGTGTCAGAACGTCAGGACAAACAGCAACCTGGCGTTTGCTTGGTATTTCAAGAAAACAGTATTTCTTGTACATGTACCAAAAAGAGAGGGTAATACAAAAATTTTTATCATAATCAAAATTTCCCATAATGATGTTTTTTACTTCTCTCTTTTCGATTATTTCAACCGTCATGATTTGATTGCCAAACTTTGGTCATCCTCTCTTTTTCAAGCGAGTCTTATTTTCACAACCTTCGCATCAGAATTTGAGTCCTCTAATGACGTCATCCATAAAAGTGAGACAGTGCGGCCTTCCACATGGAATGTAAGGGTTTTTACTAGCATTGCCAAGGCCTGGCGATTTAAAGCCTTTTCATGTTTTCCATTAACTTGACGATCTTCTGGTAAAGAGCCATTATAACGGTCTGTCAAAGCAAATCGTATGTGCTCAATCTACCTGAAGACATATAGCGTAGTTTCTTCACGGCAGTGTTATCATCAACTTCATTGTACAATGGTATGGAGTCAACCGCTTACAAACACACCTCTCTTTTTGTCCTTCGCCTTTCAAATCGGTTACCTCTTTTCATGATTGATATTAAGTCTTTGACCCTGTCACATTAAATGCACCGAAAATCCAATAAAGCGAGTGTAAACGTGCCTGAGCTCACCCCGTGACATACACCGTGTAGGATCAGGACGGCTGGCGGGGACATGTGTTCCTGGGATCGGCCGGGGCAAAGGCTGGAAGCCGCCTTTAGACCGACACAACCGAGAGGCTCAGGAATGAAACTCAGGTTTAGAACACAACACGAAGCTTGCAAGAGGAAGACCAGGTACACACAGTACTGGGATTGGTGACCAAGGTCTCCAATTAACAAATTGTACTTCCAACTAGTTTGTCCACTGGTGGAGACTAAAGGGCAAATGAGACTCGCTGATATCTGGAACCAGACAAGGACAGTGTCCAAGGGTCCAAGGAGGGATGTAATTGTCCTTGAATATTACAAGAAGTCATCACAATCTTCGGCCTAGATGGAACTGGTCGTTTTCGCTCCTCTCGCTGTAGCCTTCGTAAGTACGTAACAAGTGATGATGCATTCGTGCCACGACGCCATTCTCTCTGTCATACATACAGGTTATAGCTACCTAAAGTGAGAATGCGTATCATCAATGTTCAGAAATAGGAGAAAATTAAGTTTTCATATTTTGATGGATTCTAAAGATCATTTTAGAAAGCTTAACTGCACTGGACAAGCAGCTTATTTTACTAAGACGATACTGGAACTGGACAAGAGATCTCAGCGCTGGTAAATTCATTTGAATAAGTTTGAAGGATCACCAAAGTTCTTAGAGTTCAGATGCAAGGTTGTGTTCTGTCTCTTATCTTCGCAGAAAACACTCCCATGACGTGACAATGTGCCCGACCAGTCTGTGGGAGGGTGTGTGATTTAAATTGAGGTGTTGGCCGCACGCTGGTAGAAAGATTACTTGTCAACACAGAAGCACGAGCCGTACTTGAACTTTTGACTGGGCTGTCCTCGACAAGGCGTGAGCAATTGAAGGTACCAAATTAAACTGTAAGTGTCTTAGTTATAAGTGTTTTCGAAGTGAACCAGGTACATCCTAGTCATTGGTGGTCGCTCGCGTTCGAGCATTTGATGCCTGTGCCAGATCAGCCCCAGTTGTTGATTTTCAGGCGGTGTAATGTCATTGCGGTGTAATGTCATATGTGGCTGCTCAGGCCTAGCCCCTACATAGGCTCCAGAGGTGGTTGAAAAAAGTAGAAATTAGCAAAGTAGACAGATAACATGCCATGGGAGTTATCCGGCCATACTAGAGTACAGTTTGCCACCTCTGGAGCCTGGTAGAGGATAGATCAGGCCCAGAGCAGAACGGAGTCGAGGCCACTTTGTGCAGGGCAGGGTGGGTGGTGAGCGAGTAAGAGAAGTTGCTCATACATCACAGTAGATATCCTGTCTTGCTATTGTGTGGTAAGGTAAGTTCCAGCAGCCGGAACAGCTTTTCATCCTCAAGTCACGAAATTCTGACTGCAGGGAGTAGAAAACATCTCTCTGATGAGCTTCAGAGACGTTTAAAGTCGAGGTCAACGTCTGCAACCCGGTAGGATTTAATCTTTCCCTCAAGGGAAGTCATCACTCTTGTAGAACAGCTTCTGTGAGCCAAAACACGTTCACTGCGAAACTCTGATCACTTCCAATACTTGAACGAGTTATCAAAGTCAAGAAAACGTCTGCTGGTGATACCATGCAGTGAGCTACATCTGTTTCTTACATTTTGTTTGCGCCGTGTTATAGAACTTATGAAGTTCAGCAGGCGTTCGGGTGCGATATGTTTCAGATAACCTCACAGGCCCTTCTGGTTAGCCGCAAACACACGGCTGTTGAGCGGCGTTACCACATCTAAAACTTTCCGTTTATCTGCGAATATATTGACAGGACAACAGCACAGAGACTTTCGTTTGGGCTACAAAGGATCGGATGAGACTCTACACAATATCATACATGAATAAAAATGCTCTTTGTACACAACCAAGCGTTTTATTCAACCGACTGGTACAATTTGCAGTTTGCACTGCAGCTATAGGTGTCGCTGCTTACAGATGCGGTCCCAAAAGTAAAGAATTTACGTTTGGGACCTCATTGTAAGCACTGCACTGATTATCTCTGTATATAAATTTATGTCACATTTGACCTTTGACAAAGAGTCTTTTTATTCAATGACGTACCAACATGATGAAACTATTCACGGAACATCATGCAGGGCTTGAAAAATATACACACCAAAGCCTCTCGACCCGTCCCTAACTGTCACCACGTCCTGTAATCTGGACAGCTTCCGTCTCCATGTAAGGTTTGTTTTCCCTTGTAATGGCCGCATCCGAGAGGAAGTGTCGACAAAATGCATTCGGTTCCAGCTAAACGGTGCAGAAGAGGAAGGGTACATGTGTACGGCAGACTGATGCACAGAAAGGGAGGACCATCTTACCGATGCTGTTGACAAATATATTGACGGGGTATTTCTCCAGCTGCGTCAGAGAGGGGGCGAATGGAGGGGGAGGGGAAGGAAGGTATCGTAAGTCAAATTGCTGTTGGGCAAGGCGTATCTGAAATGTTACCCCTGGGCTGGCGTTAGATGATAATAAACAGGCCTAGGCATATGCTTCATTGCTAAAAAGAAGTCGATCCCGTTTGACGTTTGTTAAACATACATTATAAAAATTGAAATTGTATGCCCAAACACAAAAAAAACATTTTGAGTTTAACAGTTTATTCTATGGTGAGACAGAACAACAAGCACGAAAAGAAGCGATTATGCTGTATGAACTAGAATCTTCCTTCTTTAGATTTGCTACTATCTTGCAGGTGGTGCTCAGAATCCTTCACCTTGAATGACGTCATGGCAGTACTCGACGCCAGTCGATTGACAACTAGTAATTGATATAAATGAATGTCTGAGGTAAGAAATGTCCACAACGTGATCACACATCCTGGTATTTGGGGCAATGAACTCAAGGAAACGATCGCGAGTTGTAGGAAACGTTGACAAGCCAAGTTGAACGGAATTCCGAGACAAGAGACACGGCCTGATAAGGAAAATCGTCCCAGCTGCTCTTTTTATATCGGACCTAACTTCTCTTTGTTATCACCTCATTACACAGTTGATTAGGTGGCTGATGAAGGTCGGGTGAACTCTTTATTGCAAAATTTTCAGAAGCAAAGTTCAAAGGTTACACAGCGTTCGATGAAAAAATGAATCGCCGCCATCTTGTTTTCAACTTGCATCAAACATTGTACTCAAACCAGATTACTCATTACTTGATATGGCCAGCACATCTGGGCTGGATAAGAAGCTGATGGGATAGAAATTGACTTTGAGTGACATGTTGACATAATTAATGACGGGAAGTCTGTTGGCTGGTACACTTATCTGCGCCCCGGTCATCATCACAGTGCCAAGCTGCGACGGTACCTGTCTCGTTCTTGCATATCTCGTTGTGTTGAATGTGGGGGCATTGCCAGCAAGCAAACTCTTTGGTCAGCGAGACAATTCGCGCCATGTGTGTTTTCCAAAAGCATATTAACATTTCCAAAGCAAACCGAAAAACATGATAAAGTGTAGCAGTAAACATCATATATCTGTTTTTAAACAGCATATTAAACTCCAAAAACATAATAGTCACCAATGTTGGCCAGATTCTCTGGTGGAAAACCGTCCTCAAATTTTGCTCAGAATAAAATTCACTAAGAACAACTTATCCTGCTTCAAAGTCTGCAACTGAAACGCTACCTGCAGTTCCAAAGAAAGCCGCCAGAGGATTCAAACGTAAGTCATATTATTTGCGCATGAGATATCAAAACCTGAAGTTCTGCTGCAGTACCAAGGAACACAACCAGGGGTTTCTTTGACTGGACATGACCTAACCACATACCAAATTTAATGACAATCCATCCATAGCTTCTTGAGCTATGTTACTAAACCACAAACATCCAAACGCTACCCAAAATACCATCTTCTTGGTGACGGTAAAAATGGCTCAAAACTCCCCATGAATGGCGACCTTACGTGCGGTATTGGCAGCGTTATTCCCTGCTGTTCAGAAACTTTCCCTTCCTTGAAACTCCCCGTAAGCCTCCGGATACACAGGATCTGTCGGCGCTGCCGGTGGGCTACTGGGGTCACGAACCACCGCGGGACGGAAGGGCTCTGTTTGTTGTGAAGCTACCGACCGACTATCTTTGTAACATGTCGTACTTGTTACAGGAATGTTTGGATGACGGAATAAGAAGAGAATGTTGTGGATAGTTGGAAAAGACACAAGCTAGGAGATGGCACCGGGCGGGTTACCGGTAAGGGATACGGAGAACATCCCTTCTGTATATTTGGATACAAAACACCGAACATTCGGTAAGGTGGAAACGAAGAGAAAAAAATAACAGGAAAAGGAGGGACTGATGATTGATTATACAGGAGGATCAGCATGTTTTAATCATCCATTATCGTATGAAAAGACAATTATCAATCGTCAGATAACTGTCATAATTGGTACAGACTGTTTACGAGTTTCAGCATTTCCGGGCATCTAAACCGACGTCCACCATGCAGGTTAACCAAGGATGACATGAGTGGCAGTTCCGAGCTCAGAAAGTTAAGTCCATCACTAGCCTTTAACCTTGAGTGTCAATCCAATAGCAGGCAAAGCCCTTCGTTGCCTGGCAACAATGCAGCAACTCTCCATATGATCCCACTTGTATCCTGTAGACTGTATCTACTCGGGTGTATCTCTGACAAACTTTACCGGGTAAATGGAGCTAAAAGCACGACCGAATGTATCGTAGAGATTAAATGATGCACGGATTGTTAGTAGGGAATTGACAGAGCCACGTGCTCAGCGTAAACTGAGATTGCTAAGTTACCGAAAGGATTTGTCAGCTTACAGAACACACCTGACAAAAACACTTACATGAAACATGAACAGACAATTCCTTCCGATCGAGCTATAATGACGCTGCCAAAGGCTCGACTATACATGATGGCGAAAGAGAAAGGCTTCATGTCATGACTATTTTTCTGTAAAACTGCATTCTCATTAAATTGCTATTGAGTATTGTCATCAATACCCCGGCCCTTTCCACTAGGGCGGCGCTCTCGCCGCGCGCTCTCTGGGACCTCAAATTTAACAGAGAGCTCAACGAATTTCATGGATAAAAAACAATATTTTTATGCATTGTGTGTTTTGTCGTCTTTTCAGTCATACTTCTACATGTTGTATGATATTCCAATTATGAAATAAAGGATTAGACAAATCTGGCTTAGGTCGCAGCAATAGCGCAGCACGATCGCCGTCAAGTGGAATGGGGGCCTATGACTGTTCATTTGTTACAATACTCTGCACATCTTCTGTTGATTCAGCAACTCAACTGAAATGAAGTTAACAATAATGGCAGTCGGTACTGTTAAACTAATATCATATTCTGGCTGAAATAATAACGTTTGGAGGACAGTATCCATTGGCCAAACAGTACGCTACGGGAGCCAATGGATACTGTTTGTTTGGCCAACGGATACTGTCCCCTATCACCGTGGGATCTGCTTGGAGATTAGGACATCAAAGGTGTACAAGAGATACAGCGGAGTGATAAAAGAGTGACAGGACAGTTTGAAGAACTGGCAGGACGGGAGGCGGTTACCACGGGTCAGTGGGAGGAAGATGTTCGGTGGTAATTGAGTTGGGAGATGTCTGAATATATAGATGAGATCTCTTCTGCTGGTTGGAAACAGACGTTTGTCACAACAGCTACTGATTATATACCTTTTGTTGATTATGGGTTTATGGGTATTGGCATTAATTTCATAAAAGTTTTTTGTGGGTTTATTTTGCATGTGAAAAGATAAAGGCAGATACATTCAGAACAGAATTAGAGGAGTAGACATTCTACTAGCAATAACCCTTTTTCCATACCCTTCGTCTTGACGGTCAGTGTCTTTTCATCACTTCATTGCAAGTCTAGCCTGAATGCGGATTTAACGGTGCAAATACAAAGTTTTATCAATTTCTGTACGAAACCATCGCCCCCTGTATTCATGCTAGGGAGCTTGTACAGAGCATCAGAGGTTTCAAGAGATCGGCAGAGGTCAAGATATACAGGAAGAGCCTCACAGAGGCGAGCATGTCGGTATCAATCAAGGATGAGGCAACCCAGTTGGAGTCACGGGGCATCGGGGCAGAGGACAGTCCGGGCAAGATCGCGTGATAGGGGCAGCTAAGGTGGCGCGTGGGTCAACTCTGTCACCACGCCAATTTATACTAAATCCCCGGCACAGGGCCCGTGAAAGAAAATATATTCCCAACAACAGGAGCATGTGTACGTCTGTAGAAAGTGTCTATCATTGTGTCCCGGATTTATCCAGCACGGCTGGTGGACACGACATGGCCCCCTGACCTTCTGTCCCACCCCGTGACCTCTACACACCCACCGGTAGAGGGAAGGCACCCTACAGATGAGTCTCTCATTAAGATCACTAAATCGCTGTTGTATGTCTCTCTGAATCATAAAAAAGTGACCTCCTTCTGTCAGACTTTCTAGGACGAGACTAGGCTGCTATGCTGGAAGTTAGGGGCAAGTTTGCAACCGTTACAACAGCCCACTCTCCTGCACAACGGTGCACCGTGCACCTGTTTCGTAAAGAAATACGACTTGAAATAGAAGAGAGTTGTTGTCTTCACCTGGCCCATGACAGGTAACCGAAGAAATTGCTGACCTACATCTGTTCTCAGTTGACACGTGTCAATCATTAGCGTTCGAATAGAAGACCCAACGAACTCTCTGGCTGAGTTCGTCACAGCATGGTTCTGCGGTTTTCAAGATCTCGGTCATTGCACCCACTCAAGAAATGACAATATAGATTAAGACGTGTGACAAAGACCGGGAACAGACTGAGCTATAAATCTGAGTGTACTGAACTAGATCGGTGCTATATGTTGGTATCGTTAATATTCGTAATGCCACAACTGCAAAAGGGCAGAGAGGTTGTCTCATTTGCTGCAATTAGTAAATCAATAACTCTGGGATTTCCCAGCCGACCCCACCCGGTCTCGACCACGATCCCCGGATGTCCAGGTAGACCTGGCATGCTAGCTGTCTCTCAATAACCAGCGGAGTCTGGGAAGAATGATAATTCAAACTGGCAGGGCAGTTAGATCAATCTGCTTTGGTCTGGAAAATGGCGCCGCACGGGGCAAGCTGTCGCGCCGTTGAAATCTCGCGAGATGTGACGTTGATTGACAGTTGGTACATGTGGTATCAGTCACAACCGGCAACATAACAATATGGGTTTTATTTCCAGAGTAGAGTAGATAATATTTTTATTCAATAAATGCAGCCAAATGTTACAAATGTTGGCCTCGTTTCGTTCAGAGCTACAACTGATAAACCAAGACCGACAACAGAAAACATAACGTTATGTCACATTTGACCAAGACATGGTGACCCTTTGTTTGAATGTTGACTTTTTTGTCAAAAGGTGCTTTGCCGTGATTACATACATGCATACATGACGTCAATTTAAGTCCAAAATAGGTAAGAAGCAAACGCGTGGGAATGACGGATTCTTTCCTGTTTACGTTAACTGAGAGACAGTGAAAGATGGCAGCATTCATCAACTGTAAGAGTTTTACTTCACGCAGCCTATGGAAGTATCAATCGATCATAGCTGCTTCCCGAGCTTAAAGATAACGTTACACATTTCTTTTCAAAGAGGATCCCATTTTTTGTTGAAAGAGTGGGAGATGGAGATAGGTATGTGGCTAGGAGACATACCCCCTACAAGACACATTTCCGTTGACTGTTGCATACCCTCAAAAGCTGACCATTTGGCTTCAATAGCATACTATAAACTAAGAGTGATGTTCCAAGTTAGAGCTAAGGGAGCTCGCAACGACGAAGATCCAACAAAGGTCAGTCAGATGCGACCCTGGAGCCAAGATGGCGACATTTCTAAGCCACTCTATTAATCTTCATGAAGGTGATCACTGTGTCTGGTACATCGGAATCCGGGTATAATCAATGATGTACGTACTGCTTCATGAGTTTCGTTATCAGGTATGTGTACTCCTCAGCTGTAATGATAACCTGTTGGAAGAATCTAGGTTACAACATCTTCAACACCAAACATTACACATAAAAGAAATGAAATTCCTGACATAATAGATCATCCTAGACAAACCCTATGTATTCATTGAGACGTGGGTTACTTTCAAATTCTGCAGCGACCTTTCAAAGGAAAGCTACACTTAAAGTTGAAAAGCCTACTATACTATGCTGAATATACCCCAAAGCTAAGTTGACCATTTACAAATACAAAGTGTACATTTTTCTTCCACCAAGAAGCAGCTGTGGTCGTGGTCTTTTTGAAGACGTGTAAGAATGCAGCGATTTCACGTGAACCGCAAAATGCCAACTAGGAGCAGTACCTCGACCGCAAAGCGATTCAGCGGGCAATAGTGTGGTTCAATCAAGAAATACCGTCTGGGCAGTTCGTCATAGCAACTCTCTTGTCAACATCTACCCATGTGGTACTTTTTGGTTGCATAGCCGAATGCTGCAGCAGCCTACGCAGGTAGGAAACTGGGCAATACTTGTTACGACTAACTTGAAAACTAACCAGAGAGAGTTGTCAGTGAGTGACCTGTGAAACTTTGCTTCGAACAGTGGTCTACATGTACAGGACATGTCTATCGCCATTGGCAACCAGTTGAGGTTGTTGGAAAAGGTTGAAGATATTTGACTTCAAAAATATCAATATTGAAATACATATATACATAACACCGTGTCCCTTCAATCCAGAAGCAAACTCAAGATGTCATTCAATTGTTCAACAATATCCTATTTCTATGGCGTGGAAACTAACAAGACGGGACCGACACATGTCTGTCACACTCCCTCATTAGCGAAACAACAGAGCTGGAGGTTGCGGTCCTAACTCCCACTTGTGAATACCGAAAGCTTAGTGTCCAGGCAACCCAGCAGAATCTGCTCTCCTATTCCTTTCTTATGTGTCACCAACCATCATTCTCTAAATCGGCCTTGTCCTCCGCCTAAGCATTTTCTTCAACATCTCTTGCTCATTGCTGTAGTGTCTGTCGTAACAGATGTAAATGCTTTTGGACAAGGAAACTGATACAAACAGAAAAAATTTGGTCTGCTGTCCACAGGAGATAGCTGGCGGTTATTCTGCAACATTCCCCACATACTGGCACGGAATGAAGAATCCCACAAGATGAACGATCGATGCTGTAACCGACTCGGTCCTGCCAAGACTCGTTACTACGCAGGGACGGTTAGTTTACGTCTGTCTTTAAGATTGGCAGATCGAAGTTGGCCCTCTTCACCTGTGCCACTCATGGAGTGAGGATATGCACACCACCCACGTTCCCACAATACCAAACGCACGCCTTCTTTCAATATGTACAATCAAGAGATTTTTAATCATTTCTAAGGTTCCTACGGCCACCATACCAGACGAAGATGTTTCATTCCTTGTAACGCCAGCTTGGATACACGTGCCAAGTTGAATTTCCATATTCACAGTGACCGTGAAGCAGACAAAAACTGTTAGGGGTCATCATACAGCATTCCACTGGCAGGTAAATACTTGACATAGAAGATTTCTTCAACTGTTTATAAGTTAATATTCACCTATACTGGATTGTCACTGAGTGTGTAAAATATCATGCACGACAGGAGGAGGACATGCCCAATTGAAATTGACAAGGGGAATGGTCGGAAACACTTCCAGATGGGGGGGGGGGCAAAAGATATATGGTGATTTATGGCGCTTGGCGGTCAGTAGTCCATACTGATGTGTCTGTGGTGACCTCTGTACGACCTTCAGTGAACTTTAGAGGTCACACAGCACAATGGATCATGTAAGAAACAAAAGGACAAGTAATGATACTAATATGGAACCCTGACTTATAAGTCGGTTGCACATAGAAAATGACCATACTGTCCTAATCAAAAATGTAAGCAAGTGACCTGTTCCTTCTAGGCCTAGGCTCACCCAAGGTCCCGGAAGTAGAAAGGTCACGTTCCGGTCAGTTTGGGGTCACCCTTGTCAAATGTTCTACCACATAGGTAGAACATTTTGTATCATGCTAGCCAGGACCAATTTCAAGTTTGAATACTTTGGTATGTAGTTAATTATAAGCACCTGCTGAACAATGTCTTGAAGACGTTACCATGAAACGGGACGTTTCTTCTACAAGAACAATAGCCCGTTAAACCATGGATTTGGCCGAAACTCATTTTGATCAACATCTAACGTATCAAGAAGCTCCTACAAAGTTGATCTCCCCATACACAGACAGGGATGTATGGCATGGTGTACACCGAAGCGTGTGGCGCAGTCAGGACCACCGCAGTTTGTTAGGGACGGGTCAGTAACGACGGCACAAATACAAGTTCAACCGCATGATTCTCCACCACCCCGCATGGCCGCGCTGGGGCCGCACCAGGTGTGCCGAGAAACGGAATGATCTAGGGCCAGACTACAGATGAACTGAAGCTGCCATATGTTTAGGTCACACTAGGAAAAAGGGGCCCTGCCGGGCTTTTTTTTTCACTTTCGGGCGTGACCCCTACGTGGCCCTAGGGGGAACCATGCGACTGCCTGGCTATTTTTGGGAACGACCGGGGCCCTGGAGGTTTTAAACATGGAGTTAAAATCAACGCGGGACCCGGTAACAAATAGGCCACACCGTGAGCTAATCGTGAGAACACCGAGAGGCACCCTTCCGGTGTCCGGCAGTCCAACGGGACAAATTTGTGGCTTCGGGGCCCGGCCGGGGCTACACCCCCTACGGGCACCGGTGCAAATGTGATCCTAGAAAAACCATGGTGTTTTTGCTGATGCGAGAGAGCCTATTACTTGCATCATGGCAGAAAGCATTAAACATTTCCACATACCATACAGTAGAAAATATATAAAAAGATGGTAACATTTCCAAGACAAAAACTGGAAGTTTTGCTGCAGTACCAAGTTCAAGCACCAGAGGTTCCAAAATCGCAATGGCCTGTCAGGTTCACAACACCTACCCGAACACCAAATATCATCACAATCCACCAAGAGGTTCTCAAGTTATTGCTGCGGATAGACATACATCCAAACATGCAACTCAAAAACTATACCTCCATTTTCATGGAGGTGACTTCTGACTAGGTAGATTGCAACATTTTCAGATAGGTCATTCACAGCTACTTGATGCTACCCTAGTAAGAAGCTATTTCAACCCATCTTCAGAGGGCGATATTCTACTTGCTTGACAGTTAGTAAAACAGGTGAAAAGTGTCAAGGGAAGAACCTCTGAAACGGTCCCTTAATGACCACTTCACTCACGTTACGCAATGGGTCGTTCTGGGGTGTGCTTCGAGACAGAGTCTTAATTCCTTAAGACGTCGGTTTTCTGTCTTCTCAATTTAAGACAGGAAATTTACTCGGGAAGAAAGTGAATTGACTCCGGGAGGTCACGAGAAGAAGGCCGGGCCGCTCGCCTTTGATCGCGCCCCGGATAATTCGGGTCGAGCGGTTCGCTACAAGCGGGCTCGTGTTATATGTTACTACTCTGAACACGCCCGAGTTTTTCGGATGGATGGTCTAAGCGTCCAGGTGCAGTGTGTAAGGCGTCCGAGGTTTGTTTCGGCGAGGAGTTGTATATGCAAGTGTTTAACTCAAAGGAGCGAACTGATGGGTCAGCTGTGTACAGAGAGGCACAGGGAATATCAGGGATACACTTGGTACCACTCGACTTCTTTTAGTTATACCTTTCTATTCTGAGGTCTACATTTTATGACGAATACAAAACCATGTGCGAAAATTAAACTCTGTACAATACAAAGTGGAGACAGCATGGTCATTTTCCCGCTCAGTCCTACTTTTCCTGTCGTCTGATTCTGGTCAGAGTTGGCGCGTCACGTGACCTACAGGTGGCGAGAACGCATTGAAGGAGAACTATGGTGATTGGCTAACAAAATGTGCTTATTTTGGCTTTCTGATGTGGGTACATTTTAATCTTGGCATAACGCGATTTATATTGTCTCCATATCTCACGTTACCACACGCGGAAATCAGGCGTCACCAGCAAATCCAAAACAGTACGCCACATCACTAATTGATTGAAACACTTGGGAGGAGTTTATTTTCTTTGCAATTATTCCGATCAAAAGATTAGTCTAACGTAAACAAGTGGCTTTTTCAACATAAATACCTCATGCCTGACCGCTATGTTTGATACGCCTATGGAAGTCACAACACTCGACAGCTAGCAGCACTAAGAGGGACATTTTTCACGGGACATGTGGCTGAAACTTACACTAATATCAAATTGAACTATTAAGATAACGATTGACCACTGTCGGCACTGACCAAGAAACAGAAACAGACGATGATAAGAACAAGCAATTTTAAGGCAATCTGAAGTAAATCCTTGACTTTGTTGACGGAAGAAGGGAGTAAACGCGAACTACTGAGACTGATTGTTTCATCGTGTTTAAGGTCATGTTTTATTTTGAAGAAGTTATCTTGTTGTAATAGAAACAAATCTAGATATAGGTTTGGAGAATAACAAAACAACGGAAGAATGAGGCCATGTTGATATAACGTTACACAGCGGTTTTCCAAAGACTCCCTATTCCGTGTTCCACGTAATGGCCGGGCACTTGTCAATGGAAGCCGGGTGGGGCGGCGTCGTCCGAAAAACGAGTAAGCACTTTTACTATAATTTTTTTACATCGCCTCTCCTGAAACTCCTACATGAAGCTCCTCCTTTCATGAATAAATATACAGAATAAATGTGTATAAAAACAAAAGCCATATATGTTATAGATGGTGCGCTCTCAAATCTTCTTCTATTGAGGAATGCACAGAGGCCAAGGTGCCCCGACCATCGCGTGCAAATCGTTTTGCAAACTGTCGCGAACCTTGTACACCTATTGAGCTGGCGGCCATTTAGTCTAACGTTTTACACGGTGTTACTTCTTTTCACAAAATACTTCTCCAGCAGTTTGGACCTGTCCCAATGTCCACAACTTAGTACAACATGACGAGCGTCAGGAGTCAGCTTTAAAATAAACCTAGACCCTAACATTACACAAGTGTAATCCCCCAAGGTTTGTCGTGTCTTTCAGCGTGTTTTAAGAGCCTTGCGAACCTAATCTCAAGGTTGGAGGGCGGAGGGGAGGGGGGGGGGGGCGTAACTTTATAAAACACTTCTCCTTTTCTATTCTAGCAGAACACATCAGGACAGAATTCGAACAAAAAACGTTAGAACATCTAATGTTATTTAACTCCGGTCGAGCCATTTCCTTGTATTTCCTTTGAGTGCTATAAGTCAACTGGTCTATCTATGACTTCACACCCAACATCTGCTTGGAGTTGCTTGTTCGTGTGTCATAAAAACATTACAGGTTACTGATTGAAAGTGTTACGCCCTTCCCTTTCAACATCTGCTTGAAGATTACTCCGTATGCGTAGCAGCCCCCCCCCCCCCTCAGCTCCGAGACTTGCAGCCCCCCCCCCCCCCCCCCCCCCCCCAATGCCCCCATCGGGGTGGTTTATTAGTATGCGCCCCACGACTCCGTCCAGGTCTTTTACGGACATATTTCTGAAGTTGGCGCGGCTTATTTTCGTTTCGTGACCGGCACATCTGCAAGGCTCCACCCGGTGGGAGTTCCGCACCTGGACGGGAGCCAGTGATACAGGCAGACGGCGAGCCAAGACTGTCTCTCTCTCTCTCCCTCTCCGCCATTTCCTTCGCGCTTAAAGTAGTCGCAGTTCCAGAAGGCTGCATGCGGGGAGACCTTTTGGCCTTTACTGAACTAGAGTTTCGAAGAAAGGTACACGAAGAAAGGTACACAGTCTTTTGCTTTGAAACCACCGTACATCTACTTCAAGAAGCTAGTAGTAGCTTCTAAGATCTTCTAAAGAATGCATGGTCAATGTACAATGGCGACACCACCCTTGGGTAAAACTGAAAGATTGAAATGATCCCAGATCGTTTCTGGTAAACAGTAGGGTGCTACTGTTTTGTCTGGGGACCTGGAACGTTACAACAGTCATATTCAGACCTGCCAAAGAGTTTAGACTCCATGGAATCACAGCACTCCCGATGGAAATACAAGGAAATGGCTCGGCTGGAGTGAAATAATAAACATCCCTCTTGTCATCCTCGTTTGTAGAAGCGTACAAATGGTTTGATGTCTGCGACCTGCGGCTAAGGAATTTCTGAAACAAACAGGCCGAGCAAAAGAACGTTGGAAAAAGGACTATATCCGCCCTCTAAAACCAGTTGATCCTCATGATAAAGCTCTTAAATAGTTTATCCAGACTATGAAATCCATTTCACGACCTTAAAAGCTAAGCTAAGCGGAACACATGGGGAATGTGGCTGCCAGCTGACAGTATCAATCACATGATGACCCACATAGCAACAACTGTTGACTAAAAGGAAAAAACAGTTCTTTAGTCGTTTAAGTAGTATGTCAGTTGTTAGTAGTAAGTTAGTAGTAAGTGATGATTTGGTAATAAGTTAGTAGTTAGTAGTAAATTAGTAGTAAGTAATAGTTTACCCATAAGATTGTTTACCGCCGCTACTGAAACATTTAGGAACAACAGACGACGGGAGGAGTTCAATGATTCTACGTTGCCTAGCAACAGTGACATCAAAAGATGTTCTCGATTAAATCTATCATCTGGTCTAGTCTGTGTTGGTGTATCGGACTACCGGGGCTTCGTATTGTTTAGACACGGTGGAAAGGGTGGACAGGGCTGAGCGACCATCGCGTAACCAAACCTCAACTCACCCACCGTCACCGAGGCTACGCAGTAGGCGCATCCTGGGAACGAGGGGTCACGCCCAGGCAACTGACCCATAGCTACCATGGGACCAAGAACGGCGAGACCTGTGCGATTCGATACGTAAACAAGGTCAACTCACAGCTTGTGTGTCTGTGTAGTGTTTATGTTAAAAGGAAGACCACTAACTCCTTGTGCAAAATATGCTGATACACTATTACATTTTGGGAAGACAAACAGAATGGGGGCATATGTCATACTCGCAAAATACCAACATGTTTCAAAGTATAGGAGTTCAATAACAACACAACACAATAATAACAGTAGTAGTGTATCAAGAGCCATGTTATATCTAGAAAGGTAGACAATAGACAATAGACAATTTTAGAGGGGATAAACCGTTTAACTAAACTTCTATGACTCTTCTATTACAAGATCTTACAATAGCTACAGCTACAGGTTAACTAGAAACGTGAATAAAATCCATTCCTTTCTTTTGCATGCGCACCAGTTGGCCGTGTGTGTTTACACGAGGATTATGAACGTTGACAGACATAGGTACTTTCTGCAGTCAGTCAGTATTTCGCTGCTTAACTCCAATTAAATACAAATGAAACTACGCTGACAACTTGAATGATAACCCAGACCTTACTGTTTGTATCTGTCATCACCTCCTGACAGACCCCTTCGGCTGGGGAGTATAAAAAAGACGAGGTTTTGTGTAGTGTAACCTCAGGAATCGTGATTAAACAATCTTAATCCTCTGTAAAACAGAAAGTTGAATGAGGTCAAGTCTCTGGCGGTGGAGAGGTATTTCTAATGGGCATGCCATTTTCCCATTGGTATTTATCTTGCATTAACGGCAAATAGATTTTGCACTCACCAGATTCTATCAAAGAATCTTCAAGCATTGCAGTAAGAACGGCTTTCAAAGTACCACTCCCACGTCTTAGTCCAGTGAGGGTTGTTCTTTCAATGTTAAAACGAGACAGAGCGCCATGCCAGGACCAAGCACCTTGGCTTTGTATTGAGTGCCCCCCCCCTTTAAGTCGAACTAATCAGTGTATGGTGGTTCCGTTTGGTATAGTACAGACATAAGTCATAACTGCAAGTGTATGCAACTTGAGTTCGCGTCCTCAATGCAATACAGATCATATTGGTATCTCACAAGCTATATAACGTTAGATACAGAGTGAATATTGTTGCCAATTATTTCGGCAGAGAAATCTTCATCAACGTAGCGCTAGACGATCGAGCGATTCTGGGATAGGGCAAGTTGTTCGATAGGTACTAGCCGCTAGAAGCTAGAACGTTACGCGGAAAGGTGGCCATTCATTAATACAGACAATCTGTTGACAACAATCACTTCAATGGTGAGCGGCAGGTGGTAATATACTCACGACCTTCCTTTACTTCACCCCCCTCCCACTCTTGAACAGCTTTAACTGTTCTGTCCCACTACGGGCCACAACCATCGATGAAGGCTCATCAGTCCTTCAATATGGAAATAAGGTTATAAATTTTCTTTAAGGTATTTTGCCTTGAAAAAGGTACTTAGAAGACAAGGACAGACACTTTATCTCTCAGTCCCACACTTTGCCGACAACATGTTTGAAGATGTTTGATAAACTCCAGAGGGCAGCTTCTCTCCGGGCTGATTAGTTCCAGAAAATTGAGTAATTGGACTAGAATTCCTGCCGATCTGGTGATGATAGAAGCTAATAAACCATCGGGAGAAGGTCGGGATATCGGGTGGGGCGTCTTTTGAACAGTACGGCGGACAGAGTTGAAGGAGGGAAGGTGCCATGATGATGTAGCGGTCTGATCGACTTTGCTCATACAAGACGCCAGATCTGAGACGCGTAAGCCCTCAGTTTATTTAAATACCAAAGAGATAGCAATAGCTTGATTGTAATCAGACAAGGTACTTCTGTGTATCTTGCTAGAGCACGAATGTCTCGGAGTTTAAAGAAGAGGTAAGAAGGATTACCACAAGAAAAGGACCTACGAGCTCAAGTGAATTCAGAACTTACGAAGCGACAGATATGTCTTCTAGACCCTTCTTGGACCCATCAGTTTTTGGTGACATTCCCCACACGATAACTCTCGAGAACCTACCAATGATATACAAGAAGGCCTACATTGCAACGACTGTAAAGGATTATAGATGCACCAGATATAGAGGATTTGCGTTTGTCTGTGCAGAAACTGTTTCCTGCAAGTTTGGCCTTGCCCTGGAAACATGACACAGAAATATGCCCCACAGACGAACGACCCACTGACCTCATTAGAGGCGCTGACAAGGGGATGGATTTTATCATATTATTTACTGTTTAATGAAGTGGAAAATGCGGTTCATGTCGTCTGCGTGGGTTGGTCATGAGTCCCACAGGCGACACACGGGTCGTGGCGCAGTTGGGTGAGTTATTTCAAGGTCATCAAGTCGGAAAGGCACCGCCTGCCTTGAGTCGGAACAGGAATATATTTCTCGGACTCCAATATGTCGTTCTGATGTAGTTTTTCACTAATCTTTCTCGTAGATTAATAATCATGTAGACGTTTGCAATTAAAGCGTAGAACAAATCGGTTTAACAGCACTCGTATCAATTCTCGCGGCGCTATTCTAGATAAAATGATAGGGATCGTAACTACAATATGATCTGAAACTGTTAATAATCTTCAAACAAATGTTGGGATCAAAGATCGGCCACAGTTTTGTCACCGACAACAAGACAGTCAGAAAACCTTCCCTTCCAACGATTTTGTGGAAATTATCTGAGGAAAATCTGTGCAAGAGTACTTTGTAGCCTCATCTGTTGCACTGATGGTTTGAGACCGTCAGACGAGCCGTTTTCCAGTTCAGACCGCAGCTGGTCCACAGTAAAGAACTTGGCACGGGCACTGGAACATGGAAATGCCACAGGAATTTACAGACGGTGCGCACATTTTCTCCTGATGTCGGCTTAAACTTCGCTTTAAATATTTTGGGACCCAAGTAGACCGCAAAGTTTAAGGTTTAGATGGAAAACAAAACTTAGGTTGCGTTTATGTATCGCCATGGGTCGTTGTATACTTTATAGTGGTTAGCATAAATAGGCATATTGTGTTGTTATAGTGTGCCAGAAATAAGAATGTATGAATTTTTATGCTGTTTGTTGCATCATCTGACAGAAATATGCCTGTCTCAAACATGAAATTATGGTCGCTACCCTTTACAAAGATATATAAACCGAAGCATTCCATTCAATTACGCTGTATAGTACATGCTTCATTTACATTTTTACGACTTTTTCATTTGATCCTCACATTTACCTAATTCTCATCTCAGTTTTGTCTGTCCCAACTGAAAAATCTTTGCCAATAGAACAGGTGCAAATAACGTTTATTTCTGTTGGAAAACATCATTCCAGATGGGTCTTTTTTCCGAGAAGAAATAAACTTTTCTTGGTAAAGCCGACTTGAGACACGTTTTTACAATTAGACACTTGTCGGTAGAAACAAAATGGCTCCACCAAACCCACATATATCACACAGGCAACACACTGAGTAAGCACATTTACGTATCTCTGGAATGGGGTTGCTGAAATGAAATATGTTTCAAGAACAAGTCGCTCCTCAACCTTCTCCCGACCTTCCCTGCCCAAGAATCTAGCACAGAAATCGGTCCAGATGTCTATGGGCGGGGTCAGGTTGTCATAGCGACAAGTCTCACGTGCGGCCGTTTAGATGGCTTATGCGATGAAACACGAGAGGCCGGATTGATGACGTACACAAGCCATGCCTGTATATGGTCAACACGAACCTGCAGAACTCGGATTGCGAGGTGATCTCCAAGCAGATGTATGTTGGTACAGGAGATAGTAACGTTTTCACGCAAAGCAAACTTGTTGTATCATTAAACAAGAGCTATCTACCATTCAAAAATTCTCGGCCCCAAATTTATTAGCTACAGCATGTCACTGAATCAATTGTCACTGCCATCTCTATGCAACAGACGACACGAACTATGTGCTAAGTTTGCTACCTCCTTGTTAAGCTCCACGAAGTTCACTAATTGGTTGCCTCCAAACCGTGTGAGTCTCCATGGCAAGAACCTTAGGTCTAAATATCAGTTAACGCAATTCAAATGTAGAACCGGTAGATATAGAAAGACTGCACTACCGTATCTGGTTGACCTTCTCAATAACAAAGCACCACAGATAAGCACTTAGTAAGTATATATCTTAAATCTTGTTAATTAAGTCTTCTTAATTAAGATATGTGATGTTTTATTGTATGTATATCTGTTTGCTTTTAGACTGATTGTAAGGCATACTTCAGTTCAGCCAATAGGCTGCCTTTGTATGTTGTGTCATGGGACGACAATAATAAATCGTTCATACATATATGAAAATCACGACAAGAATACAAGATATCACAACCGGCAGTCTCGCTACAGTGCCGCAGAAAGCCGCTAGGGAGCCCATGATCGAACTTGATCTTCGTTTTCTCGACTCCATCCACAGCTTCTCGAGTTATGCCGTTCACAAACAAACAGACAGACACAAACACATAAACAGCACCTAAAACATAACCTTCTTGGCGAAGGTAACAAATAGCTCCCGACATCATTATGGACGTGACCTGTGGCATACGCCCGAGGTTCTGACTGGCTAGGGACCATGTAGGAATGTCCATAAACCTTCTCGTGTACCGGGTAGCTTTAACCGAGCCTGGAAATTATTACCGCAAAATCGAGGAGATAAAAAGATTACTGACCTTTGGGACCTTGACCTCTATCATTAAAGGTTTCTGTGGGTCAAAAAATCAATCACCAAACATCATTACTGGAAAATTCAGAGAGGATGAAAAGATATACGAAATTGGCCAAAACCACTTTTAACATACTGGAGACCCTTGTCTATCCCTGGAAATTATTAGCGTAAGGCTGGGGGAGGAAAATAGTACTCATGTTAAATTTGATACTTTGATATAAGGGTGAGGATCCCTGTGGGTCTCACTAGATAGTCCAGTGCTGGAAATTATTAGCGGGATATCGAGGGATGAAAACATCACTGATCCTTGACACTCTGAAATAACGGTTAAGACTCCTGTGGGTACAAGAGTAGCAAGACAATCCTCAACTGGAAATTATTACCGCAAAACTCAGCGGGGATGAAAATACATACCTGGTCTCAAACATATTGACATGTGGTGTGTTTTATAGACCCCTGTGGGTACAAGTAAAGTGTACCTCTGGAAACTATTATTTGCGCATAGATTAGGATAAAGAGATATCTAGCCTTTGACACGTTATTATGAAGATAAAGACCCCCGTGGGCTTTCACTGGAAATTATTATCGCAAAATTGAGAAGGCGGATAGATAATTGACCTTTGACACACTGTACAGCCCACTGTGAACCAAAAGGTCAACCTCTGAACATATGTACTTCATGTAGTTCGTTAGAAAAACGTAACGGTTGGGAGATACAAATTGGAACAACTGTGTTGCGATAGACTACAGGGCAAAACCAATCAGACGTTGTCGATCACAAAATTCAGAGAAGCGAAACTTTGCGATGTGACTGTTTTCTGGAGTTAGAAAAAATGAATTTTCATTGTGGTAGACCGAAGTTCGGAAGAGATGACACACGCCTGAATAATGCTACGTGTATACACAAAGTTTATAAAATCATTGCCCCTACCTTCCCCCTTGGCAGTGGACTTGCCCGGATCCACGCTCTTGGCCGAGATGCCCCCGAAAACCTCGAAGCCGTTACACATGCCGGCCGGCTGTTTGGGGTAAAACTTCATGAAGTCATCCTCCTTGGGTTTGACATTATACTTCATATGGTTCAGCTCCTGTAGCCGCTTCATCACCACGGGTTTAACCATCAACAGCTCCACATCCGAGCCTTCCTGCAGCGCCTTGGACGTGAAGTCGCACGCCGTGGAGAAGTCTGCCAGGATCGCCTCCAGCTGGACCCGGTGCATCCTCAGGTTCCTCTCCTTCGCCTCACGGAGCTGGTCGATCCTGTCCAGCAGGGCGTCGCGGTGCATGAGCAGCGCCTTGACGTACGAGTCGGTGTACTGGTGCACCTCGTTGGCCACCTTCTCGGCCCGGTCGCGCACGGCCAGACTCATGGCCGCGATGCCGTCCAGGGCCTTCCGAAGGATGTCTAGGTTGGGCTCGGTCTGGTTGAGGAGTTCGCGCATGACGCAGGTGTGTTTGTCGCTGATGGTCGACACGAAGGCGCACTCGTGTTCTCTGTGCTCCGCCAGACAGCAGTCACGACACACCAGCTTGTCGCATGTCTGCACGTACAGAAGAGTTGGAAAACATCAAAGAATAATCACCTAGGAATAAGTATCACGTTTCTACTATCTAATGAAACATCTGTTTTACTGATGTTCTCTTCAATAGTCTAATAAGAGAAGTCAAAAAGCCACGTTCCCGACAGTAGCGTACGTCAAAAGTATTTTGTCATTCATTCATTTGGCACGTCTGTCATTGAGCGATTGCCAGTTCGTCTTGGCTGCAGTTGTCTTGCTACGTGAGGTCCCATTCCAAGCCAATCCTCCTAATAGCTATCACATTTACAACATAACTCAAACATTATAACCGACAAACTTGACTTTAAACATTATAACCGACGAACTCTACTTGAGAAGTCAAGTAATTGTAAAATGTTCCTTTTTTAAGGAAAATAAATCCACGAATACTACGATTAGCAGGTAGTCATGTTGTACAGATTTTGATGTTTCAATTTCCTGCGCAGTGTTGGTATAATTATAAGCCCCAGGTGCCCGTCTGGTACTGGTCTTAAATATAGGTCAGGACATGTGTTGTAGAGGTCTGAAAACAATGAACAATCGCACTGAAGTTGCCGTGGGACTAGAGATAGTCTGGGGAATTCTGCTAAAGTTGCCGGGTCGAAAGACGTGTCACGCCTCGGAGACAAACAGTCTGAGAAGAAGTTGAAGAAGTTCAAGACCACTCATGTCAACTATACATGTACCTAACACCTGTGTGTGCGAAAGTAGGGATTGTACAGTTAATAACCACGTATTCTCACCTGGCAAAAGAGTCGAAGTTCCTCGGTCGGGTGCACGGCACAGACGACCGGCTGGCTCACCCTCCCCACCCCCTTCTGTCTGGCCTCGTCCAGCGTCAGGACGTTATGGACGGACGTCTTCTTCTGCCGCCTGTGGGCCTGCACGCAGAACCCGCACAGGTTGACGGAGCACTCGAAGCAGCGCGCGATGGCGCGAGAACCCTCCAGACTACTAGTGTCCGTACAGAGTCCGCACAGGATCTGCTCCGCCTCCTGGTTCAGCGACGCGATGACCAGCTCGTTGTTGATGATGAAGTCCGAGGGCAGCTCCTCCACGCCGTTCTTCGGGATGTCCACCTCGATGTCGCAGGAGGGGCACAGGATGGTGGTGGTGTCCCGGCCCTTCACGGAGATGGAGAAGCTGGAGCCGTTCAGGACGGACATGGAGCCGCTGTCCCGGTCGTCCGCGCCGCCGCCGACGGCGTACGGCTCGATGGTGCGCAGGCAGGCCGAGCAGAAGGAGTGCAGGCACGGCAGGACCCGCGGGTCCGAGAACTTCTGCTGGCAGATCCCGCACCGCAGCCGAGGGCTGGCCGCGTTCAGGGGAGTGGGCGCGAACCCGTTCGCGAAGCCGTTCATTTGAGGCTTGGACATCTTGTGTGCAGGGTTTGTCGCACCTCCTGACAAACGAGGACGAGGAGAGAGGATCAGGCTGAGCCGCTACGTGCCTGCCAGCCGCCCGGGTCGTCAGACTGAGAACATCTGAGATTCTTGTTGTGTAAATCTGAGAAGTCTTGGCTGCCGGATGACCCGACTTGACCGTCCGGGGCAGCAGGCTGCTCGCCTATAGGCTGCCGCTCGTCCGGGGAGCGGGTAATAGGAACCTGATGGCGGGACGCCGAGTGTTTTCGTAGACCCAATACTGACAGGGACCGTTCACAAACCGACAAG
The DNA here is from genome assembly GCA_035149815.1 of Branchiostoma lanceolatum. Taxonomy (NCBI): domain Eukaryota; kingdom Metazoa; phylum Chordata; class Leptocardii; order Amphioxiformes; family Branchiostomatidae; genus Branchiostoma; species Branchiostoma lanceolatum. The sequence continues at coordinate 14,276,681 of CM068874.1, forward strand.
AGAACCAGAAGTGTTCAAGGGTGAAATTACAGCTATCTGTACATCTGTCAGCTCGCAGGTGTGATCGTGTAACCGCTGACATGTCTAGGTTTGGACTGTTTGCCAGATTTGGCCATTTGAGCAAAGCATGAAACGCAGTATTACATGTATCAATAACTAACAATCAAAAAAAATTATAGAATTTGAAACTTCTGTGACACCTTTTTGAACCAGAATAGAAGTTTCTAAAAAATGTGGATCTGGGTCAGGCAACACCTTCCAGACACAAGAGACAATAACGGATCGCCCCTTACAAATTGTTTCCGGCATAGCTTAACCGGTGACAATAAATCTCAGAAGGTATTTAATTGGCGAGGTCAGAGTGGAACATCTATAACGCACCGTAAATTGTACGGACACATACTGAAATCCGACGGATTCCTAGTTCGACCAGTAAGACCCCGGGGGCCCACGCACATGTCTAATAACTCTGTTGGCTTGTTTTACTGTCCAGGTTTTTCAAGGTCTATGTTAGGCCCTCTTTCCACTAGACGGCGATCGCTGTGCGACCGTGCAGTGACCAAATTGCGTTTGCGTGACCCTTGATTTCATAATCGGAATATTATGCAAGACGCACAAGTATGATTTAGAAGATAACGCCACAAAACGTAAAAGAAATTAGTTTTCATCTGTGAAATTCGTTGAGCGATCTCTGAAATCTTTGGTCTTTCAGCGGTCGCAGTGCGGTCTGAGTCCTTAGTGGAAGGGGTGTTAGCGAGAGGTGTCTTACGGATGGGGTTGGGGGTAAAGTGACGTCTATACATTCTTGGCATAGCTATAAAACCAGAGTTTCTCCTTACCCATCGTACTTGGCTTGGTGGCGATACCGTGCTGGCTATTCAATAAAACTCGCCACCATGCAAGTGTAATGATGAAGTGAGTTGCACCATTCACGTAAATATATCGACGTTGGCATTTGCTGGTGCAGTGAAGGGTGAAGACATTTGCAGTGAGTCAATTTCGTGGCAGAGTCGTGAACGGAAACTTTGACAGTGATCGAATAGCAGAACCTAACATAGAGTAGTAAATTGAGTGTGTGTTCAATTGAATTGCGACCTGAGTTTCGGATGGCTTATTTGCTATTTTCCGGCATAATCGTATGGTATTTTGGACAGCTAGCCATAGCGCTGTTACGAACACCTGACCCCAACGGATGTAACTAAGCCACCACTACCACCTTTATGACACACAAACAGTAGGTTACCGCTCATACACGTATCTAGACTATTGACCTTTTGTGTCAAGTTCACAATCGCTTTGCAATTTGCAAGAATAGAAGTAGTCGTGATGAATTCTGATAGTCTGTAGTCTGTTCCTGTAGCTTGATCAGGGCACACGAAGCTAAAACAGGGACAGATACCAGGAAAGCTAGCTAGCCTTCCAAGATCTAGTGTATCTTGAATGCCAACTTCTTCACTACCGTCAAAACCCGCCAGAGGACGCTTTTAGACTGACACTGCTCGGCCGCGAGATATAAGAAGTGCATAGTAAGAGATATAGTAAGTACTATACATGTGAATGTACATATATAGTTATTTTGGTCGCTCTTTTATCATCCAACCACATTGGGTACGATGGGTGCACGTACGTGTATGCTTTAATGTGTTTGAAAAGTGTAACTTTCACTCAAAATCAAGATGAAACGAACCGTTCTCCCTTCATGACGTCCGTGTTAGATGAATCGCTGCACAGAAGAATATCAGAGTCAAGAAGATGTCGATCGATATTGGAGCCCATTATCGGAAAAGGAAACATTCGGAGACAGAAGCTGTCTTGACTAAGACGGCGAAATGGCAGCCGTAAGATGTTCTAGAAAACAAATGGTGTGCGCATCGACTTGCGTCTCAGACTTCATATTGATATCACCAACTATGCATCTGCTCATGCATCATGTAAGGCTCTTCACGGATCTCTGACTTTCATGTGTGGACGCTGAACACATTTGTTCTGGGATCCTCCCTTCACTTCTTATCAGTTTCGAATTTTCACACACGCATGTGCCATGAATCATCCAACAAAATGAAACATGGTTGTTGACTGGTACATGTAATCATATCTTGATGTACTCTACAGCGCAATTCAGGCAACCAATGGTTGCCTGCGACACTGTTGTTTTTATGCCAACTGAATGAAAGCCATTCATTCATTCGTTGCGCAGATCACTAGTGAGACAAAAACCTTACACAGACTCTACAAGAGACGAACCAAGAAGTAGAATAATGGAATTGAGTAAACACGAAATCATTGAGTCCTGAAAGGATAACATTGCAGAATTACACAAGTCAGCTGACAGGGAAGCAAATAGACGGCAGAATACAAATGCACGACCTTTGTTTACTAATAAAGACTATAAGATGTACATACGTTCTACAGACCTGAAGAGCACAGATCGTCGTTTGACAATCCATCAACTGTAAATGTTACTTAGATTGCTGAGTACAACATATTGGAATTTTTTTAATGACAGCTGTTGTTCCCCAATATTGATATCAAAAAGCATGATATTGATGACTTCGTCGGAATAATTCTGATCTCCGGACTAAGCAGATGTTGAGCATTGGAATTTAAGCAAATGTGTGTTAGAGAAAACTGGATGAGTTAGAAAATGCCATGTATAACCTACGTACAAAACACTTACTGTAAACGCATTTATATCTGTGTATTGTATTTGTATTATATTGTTTATTGAATATTGTCCAGCTACCAGGGATGGCTTGCCCTCTAAAATAGCCTCCGGCTAGTTGGGTAGCGATGGCTGTATGTATTTCTATACATCCTAATAAAATATCAAATCAAATCAAATCAAATGCAGCCTCCCATCCTCTGCCCGAGTGTAAACCCTGCTCTTCTCCCGTGACCTGACAGATGAGGATCCGCCATTCTCGTCACGTCTGCTCCATTCTCCTCGGTCTCTTACACGCACCTGGCTGGGACTTACGGGGTCGGTGGTAGTGCCCCCCTCCCCATCTCGTTTACGACTTGCTCCTTTATGAAACCTATACGTACACGCTCTCTAATATAAGTAGGTTCTTTATGCAACTTATGCAAGCTCTCTAATATAAGTCGTTTCATCATGCAACTTAGACAAGCTCTGTAATACAGTAAAAGTCATTTATTCATGCAGCTTACACAAGCTCTTTGATATAGAAGTAGTTTATTTACGTAAATTATACAAGCTCTGTAATATAAGTTGTTTCTTTATACAACTTATACAAGCTCTCTAATATGAATTCATGTGCATATAACGATTGAGATTTGTACTAGCGATTGGAAGAAATGATGGATGCTGCGTTTTATAACGTACACTTCTTGTAAAGGTTTACAACTGTTGTTATCTCATGTAGACATTGTCGTACGTCATCTCCATTCATTACAAACTTACGACTATCCAAGGAGGTTAACCTCCTTGGACTATCTAAGGCAAACCGTGCTGTAATAACGTCTTATAACGGAGACCATATATTCCGATCGTAGCGTACGTGGTTTTAATTTTGTGTCCACGAATCAGCAACGTCCACTAGAAATGTCGTCAAATTCGATTTGTTCTTGTCATTTACAAAGTCACGGCCCTTATATCTCACATGAGACTGCTGATCGCATTTGTCGGATCACTTTCGGCTGAGACGGGTAGACTTCAAATGCGGAGAATAGAAATGAACTGACGAATCCCCGGGAAATTGCGAAGCTCAAGGCCTGCCCCATAATGACACTTAAAAGGCCGGCCACGCAGAACAAGGACTAATGGCGCACATGATGAGGAGAATCTAAACCCTGCAGCTGCATTTCTAAAAGTCAAGGTTTCATGGGGCGCATGGGTTGAATAGCACGTGGCAACACATTTTGTTGCCATTTCAATCCTTAGTGTATTTGATAGGTTAGGGTTACTACTTGGTATCTCTCTCTCTCTCTCTCTCTCTCTCTTTCTCTCTCTCTCTCTCTCTCGTCTCTTTTTCTTCCTCTCTAGCTGTCTTTTTTTCTCTCTCTTTCTCATCTGTCTCTCTCTCGTCTCTCTCGTCTCTCTTTCTCTCTCCCTATCTCTGTCTTTCTTTCTCTCTCTCTCTCTAAAAGCGTAAGATATGTCAAGACGGTTACGAGATTCTACGACCAGACAAGACGGTTGGAATGTCCTCGATAGTGTGTCTTGGGAAATCTCCCATGTTACAACGTTGTTTCTACACACTGAATGATGGATGGACTCAGCGTTTTATTGGGAAGCCAGCAGCTGTTAAATGTGCTGAAATGGGACCGTTCAGCCAATTCATGAAAGGGGCGCTCTTGGTTGTCTACGCGATGAGTTTCTTTGAATTCCTAACGTTACATTTAAAATGCACACGAAACACGAAACTATGCAAACCGGCTTTTTCCTACATACGGGGCTCCCTTGCATGTAGATCTTGCATGTAGATCCACCATAAGACTATATACAGTCCAGTAGCGGATTTGCTTTAACGGAATGTTATTTGGTTCGTTCAAGTATATAGCGAATTTTCCCTGGACGACGCTGATTGGACCGGAGTCCGTGACGTCAGCAGGCCCCGCCGGTGGAACGGTTCCAGGGCTCTGAGAGAAGCAGACGACAGCCTTTAACAGGTGGTACTGGTGGGATCCGCTCCGACTCAAGTCTCACGAAGGTCAGTCCGCCTTTTTTTCATATTTCTGCTTGGAATCCGACGGGAACTGTTGCTTGGGGTATTTCTGTAAATGTTGTTGGATCGGTACAGATTTGTAGGCCGAGTCTCCGGTTGTGGTCCCCCTATTCCCGGTCGCTGAAGGGAGTCAGCAAACCATTGGCGGACGACAATATTAATGCTGTTACAGTAAGGCGTTGGTCTTATTCAGAAAAAAAGGAATCATAAGATAGTAGATGTAAAATTGCCAAAGGAGCCTTTATAATCGTGGATCAAGTAGGTACTAGGTGCATCAAACATTTGTTTAGGACTTTCTTCCTCTCTCACGCCGATATACTAGTAGTTTTTCCCGGAGCAGTCGCTCAACACACCGTTTCATCATGCACTGCCTCCCTGCTGTTTTCTACACTACGGGTAATTGATGTTTAGGGAAAGCCGGTTCGTCAAAGCTGCAAAGAAACTCCGTGCTTTAAGCTGCGGATAACAGCGGGAAACATGCACTACTCTAACAATCTTTCCCCAACCTTTACGTGGAAACATAACCCTAAGAAATTCAAAGAAAAGGATCCGCTTCGATTATTTCTGGATGAACGGAAAAATATTCATACATTCCAAGGTATACATCTGATCTTATATGTGTACTCTAACTCAAATAGTCTTTAAAATGTTCAAGCAGTATAGATCTACCTTTGGAAACATGCAATAATTTGTGCATACAAAAGTGCCGTCTTGTCGCTTTGTGGTAGAGGATTCCGGAACGGGCGATTTATTTAGCGTGTCGGAAGGCATTCAGCGAAACTGCCGTTGTTGCCATTCACGGCTAAATTTAAGAATGAGCCGCGCGTACGGTTAGGGCGGATTGAATTGGGCAACAATTCTCGTGAATTGACAACGTACGTCTTCCGGGTGAGCAGTAAAACCTCGGATTACTACTACATACGTCTGGTTCCGTAGCCGTGGAAAGAAATGGACGAAAACATAAGAGCTTAAGAGTGAAAAATTGGGTCTTGTTTGTCTTGGATATGTCCTTATCATTTCTTATTATGCATGGCACAAAAGCAGCCATCAAAGTGTCGTGAAAATGCATGTGTTATTATGCTTGATGGTAACAGCTAAATTTTGTTGTTGGCTTCACTAGTAGTTGAGGATTTATTCACGTAACATGTGACGTTGCATCCAAGATATATATTTTTTATGTTTAGCCATAAGTATGGCTAAACATATTGTTTTCTCTCATGTTTCTTCTTCTTCTTCTTCTTCTTCTTCTTCTTCTTCTTCTCCTCCTGTCAAATCTTCAAATGGATTCATCTCTGTCATTTTTTGACCAAATGACCTGAAATTTGGTACAGAGGTAATGTAGGCAAAAACCAATGTGCGTTCTTTTCCTTGTTTTGATATTGACCTTGAAAGTGATTTTATTGAGGTTTTTAGGCTATTTTTAGCATATCTTGGCCTCCTGCGCCCTGGTATTTCAACCGAATGACTTGAAATTTGCTGTATATGTGGCTTGAACAAATATCTAAAGGACTACATTCCCATTTTTGGCATACATATATTCAAAACGATTTATTTTGGGCTTTCTTGACAATATTTGCCACTTCTGTCACTTTCAATACTACATATGACCTACAGGTCGTTGACCCCGAGTGCCTTGCACCTGGCCAAGCTGAAAGTTTGCTTACGAGGAGGAAAGACCGGACATAAACATTTAACGTGATTATCGGGAAAACACCATGTTCCCTTAAACTCAGTGGTTAAATTGCAGTTTAGGAAATTTTATAACAGAAAACAAGTTAAATCAATGATTTTGTGAATGTTTATTCTAGCATTAGTTATTCCAGATATTTTCAAACTCCAAATTCTTCAACACAACACGGGAGATCGTTTCTCCTCAGACTGGCGCGACGTAGCGTCCACCACCAGGCCTTTCTACATGTCCTACGTACGGGCGTATGGATCGTAGAATTCGGCAAAAAAGGAATGATTAGGCCAGTAGAGTCAGTCCCCGATAAGGTCAATGACTCGCCCCTTTGCGCCCACTTGTAACGTTAAATGAATGTACCCTCTGGTGGCCAAACTTCACTGACAAACTTTCTCCCTATATATCATCATGAGCTTGCGTTAGTCTGGTACTAGTGACTATTATGTGCCGGGAATGTTTATCTATCGCACGCCTTGGAAGGAAGTTCAACCATGATAAATGGTCGGCCGTTGCGAAAATTTGGAATCCCATGCTGTTGATTTTCGTGATTGAATCTGTAAGAAAATATATTTTCATGTCGTTCATGTTTTTTGGGACGGACGCCGGGACGGGGTGAATTTTTTCTATCATTTTCGTCCCGTTAGTAATGCAAATCGAATCGTGTTGCACAAGAGGCAAAACACTAAAAACGTGGGTCTTGTGGAGTGTTTTGGAGCGGGAAAATGCCGGATATTAGCGGTGCCGAACAGTGTACATCGTCGCGCGCGGGTGACGCTCCGTCAAAACAAATCCGCTGGTGGTCTAGCGCGGCCACCGAAAATAGGCAGAAACACACAGGAGGACTTAGCACCTTCGTTTATGAGGGCAATTGTGAAAATCTTTTGTTACAAATTGTTCGAACATTGAAACATTTGGATAGATGGTTTGAAACTGTTCTAAATAAAGAGATTTTTGTGTAGTTAAGTTCGAAATGTTTCCAACGTATGTGAAATAAGTTCAAACATGTTATAAGTTTCAATTCTAATTGTTTGAACACTTTAGAACTATTGTGACTTAGACATTCTTTTAATCAAAATAGTTCAAACATATTACAAATATTATATTAAAACCCTCTCGGTGACTTTGAATTGACTCAAATATGTTGTTTTTGGTCATTTCCTTCGTCTCCTGTCAAATCTTCATATGTATACTATGGAAAACTTCATTCTTCCCTGGGGTTGATCTTTTTTAATTCAATTTTGAACTGGGTTGATTATGCGCAAGAGTGTAATTTTCAGCGGATATTTTTCGACTGGTTTACATGGAAATGGCACGGAATATCCCATTCTTGCAAGGGGAGGATTATTTAATCATTTCTTTCAATTTTGAGCTGGAATGATTATGAAAAAGTCCATTTTTTAGCAGAAGTGTATTTGTTAATCAATTAGTGGATATGGTTGTGGACTGGTCCATATTGTGTTGAGGTGCTACTGGAAGACTCAATTTTGGACTGGGGTGATTCATTTTTTTAGTGCAAGTATTTTAGAATGGTCCATTGTTATTTTGGGAGAGTCCATTTTTTGCATGGCGAGGAGTATGGCTAAACATGCTGTATTTGCTCGCAAATGTTGCCTTTCTAGTTTATTTCATTTTTTTTAATCTATTAAAATCATCTCTACAAACTGTATTTGGTGCATTGAACATGAGGTATTCCCATTTACATTCTTTTATGTGGGATTTCTAACCACATCGGACAGCTTGAACTATTTTGTGTTTCTCTGTTTTTTGTGGCCATGCCAATGGATCCCTACTCCATATCGACATGTCGGAAATCACTCATAGCTGCATGTTTCCTCCAGTAATGATCGATTTTGTATATAGCGTTATCCCCTCATTACGCTACTTATCCTACCGTTATCAAACACATCAACCCTTATCCCAACTATCTTATACCCGTTATCAGCACCATGCAGCTAACAGGTACGGAAATCAGATCCTATCTGTAATGTACTGACTGGAGGGTGTCACTTAATCTTGCTTATCCAGCAGAATTTTAGCGCGTGGGCTTTAAATTATTCATCAATTTTCTCGCATCTATTCAATTTCCTTCCACAATTTTTGTCGATTGTACAAATCAACTTAATGTGTGACCTATCCTCCTCGAGCGGACAAGATACTAGTCAGTTGTCCTTGTGTAATATTTGTTGTATCCTCAGGTTTAATATGGATAGCATCAGTAGCTCTAATTGTCGATATATCGATCGGTTTGGCAGATGCTAGTCCCAAGCGGTTACCAGGGTTGGAAAATCTCCGCGGACCATTAGACTATTTGATATTTCCATTGATCGGTTTTGTATCTCCTGTGCCAGACTTGATCTTATAGTTTTGTCATTGTCATTCGTTCTGTGCAAGATGACTGTCTGGGAGACCTCACGTGGCTCTGGAGTCCAAATCCTGACGTGCATTTGTCATTACATAATCTGATATTTACATCCATAGGTTTTGTATGTCCTGTGCCAGACTTGATCTTATAGTCTTGGCAGTCCTTCGTTTTGGGAAGATGATAGTCTGTGATAATTATATGGGTGGGACCTAATGTGGCTCTGGAGACCTAATCCTGAAGCGTACTGTCGCCCGCACTTTGTGATCTTATAGTCTTGGGAGTCCTTCGTTTTGGGAAGATGACTGTCAGTGATAATTATGGGGGTGGGACCTAATGTGGCTCCGGAGTCCAAATCCTGAAGCGTACTGTCGCCCGCACTTTGTGATCTTATAGTCTTGGCAGTCCTTCGTTTTGGGAAGATGATAGTCTGTGATAATTATGGGGGTGGGACCTAATGTGGCTCCGGAGTCCAAATCCTGAAGCGTACTGTCGCCCGCACTTTGTGATCTTATAGTCTTGGCAGTCCTTCGTTTTGGGAAGATGACTGTCAGTGATAATTATGGGGGTGGGACCTAATGTGGCTCCGGAGTCCAAATCCTGAAGCGTACTGTCGCCCGCAATCTGTGATCATGGCTTGCAGCCTTGGCAGTCCTTCGTTCTGGAAGATGACTGTCATGTCAGTGGGACTAGCTCGCGGGACTAGCTCTGGAGTCAAAATCCTGAAGGGTACTGTCGCCGACGCTTTGCATGTGATCTTGTAGTCTTGGCAGTCCTTCGTTCTGGAAGATGCTTGTCTGTGATGTCTTAGGTGTCGACCTCGTGGGACTAGCTCTGGAGTCCAAAACTCTCTTTTAGTATTCCAAGCGACGTCAAAAAATATTAACATTAAAATCAAGATCTGTGAGACTGTCCTTTATTTCTGTATCTTCTTCGAATTTGTGATGATGATCTAAATGTTATCTGTAATACACTTGTCCTTGGCAATCTGTTAGTATGCAGCAAATTTACAATTTTGCCTTTTCACGTCTTATGATATGTACACTCCCAGATATTAGTAAATATATCAAACAGCTACGGGCCATATTGTCTTGACATTTTAGAACCCCATCAAATGGTGTGATCACCGAACCTGGCGCGCTGATTGGCTACATGAATGTCACATGTCAACACTCTCCAAATATGGATCTCGCCCACGCATCGTGAAGCTCTTGACTTATAGTGCCGTTCTGACAGAGGAAATTCATATCTACTGTGAAGAACCTCTAGTATTTATTAATGACGAAACAACAGATAAACCCCCTGACGCACATAGCTTGCTCTTCCAATATATATATTGTAACGCCACTGTTCTTAAATCGCCTATAAAGTGAGGTGGAAAGACCCAATAAACCCATAATCTTAAAGTGTTAAAGTGTTAAATTTCTTGTTAGGCCATGTTGATTTGATTATATGGATGACAACGTCCGTTTCTAAAAAAAAATATTCGGCCATAATGTGAATCGCACAAAGCAGCTGCACAATAAGAAAATGTATGCTGTAAATTCCAAAAAAATATTTCGGAAAACGGATACTGATGTCGTACAATGCCAATTCCAAAGTCAAAGAAGAAGATGTGAAAGGTAAAAAAATGAAGAATTTACTATACGGCATGACATACTCTGTGTGTTAAGATTTGTTCATTCTTCCTGACCACGTAGATTTCATAATGAAGGCAAGTTTTCTTCGCTAAACTTCGCTAAACTTTTCGCTCGCATCAGTTTTGGGGTCCCCAGAGGATGTCATCAATATAATCAAATCAACATAGCCTTACTACGAATTTTAAATGGCCGTAGGCCCATAACGTGACGACTAAGCTATGCGTGTACAGGTGATGAACCAGATAATGATTAAACCATAACGGTCACGTGAAAAGTCTGGACCATTAAATGTCCAGTTCCTTTTTCTGCCTAGCGACCCAAATCTTTCAACTTTGCAAGACAAGAAGGCCAGGCTGAAAACGGGCTGTAGTCTAAAGGTAATTCTCCCGGCTTTCTCTAAAGCTCTCCTTATTCAATTTGTATGCTAAGCCTCCTCGCTCCGGATACAAGGACGTCTAGCTAGGTTGGACCTGGCTCATATAGATGACATGTTCACTTGTATCAGCATGCACAGCCATCCGGTAAAGTGGTTATGTTTCCCCGCACGTTGAGACCATCTGTGTCGTGCAGGGATCAAACAGCCCATTAGACGTAAGTGGTGTGATTGTCTCGTTACAGCGTCGGGTAGGGATGGTCCGTTAAGGGCTTTGGGGGCTGTAAAATGAATGGGTGGCACTTCCATTATGTCATTAAAGAAAAACATTTACGTACAAGAAATATATACTGTCACAAATGTTTGGGGCTGATGGCTGAATGCTAACTCACAATGTGATGCAAACTGAACAGCCACAGGTTGACCAAGTTCAGAGGATGTAGACTCTCTCTTTGAATCTAAATATTCCAATCTAACTGAACTTGATGTTTGGCACCCAGGCTTTTGACACCTTATTTTCGTTTACTATGATTGTAGACTTACGTTTAGGGTATCCGTTAAATATTGGTCTCACCTTCTGCAAGCCATATATTTTTAATGGCCATTTTACAGTGATTATCTCATTTCATTCCACGCTATAACATGGTTCACCCCTTCCAATTAACAGGCCTATCGTGTTGCACAGTCGCCGGCGTCCACCGAAGCCCGTAATCATTCACGAGCGCATGTACGGCACCCACGAGAGTACTTACGGCGCTTTCACGTTTTCTGTAAGAGCAATAAAAGAGCGAGAAAGCGGTGTGAGGGCTCTCCGGCCTTTCCAGTCATTTCAAAAAGCCTAACGTCAACAAATTCTCGATGGAGAAGCTCATCCCCTCACTCCAATCAGGAACGTTTCTTATTAGGTCCGGCATTGCCCTGTCCTCCCCTGGAGAAAGAAAGCACAGACGGAATTCTAAATTCTTGATATCGTTTTCACCTGGGAAAGGAACATAGGCCAGTTGTGTAATATTGAAAACGACGGCTTGGTCTTGTACCAATATCGTTCATTATCTTTACGTTATATAATCCCCAAACATGCATTGAAATTGTGTCAACGTCTAAACCACTAGTCTTGTGGAATAGAAGTTGGCACAATTTCAATTAGAGGTTCATGCAATGTGGGGATCAATATTCGGCAAGAAGAGTTTTTATGCCTGAAAGACCCCGTTTTAAACATGGGATTTATAAACTCTACCAAAACACCATTGGGTTTTCTCAATAGGTAACTTCATTGCCAACAAAGACGGTCGATTTTCTTTACTGACTCCATATCATAGCTAAGACGTGTAAACACCGAGAGACATAGAGGCACTAGAATTAAGTTGCAAGGAAGCAGCAATTTTTCAGTTCCCGCTGACATTAAGATGGAACCATCAATCACTGCCGCCTCAAGACGTCACAGAACATTAAAGGCAACCAAAGCAATATTAGGGCCCAAAATATGGAAATAAAAAGAATGCTGAAATCTTCATGGTAATGACATTTACTAACACTATTTAGCAAAATTGCGTAATAACTTCATAGTTTGAGCATCTTAAAAGCACACAAAAATGTGCCGTACGATGATTCCCTTAGTTTCGCGAGCCTACAAAAACCCTGGCGACAATTTTCAGTGAGTTCTCACATCCGAACAACGTCGTAATTTTGCATGATGGACGTCGCTATACATTGTGATAGTATTGTTTGAACTAATCATGTACAGAAACTGCTAAATGAATTGACTTTGACTGAATCCGATTTCGGGCCCTAATATTGCGTGGGTTTCCTTTAAAGAACAATATGTGTCAAACATACATAAAAAACGTTCTGAAGTGAAAGAGCAATTTCATCTCACTATATCTAAAATGGGGCTCGCAAAAAGGCGAGTATTGAAAATTGGTCCGATACCGTCAGTGCAACAGTAGGTTTGCCTGTTGCTGCCATTTATCGACCAACTGCCGTAATCATTTACCAGCTGTCGTAATCCCTCCCATATCATTACCGACTGTCGTAATCCCCTCCTAAGACATTACCAGCCCGAATATCGACCCGACAGAATGAGGGGAAGCAAGGCGAGGGTAATTAACCCAGGTTGAGTGATTGTGTTGATGACCGTGTGTGCATGCTGCAGAAGTGCTTCAGTACAAATGCTGCGCTGTTATTTTCCCTCCATTTATCGATTTTCAGAGACCGAACCGCACTGGTTTTACCAAGTGACATATAAAAACATACATGAAATATTTTCTTGTATTCAGGAATACTAAGTCATTAAATTTTGAAGATTTAAACCCAATTGCCAACAAAAAGCAAGGACGGCTATACTACAAATCATTCCCTTCTTTTCCTTTGACAATACATTCACCAACTTGAAAATCTAGTCTGACGTCCATAACACAGTATTCGCTAAAACTTCTAGTCCAATAGATATATAAGCATTACATTCTGGATGCGAATTGCTGTTGCAAACCTAAAGATATTAACTACTAATTCAGAACCCGCCGACCTGACTGTATAAAGCCGCACCCCGTGGCTGCCTTTCAACGTCCATTTTCCACAGAACTATTCATTTTGCAAATAGCATTTTGTACTTGCCTGAGCGACCCTACCCTACATAACTACATGCCTCTGTAGACTGTACGGATGAATAAGTTCATCTTAGCCCATTTTCCGGACTCTCCCAGTCGTATCAGGAACCAAACAGAATCGTGCCTTCCACCAAGTGAGGTTATAGGGAGACAATCTTCTTGGTCGAAATGGGAGAATTCCTTTTTGGTCGCACACAACACGAAATATAAGAGATGAAAAACGCAATCTTTACCCATGCTTTAAGGTTTTCTTAACGATTGAATTTCGTGCTGTGGCAGAATTAGCGACAACGCTACTGCTAATGAAACAAATAACCGACGACATATACATGTATATGGAATGAAATGCTGGCGCCTTGAGCTAAATCAAACCATTCTCCATCTTAAAATGTCACAGGTCAGCTAATCACTTTGTTTGTCGATCTGCAAACAAGTTTGTATGGGACAAGAAGATCCACAGAGCGACACCTTGTCTCTATCACAGGCTGTGATACTGAGCAATTCATTCACAGGTCATTCTTATCTTCTGTGCAGACATCCAATCCTTTGTTGGGACGACCCTTTGTGACAATTAATCGTCTTTTACCAGGAATACGGTCTACTAAAGCGGCTTGCCATCTAAAAGAACATTCGCTATCTGTTTAACTAATCTATCGTTATCATATTTTTATCATATTTTTCACTGGCCATAAGAAGTGCTCTTTTTTTGGATGTGATAATTTTCAAAACCAACAGGAAGAAAGATTCATGATATCTGTATGTATACCATCAACGTTTTGTCATTTGTCTTTTTTCAAAGCGTAAAGAGAACGTTACCCAAATATTTCTATATCTTATAGCAGTGATGATGTTATAGAAATCAAAATTCTGCATCTTTCCAACCGAAGAAAATGACACATTTCCTTTCCTTCTAAACAGTTGTCATTTTGTAAGACACCAAAGAAGAAGTAAGATAAACAATATGAATATTGTCCCTTACCTTTAAAGTTTTTCTTCTTAAAGCAGCTTTAATTGTCATGACCTTATCACGGCTGGAGTGTGTTCCACAGTTCACGCTCTATTGTAATCATGTTCTTCCAACCTTGTCTCCCGAGGACTATAACACAGGCTTAATTTCCAATCTATGTGGAAAGTTTTGAGCCTGAGAAACGGAGATATGGCCTTCTCCATTTTTCATCGTCAGATGAAACATGCGGCCACATAAACCATTCCCAGAGCCTGCGGGAATAATAGATGTGATGAGATATTTCCTCCGAGACGACCGCCCGTCGGCAGAACTCGGGTGCTCCCTGCAGTTGTGCTCAAGTGCACAGCAGGTGGAGGCACGTAGCTTTAGAGACATTAGCTGTGACATGATAAACTTTCATTTAGAAGTCATAAAAATGTACCATTACCAGTTGCTTGAGTCAGTGGCGTCATTGGTTGTTTTATCATTTCTCGTGTTGTATTACAGATTCATTGCTATTGGAGCTAACAGAAATCATCATCAACACTCAAGTAGGAGCTAAGAAAAGGACAGAGCTTGTTAACTGTTTTAGATCTTTCTTTCGATCACTTTTATTATTGTAATTTGCTGTTTGAGTCTTCCCTAAGCTCTTGGCAAGTGCATGAGCACTGTTATAACTATGAACTAATTTTATGATCTTTGTATTACTAAATATTTCGTTTGTCACGTACTGCAGTGGTACCACGACTGCAGTAAGATTATAATAATAAGGTCATCTTACAACAGTTCATAGAGGATTCAAAACGACCTACTTTGGTTCTCCAACCTCTTAGTGCATCGCATTCCCGATGTTGATAAGCATCTCATGAGTACACGCCGCGCACCACTAAAGCATGTGTTTGATGTATAATTTACACCTTCTTGTTCCTTTGAAGAACCTGTTTTATAAATAATTCTGATTGCGGGAGAGTCGTGAGCCGCATTGTCCTGCCTTGAGGGGCGGCCAATATTTCATTACGCGGGGCTCTAGTGTTAAGTCCCGCAAGGTACAACTGGATCCCACGCGTCCTGATCACCTCCCAGCTTCATCTTCATGCTGACTACGTCTTATTGGTTCTTGGTTCTCCATCAATGGCTTGGCGATGTTCTCCGATACTGCAACGCTCTCGGGGATGCTTCGCGATCGATAAGGGACTAGAAGTGATGAAGCCCAGGCTGCACTGCTTCACACATTCGTATCTTCAATCATCCTAACGTTATGACATGATGATGCCATGAACACCTACTGTACACAGGTCGTCTGCTTCAAATGAAATATCTGCACATCAGCGACACATTCCAGTGATAACGGGCTTTCTCGTGGCACCGTCATCAATCTGCCCGCAGGAGGAATTGAGAATCATGCACCGATAGCTCTGCTCTGCTCTGCTATCGTCTTGCATCGTGCCGCGGAACTCGACAGATTGTGACATGGTGACAGACTTGGTAATGAAATACAGTTTCTGAGGCAACCTTTACAGATGCAATCTTCTCACAGCACTCAAATCACTCAATCAATCGCGGTAGACAAATCACCAAATCGATGACATCCGGGTACTTAAAAGAACTTTGTTCACCTTCTTGCTTTTGGATGTTTTGCCTCTAATTTAGTTCACACTGAGTGTTCCATGTACTTACATAGCAGCAATCGCATTTTAACACAACTCACTACCGACATAATTCTCTACTCAAGTCTCTACAAATGTCAAGACGTATTACCTTTCTCAGGTATTGGACTTACGAGTTATTTGGAGGGTCGTTTCGCCAACAAACGACTAATATGACCCAGTGGGCCACACTTTCATTCAAGACGCCAAGCCTTTCTAGCTCTGCTAGACTGACACTTCCCGTCTAAAATATATAGAAGCCGTCTGATTTAGTGTTTCCATCGGTCACCTCGTTGCGTTAAGGAGGTATGATGGTTTTTCTAATGGCCACATTCAATGTGAACATCACACATGGTCCCCAGTTTCTGACCCCGTAGGATGTGCAAGAAGGCTCCACAGGCAGAACCATTGCCGACGCGAGGTCGCTGATGTCCACGCTCATGGCGCTAATGGGGGTATGGTATTGGATCTTTCCGCAGTTTTGTCTGACAAACATCATTTAAGCGGGGACAAATGGGTGACCCACTTTCTCCGCGATGCCATCCTGATGGGTGGTTATCGATCTACCATCTGACACAGGAAACACCTCTGGTGGGAGTACAGCATGCCTCAACGACCGTCCCATCCGATTTTAAAGGCATCGATCGTAAAGCGGTTCATCCATCTTTCTAGCTTTCCTTTTATTCCGGTCCAATTACAGATACATGTGATTTGCTAATCCCGTTTGTGATTTCTTTTACTGCTATTTGGTTTCTTGTGCTTAAGTAGTACGGATAAGTTATGTGGTCTGTAGAAAGGAAATCATTGCGATTCAGGTTTCATGGCGCGTTCATCACATGCGTGGTAAAATCGCCAAATGCCTAGGGAGCATTCGACTCGATTGTTAATCCCGTTTGTATTTTTTTTTTTATTTGGTTTCATGGGCTTATACTGTCTGTAGAAAGGAAATCATAGCGATTCAGGTTTCATGGCGTTCATCACATGCGTGGTAAAATCACCAAATGCCTCGGGAGCATTCGACTCGATTGTTAATCCCGTTTTTTTTTTTTACTATTTGGTTTAATGGGCTTAAGTAGTAGAGGTAAAGTATACAGTCTGTAGAAAGGGAATCACTGCGATTCAGGTTTCTTGACGTTCATCGCGAATTCGTGGTAAAATCACCAAATGCCTCGGGAGCATTCGACTCGATTGTCAGTGTAACTCCCAATGACGTTGTCCTCAATCCCCAAGTCACACGCTTAGGCCCGAGATATTTGATTATCAAAATGACTCAAAGAAATATTGCTTTGAAGTTTTATAGAAACAATGGGGGCTGCAGCAAATTATTTTCAGGATTTTTCTTTGAAATTCAATATTCGCACATTTTCTCACAGAACATACTTGTTGTCTGTATCGACCTAAACGTAGAGTGTGTAACATATCGCCATATCCGGCCAACAGTTGATGTGCTGCGTTGTCTTCATCGATCCCCTCTGGATCTCTTACAAACTGGCGAGCTGTAACTTCTGGCAAACGTAGCACTTACCAATAACATTGTCAAACATAGTACGCTTGAACCGATAAGTGACGTGACAAAGACAGACCAGCCATTACACCGCTTTAATCTACTCCGCTGCACCTTTAAAGTTGCAATTTTGCCGCAATTCCTGTTTCCACAGTGAGATAGTAATACGTGTAAGTGCTCCGCATGAAGCCCGGTAGATAGCGGCAACTATACGTCTCTCTTTGACATTCAAGAGCCGAGGAGACGCCTTTAACCTTCAAAGTGTCGTGTCACATTTTTTGGGGACCATTAGATCTGTCATCTTAAGGGGGTAAAAGCCCCAAACGTAGCATCGATGTTCAAGTCGTAAATCTGACGAGACAAGCAAGGCAAGAAAGATGGCGCCAATTATTTGATGCAGTCGTATGGTACCAACGTTAACGTTGCTTCGTTATGATGTCTGACACGCACCATGTATGCTCAAAATGTCTCTCACGCCAGTTGTGGTTTTGAGACGAGCCATCTTAAAGACGACCTAGAAAGGATCTCACCAATCTTAAGTGTCTGTTAAGGGGGGGGGGGTGAACAAGGTTTCAGAAGAAAAGCACACAATACAATGAAAAATAACAATTTGCAGAATGCACCAAGCATCCTTACCACTCATTCGTGACCAAGAAGGCAAGGCGTACTACCGATCCCTCCCATGTTATGTCAAATACCTGTACCGACGCATATAGTAATGCAGTCTTGCAGTGAAGTATTAGGGTCTCACGACCCTTCAGCTACAGTTATGCTCAACACCAAAGGACGCCATAGCAATCTGCGCAAGAAACTGCACAAATTTCAACCCCACTGGAGCACACGGATGACCTGACAGCGCGTAGCAGCAGAAGTTGTCAGCAGCACCACGACTGACGCAAAGAGATTAGTAATGGGCTGAAGAGGGGAAGGTACAAAATGCACGCGTTTACCATAAATAAGGAAGCCCCGAAGTCAACAGATAATACAGGAATATTACATTGGAAACGAGCAAGATAATGGAGTGGCCAATTGCATAATTGAATAACGTAGCAAACTGATTATACCTATGTATGGCATCTTAGTTGGAATCGCTAGACAAACGCACAAGACTTCGCATCTAAAACGAAGCTTGTACATAAATAAAAAGTCATCTAATTGCAAAGTCCAGTGCCTCAAACCAGATCGAACATCTTTCACAGACTTCAGTCAATTCTCGATGCGGCAGTATTCAGGGCGTACTATGTAGGTCAGACTTCCCGTGTGTTTGATACGTTCTACATTTTCCTCAATCGAGTGGAAAATTGCGCCCCACAGACGACTGGTTTCCGAGATTCGATCCATGAACATCAGGGGAAAGAGATAACGTACACAGAGTACATCCTTCTGCAGTATCAGTCTGTGATGCATGTGTTATAACTATCTTTCTGCCTCAGGCGAATAGTGACGTCTGTGTCAAAAACCTTTCAATTCAACATGTTTGCTTCCTCTTCAAATGGTATAGAGTCGAGTACCTGATTTCGAGATCTCGCAGCGTTGATGGATGAATGCTTCTAGAGCTCTTAGAGATTAAACGAACTCCTATGGCCTTCTGAACAGAAAGTATCGAGTAAAAAAATTAAATATAACCCCTGAAGAAGAATAGTTTCAGAATTCCCCTTGTTATGTGTGAACATCTCATAAGATTAGACTCAGTGAGGGTAAAAACTGGGGCAGGTCTTATTTGACCTCATTTTTCAAACTATGGTTGGCGGTAATTGGTTCGTTATGGTCCATTCCGCACCAGTAAAGTCTCCTCCGCTACAATAATCGTGTCAGACTTGACGTTGCTCCCGCTTATCTTCAAAGCGACGCGAACGTCATCAGCATGCAGATCACTCTAATCGTTCTCTTGCGATCAATCAAAGTTAGCTCACCACAGACAATCGACTGAAACCGAATGTGCGATGTCATTCTCTAGGCGCCATACTGTGACAATGACGTCCGCAAGACCCCCCCCCCCATGTATATTACAAAGAAGCGGCCCATGATTTGATTTTGTCAGGCAGTGATGATAGAAAAATATCCTTTTATTCCCTTTGGTTTCGCGCTGTTGTCCTGAGGCATTGCTTTATGTCAGCTCTACAGATGTATTTGAAAATATTTGTGTCTCGTGGTTCTTTTATGAAGCTGCGTTTATTGACATAGGGATTCAGTTTACAACCGCTGCATCAGGTAGCTACGACAAAACATCAATAGTTAGGTGCAAACCTTTGAATGTGCTAACGTTAAATGCCCACACAAGATATCATATAGACGTGTCGATAAAGGACACAATGATTTATCCTTCGTTTCAGATTCAATTGACAAAATACATGTAGTTTGATTTTATTATTGCTGATAAGACATTTGGGGTTGATAGAATTGAACATTTACATGAAAAAGCAGTCTCTCTCTCTCTCTCTCTCTCTGTGTGTGTCTCTGTCTCTCTCTCTCTCTCTTAGTGGGACAAGATCAAGATGATCTAATGTCTGAGACAAATGATGGTCTGGCAATTGTTTTACTAATCAACAGAGACGCCAAATACTAACTCCAGCTCAACAAAGGGTTTTACTGTCTCTATGCAAAATTGGTCCTACGCTTACATGGGAGGGTGATTAATTGGCACCCTAGTCTTATACCTAATTCGTTTCTATGGAAACCATCCGTGCCGTAATCGTGGCAATCACAGATGATCTGGATGGGGTCAATGTGGGCACCGGGACTATTCCCCGCAACGTTTTCATCTTCCCGTAATGATCTGCAACACTGCCTTCATCATTTCCTCCGGCTGATTCCCTCTCCTGTGGCTTTATTAGCTGAGCGATGAAAACTCCCAAAATGATATCAGACGTAACAAAGTCCGACGGCACGATATCTCAACCTTAATATGCGAGCCTGTAATACAGTATGGTTTATTTTGTTGGAAGATACCCTTGTATGAAGGAACGCACAATTTATGTGTATTTGTATTTGAAAACATGAAAATTATTCTTAAAGAATATAAAACCGGACCTGGATACAAAATACAAGATGTAATTTATTGGTTTGTCGCAGTTTACATACACTGAATTAAAAAAAACAATGTACAGTACGTTCACAAGTTTCACTGCTGTCGGCGTACATACAATCTCATGCGTATATAAAATCCGATACATAATACACATAATAGACAATATTGTTTCTCCAAAAAAAATTGCCAAATTCACAAATATGGCGCAGAAAAAGATACTAGTTACTGAACTGAACATTCCCAAGGCAAACACACCGATATTCAGTAACCATACTGGTTAAGCAATTTCGTGAGGTACGGTATCGGCGAGTTACCGAATCTCAGTGTATTTGCCCTAGGAATGTTCAGTTTATGTCCATTTCATGTGCATCTTCCCGAGATTTCAGATCTTCTACTCGGCAGCCAGTGTTCGAATTGGCTACTAGTGTCGGATATGTTCTACAAGACAGTTCCCGTGGCAAAATACCCCATGTTGTGATTTACATATTGGATTTAGCGATAAACCACTGACTAACAACATTAACGAATGCATGTATGTGAATCGCGCATTTACAACGATTCCCACGAATTTCCATCCTATAGTTTAGTAGGTTGAAGAAGAAACATTGATTTTTGAAGGCCATATCCTTTAAACTCGTAAGCAAGGCTTAAAGTCCGGATCCTTAGTCATGGTGAACTTTAGATATTTTCAATAGAAAAAAAAGAATCTAGACGTACTTATTCTGCGTCAAAACCAATTTCTCCATATGTATCACTTGACTGGCTTCGTGTGAATTCAATCTCACCACAGCCTAATGAAATTATCAGATGTAAGCGTGAAGTGACCTTGTGGCCGCGATTTCGTTACAAACAGGATACCGTGTCCTCACTGATGAATTCACTTGTAATGTAGCAGCCTAACATAGTGTTGTATACTCATATGCAATTCAACCTCTACTACTGGATACATTACGGAGACTACTTCCGGACGTTACGAGTGACATCCATCACTCTTCTTCAGCGTCACTAGAATGAACTGGCAGAACTATCCAGTACTTATATACAATAACCTTGAAAAAACAGTTGAACATGGCAAAGTCACAAACTCGTGCATAAGCGGCATTGCTATGTAAAACGAGTTAGGGTAGCTCCTATGGTAAGTCAACACCATAGGAACAGCTATTGTCCTTTGAGTTGGGGTAGGGCGGGGTCCCACAGCACATATTCACTATGTAGTGTTGTATGTACGGGACACGTCTGACTGGACGGTAAGACGAGACATGAGAGGATGTATTATTCACATCTAGTGCAGATGATGTGGATATCTGCCACGAAGTGCTAAAAGCAGTGTGGGACGTGGACAGTTGATGCAGATAGATCCACCATGTCTATGGAAATATGAGGTATAGTTTTAACTCTGTTTGCGTGTATTTGTGTGTGTGCGTGTCCGGTGGAATATCCACTTTCAAACCTCTGGACGGATTGCAATGATATTTGGTATATGGGTAGGTGTTGTGAACCCGACGATATAGGTCACCTTGTGATCGACTTTGGTACTGTAGCAGGACTTTCGGTTTTTGTATCTTTGATTATCTTTGGTCTCGGAAATGCTGTGGTCTTGATTTCTTGGTGGCAGATATGTTTTGACGTAAGGAAGAAGCGATGTAGATTTGGACCCCTAGTTCGTTTCACGATTTCAGGCGGAGGTCATGGAAGTGTTCCCTCTTTCTTCCTGTCTATGTCGCAAATGTCTAAATATCGTTTGTCAATTATTCAGCGGTAAAAACATTGTCGAGGGAAACCATTTCTAATTGAAGACAATGTCTCCCACAGTCTTACGTTAGAAGAATTGTCTAAAGATGGCGGAGAGAGCGCGTTGATTATATTCATAAGTTATAGTTTACCATACAACAAGGGATACTGAATTGAAATTGCATTTGAAACAGCCTTCGAAGAAGCTTGATATGTACTAGTTTAACAGACGGGGAAACAATGCATAAAATGTCAAATAGGACACGATAGGTGCACCCTGGCGGCCCCCATGGCAACGTGACACAATTACATATCTAGAAGCACACTTTATGACGTCAGTGCATTGTAGAATTCCGTGGGTTCCACCCCTGCCATGTTAATAGAACGGAGTCATAGCACATATTCATTACTCCTAAATCAAGTACGATGTTTACGATGTTACGATCACACTGATGAATCAATATTCAGCCGAATCTAGATTAAAATTTGTGCTAAACACAGATAAAGTGTCAATCCCTGTAAAAGACTCGGCACAGCATCCTAGGTCTGTAACGCCATTATACGGCTACACTGCCGTGTGGAACAGACAGTAACCGATCACGGTTGCTAGGATCAAGATATCTACAACTACCGGTTAGGTCCTGGAAATTTCGAGAAATTAGGTACGGCGTATCATTGTCTACATTGCAGACATGGTGTAATGTTGCTGGGTTTGTGGCTAAACGACTGCTGCGTCGTTATGTGACAAGGTATGACAGGTTTTACCCATGTTATAGTGTATAATCTGTTCGCTCCTCCGTTCAAACCCTTCTAGTGTCTAGTGGCATATACGGCAGCAAGTTTCCTTGCTGTTTCAGTAGCAGGGTATATTTGTACGGGGTGGGGTGATAGCCCTTCCCCTTATACGTCATCCAGGCACCTCCTTGAGCATGGGACCCTCATTTGTGTCCCTTCCGAAAGACGAGTGCAGCCCCAACTGAGATGTCATGACCCAGGATTGAACCAAGGTCTCACATTTGGTAACTAATTTGAACCAGGAGCTCAACTGTGATGCTGCTTCCAGTTGAGCTATAGGAACATCCCTGCGTATTCTGCCGTTGACGAATTTCCAGCAAATGATTTCCAGGAAATGAAAAGGAAAAATAAGGCGAGAGAAGTACAGCCGGCTAGGGCGTAGGAGATTCTCCCCTCACTCCGCTACATAACAGACCCGTCATCAGGAATTGAATCAAGAGATTCTAAAGAACCGCAAAGATCATAAAGCTAGACTGTAAGATTCGATCTTCTTAAGTGTTTAAGAAGGATAAAATTCCATCAGACCTGGTTGTTATAGCAGGTCATACCCGGTGCATAAAAGCAGCCGGGGACTGATATCATTATGTACGTGTTGCCTCTGCGAAAATTAGATCACACCCATCAAAGATGTCATTACACAAAGACTTATGACCCAATTACGCTGAGATACAGCCATCTGCATGTGGTAGTTATAAATGCAAAACTGAAAGGTGACCATTTATTTCCGCAGGTGTTCTCCAGTGACAACGAACGCGACTGTCTGCAGTAAACGCCGATAGCTGCATATCAATTGTCGATTCAGCACCATGGACAAGTCTCAAGACGGTAAGACTACAATAAGTGTTCATTTTTGCACATGACTAAAGGATGCCTCGCAGTGTTCGTGTTCTGTGTTCTGCAAAATCATCATCCCCGACCCTTGTCTCCCATTCACATATTCGCATTCTCCATTGTGCTAATGACATTTCATCTTACACCCGTTTTGTGCAAATGGTAGGTTGGCACTAGGTACTAGGTTAGATCTTAAAAATCACAGCTGTCTTCAGAAGACTAAGCGCCGAATAATTTGACTTCAACAAGAACGCAGCTGAGCATTGCAAAACAACATCCTTTTTAACTCTCCACGCACGCCATGAAATACTCTGCCACCGGAAATCGCCCAGGATGACAACGTCTAGACTAAAGCTCGCAGTAATACGATTCGAACGTGCTGCACAGCCACTACCGCGTGCTGCCTTTTCATTGGGGTTCCCTGCGGTACAGAACCTAACATAAGAATAGTTGATAGATAGACAAAACTTACATAAGTTTCACTTGCATTGAGTCAGTTATCATAATTGATATCACAAATCATTTCAACAAAACACCATAGATTTTAAACTTGATCAGACTCAACAAGAGTCCTCTTAATTGGCGTCAATCATTTAAACAAAATATCTGACGTAAAACGTGAGGAAAGAAAGAAGTATTGGGCTTCGAGTCATGTGATCTTGCTTCAACATTAATGCTGGAGACCATTGTTAGTGAAAGGAAAAAGGAAAGTGATCTCGATCCAGTTTAGCTCACTGAAGAGCTAATCTTCCACTGGTTGTTAGAGAAAAGAAAGACGCTTTGTACAGTATTTACAGGTTCATTGTACCAGGGAAATTCCCCTGAACAACCTAAATCCGCGTCTTTTGTGTCATCATGACATAACTGCGTTAGAACCGATCTACAGGACAATTCAGGACATTAGTAAGTAATCCTGCATGTTCTGTTTGCACATTTCCCTCGAATCAATGTCTTCTTCATTGCATGCGACTGACAGTTACGACGTCGTTTGCGTCCGATTTATATGCAATTCACCATATAACAAATACTCGGAGACCATCGACTTAATATCAACAGTATATACCCCGAATTCTAGGCAAATCTCAAGAAACATAACCCAACACATAACCCAAACAAAGCACAACATATCAGAAGGCTTGGAATATTTGAATCTGTCTCTACTGTTCGTTACCATATATGTTTGCTCCTTTGTGAATTTAGATTGCTCTATCTGTACGCGTAACCAAACCTTTACAACATTTCTTAATCTGTCTCTACCATTCGTTACCATATATGTTTTCTCCTTTATGAATTTAGATTGCTCTAGCTGTACGCGTAACCAAACCTCTACAACATTTCTTAATCTGTCTCTACTATTCGTTACCATATATGTTTTGCTCCTTTATGAATTTAGATTGCTCTATCCGTACGCGTAACCAAACCTTTACAACATTGTTGTAGATTGAAAAATAACTCATTCTGGGAGACACCTCCTGGGTAAGATCTTCAACGTCAGCACATAAACTCTCAGTAAATTCCCTTATACATCACACAGTCGGTGCCTGGGGGCTCCCCTGTGTTCAAGTCGCCATGCTGCTGACGTGTGTCATATAGAATGCAGAGTTGAGACTACCTAAAAGATTTGCCAGTAAGCCACTTGCTTTACAATATCACATTATGCTCAACACATTTTTTCAAAAATTATAACTTACAAAAAACACCTAACGTTTTTGGCTGCTTGTTAATTTACTAGGCCTCATTTAAGAAATAGGCGTCCATAGAGAAATGATATACTACGAATATCCATAATCGTTCCGCCTGTGTTCACGTTGCGATTGGTTATTCTGATGTGTTGCGTTGTGTGAAATTTCCTATGAGAATATGACCGCTGGTGGGCAGAAATTGATCATTATAGTTAACCAATGTACTAGTCTAGGCATCATTCCTAACAGCTTAATAAGTGTTCGTAGATTAGAAACTTCCGGCCTAGTCTTATGTACCGGCGTCTATTGAAAATGAATCATAAAGGTTATCTTTTATGCACTGTTCACAGGAGAACAAATGAAGCATTAATTTTAATAACAACAACGAAACGACGCCGTAGCTAAAGATCTACGCCCCCATAAATAACCTCATAATAATGTCCCATTGTAAACACTCAATAACGAAAACCCTACGCTTCTAAATGAATTATTCACAACCAACCAATCAGTGCTGTACCTGTCACCATTAGCACTGAAGATGTGGTCGCAACATATTGTTCAAATTTCCCTGGTGTAAAGCTTTCTCGT
Source organism: Branchiostoma lanceolatum (assembly GCA_035149815.1). Taxonomy (NCBI): domain Eukaryota; kingdom Metazoa; phylum Chordata; class Leptocardii; order Amphioxiformes; family Branchiostomatidae; genus Branchiostoma; species Branchiostoma lanceolatum. Next base: position 14,302,779 of record CM068874.1, read on the forward strand.
TAGAGGCTCCGCAGTTCTTTTAATGAAATCTTGAAGGATCAGAGTAAGACAAAGCGACAGTTTGTAAGGCTCACTGCAAAGTTTGGTAGTTCAATTCTGTAGACTTAAAATATTCATAGAATACAAGTTAAACGTTAATCGCCAGTGAGCCACCGAAGACATAAAAATATAACAGGTAGAGGAAATTCACTAAAACGTTTGTTCCATCACAGTAACCGCATCTTTATCCATAAGTAGCATACCCAAAGATTTTCGCTGCGACTAGTTGATAAAACTTCTCCCAAAAACCTTTTACTACGCTTAACTAGCCCGTCAGTTTCTTAACCGAATAAAATTTGTAGCAGCTGCGCATCTCCTAGGGATATTATACCGGACTGCTTTCTCGGAATTCAAAGATCGGCCAGGGTTGTGTCTTGGAGAACGCCTCCACTCCTGAAAAAAACGTCTCATAGCGCCACGGGGAACAAAATTGGGCGCCATCGGAGGGAAGGGGGCAGAGGTCATCCACACATGATCCATCATATCCATTATTTGATAACAGGGGAGCAAGTCGATATATCTTTTCTAATAGCATGGGGCAATGAGTTCATTGGGGCTTTGTCGTTGCTTATAACTGAGTCTGACTGGTTTCGTCATGCCATTTACCGGCTATAGTCCTCTGTCATGTTTAAACCGACATTATTAGCGCTGTTTTGTTTGATTTCTCTCAAACGATGACTTTTATCAAATTCAACATGATAGCACACGATACGCAGTGTAAACAGTACTGGTTTGCGTTGATTTTGATTAAAACCGAAACAACAATGAACAGAACTAACCAAGACTTTCATACATGAACAGCCTTTAAAAGAATCTGAAAGAATGATTCTTGATCTGAGCATCCAATACAGCCTTAAATGTCTGACCTCCTCTCATGCAAGAACATGGCCACTCAGGCTGTAGCACGACGTGATAGAATCTTGAACGTCACTTTGATTTCTTGTCGTGATGATATTACGGCCTCCAACCTATTATGACTACGTCTGCCCAGTATCGGAAACTAATTCATGGAATATAGATTACATTTTCCGAGGGTCACTTCCTTCTGGGGCTGACAGAGCTAAGGGTCATCTAAAATCATGTAATTTCGTTCGTCTGTGGCCCGCAGTGGGGCACCGCACGTGCCCTCTGTACAAAGATGCATGGCAATACCAAAGAACGGCCTGATGAAAGTTTAATTTGCGGTCCGACAAGCCGTGTGAAGAGAAATCACACCCACCATTAGGTAGAGTCAGAACAAGGGGAAGGAAATTGCCAAACGGTTGATTGATTGATTGATAAGAGGTGCAGTAATCAGGGCGAGTTTGACTTTGAACCATAGAGAAATCATAACTTACCCTTTCATTGTTCATCACGTCTTGAGCAATCAAGTTGTAATCAAGTTTGAATTAAATTGGGGTGTAAGATATGCGTGCTCATGTCTTACTGCTAGTCTCTAGGAATGCATCCATTTAAGCAATCACCACGTGAATATCCCTTGTCCCGATTTTCTTGAGGGTTTGATGGATCAAATCTCAGAAGGCAAAAAAAGAAAGAGCAGTCTATGGCAACTGGGTGTTGGATGAATCGTATGAAGATGTAACTATAATTGTGCTTACAGTAAAACATGAGCCATTATAATATCAAGTCACGGCCATAACAGACAAACACGCCCGACTTGGTTTATGACGAAATCGACGTAAATGCACCTAATGCTCGTCCTTAATGGCACCAAGGGATGTGATTCCCTCCGACTCCATCGCTTCAGGGTCAGAAAACGTGACCTTAAAGGTCACAGAGAACATTCAGCACACCGGGTGCACTTCACCTTGCTGCGCGATGGTATCAGTATCTTTGGTCTCCCGGTGTCGTGCCAAATTTCTGCCCCTGCCAAATATCCGGCCCAACACGGTTTGGGGGTTTTCAGTATACCTGAGGGGATAGAAGTGCGTGAAACTCGTGGGACTTGGTAATTCTCAAGCGAATTTGGATGCTAACCCTAACCCTATAGTTGTAACCCTAACCACGCACACTCATGATCACTACCCCGCGGAGCAAAAATCTGGCGGAGCAAACATTTGGCTCTACACCAGGATTCTTTACGTGACTGATTTATCTTGCATATCTACATATACGATCTCTTGAAATGGCGTACGTGGAGGTTTTCATAGTGGTGGATATGAATGCATCAATAAAGATGTGTACAGTAAAAACGAGGAACTTTAACGACTGAAGTTAGGGCGACTACTGCTTCTTTGACTATCCTTCCAAAGGCTGCCTACAGGAAAGGACTTTTATCTTCAAGACATTACGGTCTTCATGACTTCAAGACTACGATGGACGAACAACATCATTTCTTTATCGACTATATTGACATATGAATCCGTGAAGCATTCAAATCATAAAAGCAATCAAAAGCTAGTAGTTCAATGTATGCTGTGTCATGAGAAGGGAAGAGGTGGGTGCTCTTATTTAGGTACAGCCCAAGGCAGATTGTAATACAAAAATCCAAAGATATCGGACCGCTTTTTTTCAAATAGATACAGAATATGGTGTCAATCAATGAGGAATTGCACTTGAAAGTTCGTCTGTGTTGGCAGAAGTTGTGAATCACAATTGAACTGCAGTTTCGAACACACAAAAAATGTACTTGCACAGATTTTCGATTCATCAACTCTGGTCAAGGAATGAGCAATCCATCCTTTTTTAACTAATGCACCTGCGGTTTCAACAAAAGTCACGGATTTTGTCATACACACTCTGTAGGTGTTTTTTTCACCACACCCGGTGCGACAGCAATCTCAGGCGCGTGTGCTGGAGCGATAAAGGTGTGGGAAGAACATAAAAGACAGCACAGATCTCCTCATCGCGTCAGCCCGGCTTTGAAGAAAGACTGTGTACCTTTTTCTTACCCCCACATCGGACTTGATTTTCTCTATGAAGTACATGCTACTAATCTGTCAAGGGAATGCTGCAAAGCTTATTTATACAAGGCTGAAGGTTCGGCAAATATTTTGACAGCCCTGCTACTGTAATAATCCTGGTGTGTTCACCGAGAGCACACGTGAAGGAATGTGTCAGAGACGCTAATCTCGATAGTCCTGTTAAGATTGCTTCCCACCGCACGCGACAAGACAAGATAATCTTAACACTAGGAAGGATTTTCTACGTGTTTCTTGGAAGCCTTAAAAATGCCTGTCATGACGTCAGAGCATCAGCCGCATCCATGCTTTTTCAGTACCACCTTAAAGGACGACGGAGTTGTTTCATGTTTACTGCTAGTAATGGACAGTAATGGACAAAGTTTTCTGTGGTGGATTTTCGTTACCCCCTATTTTCCTTATTTTGTCTTATGTTTACCACATTTGTGTTATGATGGATATTCTTTTTAAGATTAAAGGGGGAGGGCTTTGTATAAACCTTGTAGGCTTCTTCCCCAATCCTACTCTTTTAAAAATACCTTTCTTTACTTCACTGTTATTGTTTTCTTATGTGCGAATAGGAAAAATAAAAACTTAAGCTAAAGTAGGTATGATAGTAGAGAAGTCATCTGGGGGTGTTTTGAACGGTATAATCATTACAACACTACGTCGTCTTCCACGTAGAGGGATCCTTGATTCGGCATCAATGTATATATAAGAAATAGAATGCCGATTTTGGGACGAACATGAGACGAAGTAAAAAGCAGCTGGGCAAAAGCATTCTAATTCGTTTCCATGATTATGTTACAGTGCCATGCGCCAACGTTTCCTAACTATGTACCACATTACAAATTCAACGTCGCGTCTCTTTCGGTCTAATCCAGTTTAAAAGACGTATTTCCATCACAATGGACGTTTCAAGAAAAGGTTCCCAAATGCCGCGACCTTTAAGCATGATTGTCCCTGAGAACAGTGCATTCACATCCATCGTGCTGAAGTAATTTCCTCGAGTCGACGGGGATAAAAGACCCTTCTGTAGCGGCGTAGATCTCGCCGTCAGTGCGCCGGAGATAAATGTTCTAACGACCCGCGGTTTGTAAAGGACGGCTTTGGCTGAATACCGGCACATCAATCAGAAGGGCGATGAGCGAACACAGGTGTGCATCTCCATTAGTGCAGTTGGGAATGATGAATGCAGCTTCGAACGCACACGGTGATGTTCAACCAATCCACTGGCTACCTGTTTTCCAAGCAGAGGCTTCGGTCGGGGGGCTAGGAGTGGTCGCGATTTTAACGTTTCCCTCCCTTCGTTACAGACCCAGCACCTAGCTAAATGTATGTACAAAACGGCCTTAATAATTCGATGTGTCAAAGTAATCAAATTGAAGGGTTGTTGCATTCCATCCGGGGCTCTCCCCCCCCCCTCCCCCGACCTCTTTTGGGAGAATACTGGTTACCGTGCACAATAAGAACAAGATATGTTCTTCAACTAACGGTAAAACCGTTACCACATAGCTGTATTTCTTATGCATAAAATACAAAGAACATATATCCGATCTTGTGGTGCACCGCTTTTCTGTTTAAAAGAGTGTTGTATAGCTCAAAGAATCACCATATCCAACACGTCATGAAAATCCAGAAAAAAATCCGGACTATACATCAAGATGTTCAAAAGCTTTGAAGAAAGTTCTTCTTCTAGCTGCCAACGATTTATCGAGGGCAGCTTCAAGATTGCCTTGATATATGAGAGGGAAACAATCGCACGGGTTGTGACTGACTGCTGGAAAATGAACGCCCTTTCCAAGAGACATCTATGTTTTCAGCGTTGTTCTTTCATATCAGCAGTGACAAGCAATAAAACGCTAGAAAAGTGTTCAAGCAGAAAGAATATAATACAGTGAGTCAGGTGCGGAAATAGAGTAATTGCTGTAAATATTGCCCTTCACCCGATCTCTCTTCTCTACAACAACAGCACGATCGATATAATTTCTGAGATTTCATAACACAGCGGCACCTGCTCCCACTAATGCTTTATTTGCGTTCCACGGTGGGATGACTAAGTCTTAAAGGTCACCCACGCGCCATTTACACTCGACAATACCCTCCCTCCGTTAGCTGACATTTCTAGCGTTTCGACTCATCTAACCTATTCCATCTATAATCTGAACGGAAAGCAGTGGGTATTAATGCGTATGGTCTATCATTCCTTGCTTCAGATTAGTACAGACTCAGTTGATGGATTGATTGTCCTCCCACGACTTGAAAAACGAATCGCACAGAATAACCCAAATGTCAGCACCAGGGACAGACATCAGCTAAACCCCAAACATGTTCTAGTAGTTATCAATCATTGCAACATGTCTATATTACCGCTCTGTACGGAAGGCAGTGGCTATCAATGCGTATGATCTATCAATCCTTGCCTTTTATACTAACATTTAGAACAGTGGCCTCGAGATTAGCACAGACATAAAGGCTACACTGATAGATTGATTGTCCTCCCACGTTTTGCAAAACGAATCGCTCCGAACAGCTCAGATGTCAGCACCACGGACAGATCTTTGCTAAATCCCAAACCTGTTGTTATTAATCATTGCTACATGTCTATATTACCGCTCTCGGTGTTTGACAGTAGTATTGACAGGCTGTGTGACCCATCCAACTGTGTCATTCATCCATTTAAACGTATCCGGTTTCTCTTTTCTTGTGTTCAATGTCAACCGACTGTGCCCCCCAAAGGTCTACGGTATTGACTATAACCTTGTCCAATGTCACTAGTGCCTATCGTTAATAACTGTCTTGTCGATTTCTGTGTATATATTGGAAAGACGTCAAAGTCTAGTTGACTGCGCCAAGTACACTAACATCATCGTGTCCAATGTCATTTTGTTCTTCTCACCAACTTTCCTGTACTGTGTAGTGATTCGTCGTTTGCTGAAACGGTCTAAACATACACTTATCCTTGTCTGTCTGTGAAAAGAAATGTCTGTCTATGCGTCCATAGTAAAATGTTGTGTGGCAGTGCATATAGCCCTATACCATTCCAGCTTCATCGAAACGTGCTGAATAAGGTAGCTTTTGTCTTCAGATGTTTTGCATTTTCGGTGATGTTAATTGATTTTGAAGACTGGTAAGGTGACAGGGTACCATTCGATACCACAAAATGTATTCTGAGCAATCGCCTCTACGATGGCCCATGGACCTCTGTCTCAAGGCTTTTCTCTTGCCTTGAATACAGAGTCTATCTTTGTATGCTGCTTCATGTGTTATCTACAGCCATGTTCAACAAGTTCATGAGTGGTTCCAGTTGATACCACGAAATGTATTTATGAGCGATCGCCTCTGCGATTGCCCATGAATGGACTCTACCTGAAGGCTCGCCTGTTGCTTTGGATAGTGTGTCTATCTTTGTGTGCTCCGTCTTGCTTGGACCTCTGTCCCAAGGCTTGCCTGTTTGCCTTGGATAGAGAGTCTATATTTGTGTGCTCCGTCCTGTTTTATCTACAGCCATGTTTAACAAGTCCATGAGCGTGGACGCTCGGAGCTGCCCAGATGACGCCGACTCCACCGTGGAACTCCGTCTGAACGATTCCGGTACAGAACACAATTACGGTAGCCCATCCCCGTACATGTCCGTACTCTTCCTCAGGTAGCCCATCCCCGTATATCCGTACTCTTCCTCAGGTAGCCCACCCCCGTATATCCGTACTCTTCCTCAGGTAGCCCACCCCCATATACCCGTACTCTTCCTCAGGTAGCCCATCCCCGTATATCCGTACTCTTCCTCCGGTAGCCCACCCCCGTATATCCGTACTCTTCCTCAGGTAGCCCATCCCCGTATATCCGTACTCTTCCTCAGGTAGCCCATCCCCGTATATCCGTACTCTTCCTCAGGTAGCCCATCCCCGTATATCCGTACTCTTCCTCAGGTAGCCCATCCCCGTATATCCGTACTCTTCCTCAGGTAGCCCATCCCCGTATATCCGTACTCTTCCCCAGGTAGCCCACCCCCGTATATCCGTACTCTTCCTCAGGTAGCCCATCCCCGTATATCCGTACTCTTCCTCAGGTAGCCCATCCCCGTATATCCGTACTCTTCCTCCGGTAGCCCACCCCCGTATATCCGTACTCTTCCTCAGGTAGCCCATCCCCGTATATCCGTACTCTTCCTCAGGTAGCCCATCCCCGTATATCCGTACTCTTCCTCAGGTAGCCCATCCCCGTATATCCGTACTCTTCCCCAGGTAGCCCATCCCCGTATATCCGTACTCTTCCTCAGGTTGCCTATCACCGTATATCCGTACTCTTCCTCAGGTAGCCCATCCCCGTACATGTCCGTACTCTTCCTCAGGTAGCCCATCCCCGTATATCCGTACTCTTCCTCAGGTAGCCCATCCCCATATATCTGTACTCTTCCCCAGGTAGCCCACCCCCGTATATCCGTACTCTTCCTCCGGTAGCCCACCCCCGTATATCCGTACTCTTCCTCAGGTAGCCCATCCCCGTATATCCGTACTCTTCCTCAGGTAGCCCATCCCCGTATATCCGTACCGTACTCTTCCTCAGGTAGCCCATCCCCGTATATCCGTACTCTTCCTCAGGTAGCCCATCCCCGTACATTTCCGTACTCTTCCTCAGGTAGCCCATCCCCGTATATCCGTACCGTACTCTTCCTCAGGTAGCCCATCCCCGTATATCCGTACCGTACTCTTCCTCAGGTAGCCCATCCCCGTATATCCGTACTCTTCCTCGGGTAGCCCTTCCCCAACCCCGTACATGTCCGTACACTAATTAATAAGATATCCCATCCCGTGTATGTCAGTACTCTTCCTCAGGAAAACCCCTTCCCTATCCATTCCCGCCATTTGAATATTTCATATCCCCTGATAAAAATAGAATATTATGGTTTCTACGTATTACAGTAAACTGCCTCTAAATGAGGATTCTATATTCAAATATGAGGTACAATAAAGATATTGCCAATGTATTCTACTCCCTATGTTGCATATCATTAGCCAGAGTGCCATCCGATTACTACCGGGGCTTCTACCCTCGCTACCCTGAAAAAATTAGGTTATTTCAGGGTAGCGAGTGTAGGAGCCCCGGTAGTAATCAGATGGCACATATGAGCTAGCATAATGAGGTTTTAAAAGGGTCTTCAAGGCATCATTAATGTATATTACCTCTTCTGTATGTAAAACATTTCGCCAACACTTATATCTTGCTGAAGGCTTCCTAGAGCTTACTTGTACTTGTACTCGTTTAACGAGCAAGTAACTGTTCCCTTGGTTAAGCCTTGGTTAACTGTTCCCTTGGTAACGGAGACACCGTGACACCCATGACCTAGCCTCGTAAAACGAGTACACAAAGCCAAGTGAAACCAATAAACATGATATCCAGAATTTGCTACAAAATAACACCCGTTATGGTAGGCATAACAGGATGGCTGTGCAGATTCAAAATGAATTTTGCATATATACATAGTTCTAAGACTGTTTCATGTACTTTGTATGTTGACTTTGCAGCTTTGTGCGATCAGTGAAATATGTAGATTTGATGGAAATCAGTCCACACATTCATAAATAACTTAAGCTATTTCTGGACCTATTGAGAGTTGTTGTAAAAACAGCCTACGAACTACATTGTGTACACAACTTGACTAAACCATTAAGCCAGAAGGATCATACTGAAGGCACTGCTCGTAAAATTGGCTCCCTGACAGCGATTTATCAGCGAAAAGGATGAATGTGCGGCCGTAAGCGGGGGGGACTGTAAGCCGCGTCTTTGATCTCGTCTTATCGCAAACTCCACTTGACGTGTTCTTCTACTAAAACGTGATCTTCAAGGCTTTTAAGATTTACCTCGGTGTACAAACCATGGTCTTCCGAAAATACCTCGGCTTTGTACCTTAATGTTCAAAATGTGCCATTAGAAATCCTCCCACGTATCTCTACATCTCTGTGTGTATACTGATACCTCCTGAACATGTCAACAGTCCTATGTTTTACGATGATCTAACGTTATAGATATATAAATGAATATGAATAGACATATATTCATTTGTGTGAATTAATTGTTAATACTAGGATGCATCTGAGTAGATTTTTCCATTCCGATGTTGGAAAAATTTGGTGAGCCATTATCTTAGATCTACGAGTGAAGTTTCGAAACACATTTAAATTTACATCATTTCCATGATATAGTCAATGGGGTGGTTTGTTTCTGTCTTGCCGGAAATGACGTCTTTCGTTCATCTCTTTTTCGCAACAGCAATGGCCCGGAAGTCCAAGAGCGTGGAGGAAAGGACCAATCAGGAGGAAGAGGAGATCGACATTGACCTGAACGACCCGGAAACGGAAAAGGCCGCCCTGACCATCCAGAACAAGTACAAGGACTTCAAGCTGAAGAAAGGCAAAAAGTCCGCCTCCACCTCTACTTGATTCCACAGTCCTGCGTCGGGGTGTGCGCTGCTTTCGACATCTACGGCCAAGCATCTTACACCTCCACTAAATAAGTCTTGTTCACATATTAACTATAACTAGCAGGATGTTGTGCTATATCCCCCCCCAAAAAAAGCCTTTTTAAGGTTTGGTGATAAGACGGGTTAAATAGAAACCTCATAGGAGGTGCTGAACATATTTGACAGCTCACCGTAACACGCTGAAGAGTTAGTCCCTTTTGGATTAAAGACAATTGGTTTGCTTCCAACTAAAGGACAACGGATTTTCATATCAACATATCATAGCATGTTCTTAAGGAAATCAAGAAACTATTCCATGCAAATGTACAAATGTAGCAATGTTATCCCATATTTCTTAATCATATATCGATATTAATATATTGTTGCATATTTCTATGGATATAAAAAAAGCTACCCCTTGCAAATGTAGCAATCTTTTTCCCAGTCTCCCAGTCACCGTTCATCTTACACTTGCATGCTTAAAGTGTGTTAACCAAGACCAGTACATGTATCAGATATATTGTTGACTGTTGTACTAAAGTCTAGTGCCTGATGTGCGGCTTTTTGCTGTACATACCTCTAGCTATAGCCTAGAACCATACCTTACACACATAAGACTCTATAGTGCACTACATGTATGTATCTGTATATTGGCTATACGAGTGGATCTATATGTATGCATGCATATTCTTTTGTCTTCATTTGTCTTATTTCATGGATGGAAAGGTCTAACTCCATGTACACGTATCTGATCTGTGAGCTCAGTAATATGTTGTGATTGATGTAGTGTGCTTAAGGTGCCCAAATAACTTAAAAAATGCAAAGGTAATACTGAGGATATCATCGCCCGAGAAACAGTGATATACTTAACACAAAATATCATACTATTAAAGGACTTAAAGTAAAGTTGTGTATATGCCCAAAAAGGCTAGACATTCAAACGATGCACTCTCTCAACTCTGTAAAGTTTGGAAGTGATTCGCATTTTAATTTTTGTGGTGCAGCATGCAGCCATCTGGCTATTCATCTCAGTACTGCAGCTAGGTGAGCCAATATAGCATCATTTCCTGCTCTGATTTTTATTCTAACAAAGTAATTTACACAGAACAACCAGTGTCCATATTGATTATAAGTTCCTTTCTGGATGTCCCTCCATGTGATCTTGAATGCCTATGTTTAACTCAAAACCAGATGTATTGTTGGCTCTTATACTGTACCACTTTTTACCATCTCTTTACATGTTAACCTATTCTATGGAATGAGCAGTCCATGTAATAAGGGAAAGGGATTCTCGAATCCCATTGCTTTTTTAGTACTGACGTATTCAGGCACGGTTAATGACTATACCGTCACCATTGAATATAAGTGGTATCACAGTACAGTTTTTCATACGTAACGTCTAGATCTCGCATGGCCAACCACAAGGCAACAGCCAGTATGCATACATAAGAATGTATGAAGCCCTATATATATCAAAATGCAAATCAAATCTATCACCTATGTTACCCCTTGGAATTTTCAATAAATATTTGCACCATCCACAGACCTATGCAGGAAGAGTTGACCCTTCTTTCCAGTAAATGTGTACCTACATGTAAACCATTCGTCTTGATTAGTTTCTTCCATTACTTTTTTTTTTTGTACATGTACTTTGTTTTAGTGAAAACCTTTGCTGAAAACTTCTGTAATTCCTGATTAACCCTTTGTTGATTAGCATCAGTGTTTTAAGCCAGGCGAAGCCAGTGGATTATTGGCTGACACTTCAGCGGTAAGCTATGAGTGTCTTCGACATATACATGTACGTCAAATCCCAGGTACTTTATTAAACTGTTGTTTTTCAAATTTCAAGACCTTTACTCCAACCCAATCATGCAAATAGCTCACATTACTGACCTGCTGGCATGAACACAATATCAAACAATTCACCTCTAAGAGTATCAAAATTTCCCACACAAATCCTGATACATTGCATATATATTTGTACATGGTTAGAGAGAATCATCTTTTATAAATAGTCTGTCTAGCCTATCACTATTTTTTGAAGGAAAAGTTCAACATGACTGGAAGTTCTCAGCAAGTTGTAAGCTGCTGTCATCGGTTAGCCTGGGTGCCATCCTCTATAGTTACAGCTAGCTCTCCCTTTTTGCTTGCTTACCACAGTAGCCAGCGGTAACTACGGGGGATGGTACCAAGGCCAACCAACCTATACATTCACAGCACCATAATCTTTATAATGACCCAGCATGGAACAATCTTCTTGCATATTAGAGGCAAACACAGCTCCAATTACGTTACATTTATTTTACGAATAATGTAGTGAGCGATCACTGCGGGCTATTAGAGCTGGCAGATCAATTTGTGCAACTGAATCATTGACGCAAAAACATCTGTTGGATGCCAGTAAATTGTAAGGTTATTTCAGGATATGACATGCAGTACTATCTACACGTGTCTTGATGTGAATTTCTGCCAAAGCGATGTTGGCAGTGGCTTTCTCAAATTACATCTTGGAGATGGAATCCAAGGCAAAAGACACAAGGACATCTAAGACAAACGGATAAGTTAATTGATGATTGTTAGACATCCAGGTAATAAGATAGGCAAGGCAACAGTTTCTCAAGCAACTGCTGGATATGGATAGATTTAGGAAACGGTCAGACATTTCCTTCAGGTAGTATCCACTACCTTTCGTCAGTGACTCAAGAAACATCATTGAACAATGGTCACTGAGGAAAGATACTGGATGCTACCTGAAACGTCTGAACACTTCTTAAATCTATCCAGTTGCTTGAGTAACTGTTACCTTGCATAAACGAGTATGTCAGCAGTCCCAGAGTAGAGAAAAGATCATCATCATATCGGGCGGCTTGCCTGGACTAAGGCTGCTCTCTCCCTCCAGCAATATAACCGGACAAAAAGCACAGCCACAAAGCCTCCATCCCATGTGTGTCAGGACTTTATTCATGTCTCTGCATCTACACAGTACCCCTTCACTAAGAGTACACATTACACATCATCTCTGCTGGTACAATTTACATACAGATACCTACATTGTACATGCAACAGCTTACAATCCCTGTCACTGAGATCAACTGTAGCAAAGCAATTAAAAACCTCAACTGTAGGATCACGTCTTATAAAATAACTCGCTGGACATGTTAATCAAGAAAATTTTCCAGATGAACACACAAATGTCTAATTCAGAATGTATCGACAACTGTGTATCAGCATATTTACATATTATAGGAATCATTATAATCAAATACAGTTATGCTGGTTGAAACTCTGAAGCATGTTAAATCAATAATTCGTTGGAATAATAACTGGAGTAATAATAAGTACAGGATGAGGAACTCTCAGCACATTCTGTCTAACCTTGATACAGCACAAGGTACTTGTTGCTATGAAAATCTTTGATAACATTTTCTTTATCTTTCGAGTACATCAAGTCACGTTTACATATTAATTTATGAGTCTCATGCTTAATGACGATACTTTGAGACTGTCCCCTAACTTTCTGGCCACTTTGTTCCTAAATCATGACTGTATGATAAGCCCTTTACATGTATTTGCGAAACGTTATGACCTAATTTCCTCTTCAAGCAATTCCTTTCAGTTTATAAAAGCACTGTGAAAAGTCGTCATTGAAAACTGTGAATTAACTGCTGCAAGTTTGTAGGCAGCTCTCCTGATTTCAATCTTTTGAAGAGCAGTTGGTCTTTTTTATACACAGTTTCCTGTAACAAAAGCCATTCCTACAGCAAAAAGTGTAGTGTAGGGTAAAGAAACAGGCTGCATATTGATCCTTCAGCTGCCTTAATGTCACCCATTTGAATCAGAATTAGCCATCCGTAGTTCTTTTGCATGGAAAATGTTCAAAATCAGGTTGATATACACAGTTTGACGATCCATTGAAAATTACTATGGTCTGCAATAATGTAGATAAAGAGTCATTCTTATGCCTATGAATTGTAAACCTGAAATGTCATTGGAAAAGCAGAGAAATTTGTATGTCAAACTATTTTCGAAAAATTAGCAGCTGATCAACTTTTGCACAAATACATGTACAGGTACTGTATGTCCAACCAAAAACAAATATCTTCCTCCAGTCTACATGTACATTTGTATAAATATATTGTTGTTGTAACTTATAATGATGATAATTCACTCTTACATGTATCTGTTGGACTTCTCTGAATGGTCAGGGCTTTGTAATGGTTGCCTTTACTCCACTGCATCCAGAGAACCTTCTGACAAAGAGTGACCAGAAAGCTACAAGAAGGTCTCCTGGCATCCTAACACCATACACATGTAGATATTCTCTTTGCTGCTTCATATGTAGACGACTCACAGCGGTCAGACTAACCTATAGGTATCTAAATCTAAAATACTCTGTCAGGACTCTACACTTTTGTATGGGATAGTAGTACGGGTACAGGACTGTCACATCACCAATATCAATGTGATTCCACTTTTTATGCTTTTTTCTTCTTCTCCTAACTACAAGAGGGGTCCTCCTTCATGACTTAAGGACGAGCGGGAACGGCAGGGCGGCCAGGTGGTGGCCTTGGTGGGGCATCAGGACGCCTGGAAAAAATGAACAGGCACCATGAATAAACATGAAGGACGGTAGGAGGATAAACCAGTTAATACTGCTGTAAAACCTGTGCTGTGGGGAGGTGTGCAACACACATTCTTGTATTAAGGAAGGCACAGCAAAAATCACCTCTCATGTCAAAACCTTTTGTGCATTGTAGCTGTGGGGCTCAGATATTGCCGCAATGATGTCAATATCTGACAAACTGAAACACAATCTGTGCATTATGGATTTTACGCCTGCAATGAACAGCTGTGTGTACACATTGCTCTTGTGGATTATATCATAAGGAACATTGCAGTGGTAACATCACTTGTGATAAAAATGGTAATCCCATATTGGTCAGACAAGAACCATTTTATAATGGCCAAGAGCATGTCTCTTTGGTTCCACCACAAAGTGGGAGCTGCACTTCAGGTAAATGCTGCAAGATGTCCTCACAGGATGAGGATAGGAGATTGACTGAAAGAATCTGAGAGAATACCATGTAGCTTTTACACCCAAGGTAATTACTATCACTTCCTTGATGTCTTATTCTCTGTTGGTCTGGTAAAGTCTGCTGAAAAAGCAAATCAACACCCGAAATGATGTACGATGATTGTAAACAAATATCTCTGTAAAAAGAAATCAAAGGAAAAAAAGAGAACTTAAAAAAAGACGCGGACTATACCTTGGGATAGCAGGTGCTGCGTTCTGCCCCGGGCGTGCGGGGATCTCGGGTGGTGCGAAGCCGGGTGCGGGCCGCGACGGGAGGTCGGGACGCTGCATCATACTATTTGGCCTGGGAATGTCAATCAAAAGTACAGCATGCACTCATGAAACCAAAACTTTTCTTTTCTTTGGGGAAGACTTGAAGAGGGATTGATGAATTGTGCATGGAGATGATGGTGAGGAATAGACAGGACAAGCAGCCAATCAAACAGGTGCAAAGCTGTGTCTGTTTTGTGTTCTTGTCCAATGAGAGTGTAGCTTTCAGGACAGACAGCCAATCAAAATGGTGCAAGCTGTGATTGCTTTTGTGTTTGTCCAATCAGCGTGGATTTGGTCATGGGTACTTGTGAGCTGTATCCAAGGCAAGGATAAGTGACTGGAGAGGACTTGACATGGGATGCAGAAGCATGTTGGAAAGCTAGCGACAGCAGCACAGGTTCTTCTAAAGATCTGTAGAATTCCATTGGAAAGGAACGGAGGGACTTCTAGGGTTAGAGGGAGGGGGATGCTGGTTTGGGCCTCCAGTTGTGTAGAGAGAAAAGCGAAGAAAGGCGAAATAATATGAAACGAAAGGAGAACGCAACAACTCAACCACCAAAAAAGGCAAACATACAAAGCACTACAACTTTGACAGTCTCAGTGCACCTGTATGCTAGTGTGTGCATACTTACTTTCTTGTGCCTGCAAGTTTTATTGCAGCGTTGTGTGCTTTTAGATGCACATGTACAAAATCATGTGTGTGTAGACCACAGAACAAGACTTAATGGACTTTAAGTCAACCTGGACTTAACTTTTCAAGCCCACCAACTTTCATAAGCAGGTTTCTTTACCTTACATTGCCAGTTATAATCACAATCAAGATTCTATCATATCACCAACTTTGTGCCATGACACAAAACCTACATGGCATTTTTCTTCTTTTGCTTGAAAGATGCAACTTGTCATAACATCTGATTCATTTAAATTTTTAAGTATGATAGGCATGCCCTTCCCTGACCTGACAAGTTGTTTGAAAAAAATCATCTTCATGTAACTTCCAAAATGATTGCATTATACAACTTGACATACAACCTGTTAGCTGTTACCTTTGATACAGTACCTGGTTGTTGGGAAGTAGTACAGAAGGAGCCGTTCATCACTTACCTAGGAGGGGGAGGGGCAGGCCCCCCTGGTCCGGGAGGGACGGGCGCCGGACGAGCCACCCCGCCGGTCCGCTGGCTTGGACGCCGGTTCAGGGAGGGGCTACCACCTGGGGACACCCTGCGGACAGTCCAAGAACCATGGAGGGCTCAGAACTTAACGCAATGATATCACAACTATGTTAGGCCTAGGAAAAAAATGGTGTGCTTCCAGTTACCCCACTGACGCTAGCAAAAACCTGCTGACCCCTGACCTTTTTGGGTCGTCGACCACTGGAAAGGAACATAAAATTTTGGAACATGGGTTTTGAAAACGCTGTAAACTAATTGTCCAACATGTTATCTTCATTTATGTTGCAATAGAAAAAGTTATAAACACAAACCGACCAAACCTAGGTCCCCTTTATGTTGACACCCTTTTATACGGTAGTTAAGAATTGTTTTTTAAAAGAGGGACAATCCTACCTATTTGTTCAGGACCGTAATTGGAAACACAATATCAATTCCCCTTGGCCTTCTGGAATAAACACGAGTACCAAGAACTTCTCTTCTCATGCTTCTTCACATCACAAAAATCTGACATTATCGTATAGCATCAGTGAAAATACTTGTGCCACTCTTTGTGTTGCAACCCTGGGAGCAGCAAAAGGCAACAAGACATGGTAACCTAGAAAGACAGTCTTCCCCAAACAATATGCTATGTTCTATGTACATGTATGGTTTTGCTTGTCAGAACTTGTCTTGTCTTGTCAAGCAGTTGGCAGTCGAAGGATGATGTAAAAATACAATCATGATGCAATGTACTATGCAATGAAGATATTTTCATTAGCTAGTTCCGTATCATGGTTCATGCTAATACAAGCCATAGGGCTGTTAATTTTCTCAAAGTTTGGGGAAATCACCACAAAACTATTTGCATCATGCTCACTTCTAATTCTACTGTCATATATAATAACTCAAACATGATATAATTCTCCTCAAGTATCCCAAAACTTTATGATGTACTACTGTAACAGTAACTACTGTTGTAAAACTCATGCCAGGCATGGTGTAAAGTCACAGAGAAAAGCTGTCTGTTTGCCATGGTTTGTATTAGACTGACCTGCCACTAGTGGGGCTAGTCGGGGGAGCCAGCTGCCTGTGGGCACAGTGGGAGGGGGGCAGGAGGAGCGGACAGGGAAGGAGGAATGAGTTACATTACAACATCAAAACAGTCTACTGGGCATGGAGAGTGCTCCAGGGCTGGGCTACGTCAATTAGATTTTAGATAAACTAGTTTGGATGGCATTAGAAAAATTAAAGGAGTTGAAACTGATTTGAAAACAGTGTATTTTCCTTTCTGAAAATGATGTTTTACAAGTTACATACCCAACACAAAATGGAAAAAATTGATGTAATTCCATATTGAAAATGTTTGAATAGAACAAAATCCAGCATCCTTTTGAACACTCTCCATTGCATCTACATGTATTGAGTGAACAAAAAATGAAGATAGACTACAGAAAGCTTGAATGTCTACTTTATCAAAACAATCACACATTAGCTATAACTACAAAGTGGAAACTACATCTCTACTGAACACTCGTCTACTAGTAGTCATGCAGTCACACATATATGTACAGGACATTTTAGTCTACAGGCGTACACAGACAACAGTTTAAAGACATTCTAGACGTCAAAAAGCTTTGCAAAAGGCAGAGGGACAAAGCATTAATCTGGACATGTACAGTGCAAAAGTGCAAAAGAGCTGCGAGAAAGGGCCACACAACATTATATGGGGACACTGATAGCTGGAGGTATAGAGGGTCAAGTGTAGCATCTTTCTTCTAATCGTCATGTAGTACGTTCTTCACTTTTCCAAGTAATTATGTCTGTGTTTGTAGGCTTGTAGTTACAAGTTTCTGGCATGATTGTGATACGATAGAATGTACCAGTACTTCCTGTAACTACCAGTACATGTTCACAGGTGTAAATTGTAACTGTAATGGTGACATAAATCTATCTTTTGATATAATGATAGTATCTATTGATTTGTTTTGAGGTTTCAACCTTTTATTCTAATGTTGACCTGGAACATGCTAATAACATGGGAATTCCCTTTGAATGTGAGAGGCAACTTTCTGAGGAATTGCATCAATTCCTGGGGACAAACATCTCGGTATCTACAGCTCCTACAACTACATATACCTCCAGTACTGTTACAGCTACCTACATTTGTATAGTACTATCACAGCTACGGTTGTACCTACAGCACTGTTATGACTACCATCAGTAGTCCTATGGCAGTACCTACATGTACAGTACTGTTAGAGGAGGGGTTACCTGGTAGGACTCAGCGGTGGAGGTAAGATCCTGTACATGGGATCAGCGTGGCAAGAGAGAGCACAGGAACAATGTTGGAGCATAGCTCATGCATTATAACACATGCTCATGCATTGACGTACATGTAGACGAGGGGTGGGGGGGCAAGAAGCACCTTGTTCACTTTCTTTATCACTGATAGAATCAATAAGTACACTATGGGGTTCTCTACTTATCTACTTATCATTCATCACCAAGGGTGAAAGTTATAAAGGTATATATATCTAAGGATCTCGTCTACATGCTTTATCTTTCCAACATGAAGGCATGTCGGTTATTTTCATTTCATATGCAGTAAGCTGGGACTAGGGTGGATGCTCTGAGCATTTTGTTATGCAAAAGCAAACATCAAAGTAAATTTCAAGCATTGCAAGCTACAGCTTTTAGCAGCTACATATATGCATTATGGGTGGTGCAAAATAAACGGTAGCAAGACATCAATGCATACCCAAGGACTTTCGGGGAAGTCAAAATCAAGTATGACTAACTGGATAAATCAAGCAACTGGAAAAATTATCGTAAGAAATCCCAAGAGAATCTATCTAGTTGCTTTATCTAATCTATATTATGTAATGTTCTACCTGGACATCTAATCTACATCGACAAACTAAAAAGTATGTACATGTATTTGGACAGGGAGAAAACATCCAGAGAGGTAAGGAGGTAAAATTCACACGACACAGAGGGGGGTTTACCTGGTTGGACTTGGAGGAGGTTGCAGTCCTCTGGAAGTGGCGGAGTGAGCGGAAACACACAACAGTTTAGCAAGCAGAACACATGGAGCATGGTAAAGAATATCAGAGTTACAACACTGGGAGACAGAAAGGTCTAGCTTACAGTATACTATTAGTTTTGGGTCTGAAAAAAGGTAAGTTTACATTTACACATTAGTTCTATCCAACTTGAGGTGCATGGTCATAATTAGATTGACGTGGATCTCCTTAACCCTTGTCTGATATTGCATCAGAATACAAAGAGGCAGGATGGCTAGAAATAAATTGTCTGCTTTGTCAAATGGTTAAACAGATGATATACAATGTATCAAGGCAGATGATACGGAAAACTACCTGAAGTTAAGTACAGTAATTGTAATGCTATGCCTGGCATTGGCAGGTGAGAAAATGTTAATGACAAAAAGAGAAAGAAAAACAGTGTATGTGACCACCTGTGGTAATGTGACATGTTAGTAAATGCTGCAAGAAGCTGTTACGCTACAAAGGTACAGATCGTTTTACCCTTTGTGTGTTTTGTTGTCTTTTTATTTTGCATGATATTCCCATTATTAAGTCAAGGGTAACACAAATCCAATTCAGGACGCAGCAAGGTCGCCAACGTGCCACAGTCCAGTCAGATAACCGCTTAACTATCACATGACACTGCCCAAAAAAAGGCCATGGGAATAAGAGACAGACTACACAACACTGGTACAACATTAAGGCTTACAGTGCAACATTCTAACAGCTGCAAAGATCCAGTCAGCAGTGTTACCTGTTCTGTGAGGGGCTGGGCGGGGGGAGCCAAGAGTCGCTGTCCACGGGAGGGGGGCAGGGTGTGGAGACGGTGGTCATGTTGATGTCTCCGATGATCTTCAGGGCCTCCTTCAGGGAATGGTACATGCGCAGCATCTCGTCCCTTCTCTGGGCCTCCGAGGCAGACTCTTCCATCATAGACGCCTGAGGAAGGAATCAAAGAGGTGAAAAAACATAGTGGAAAAACAAACATAGTACAGTAGAAACTTAATGATTATTACAGTGTTTTTAGAATTTTGGACACAATTGACTAAAAAATGGGCAAATATTAACCCAATTCTCATTCAGAAAATTTTCTGGGCATACGATAACGACATACGTCTTTGGCGTATGCCGCCTTTTTTTCTGGGTGTGAATCAGCCCAGCGCGTCGTACAACAGGCATCTATATGGCCCACACGACGAAGTACGTTCACCTCGAAATGTGAATCGGGTCATAGATATCCATGCCAAACTCACACTCAAGAGTAATGATTTAGTACACAGTGCTAAAAAAAAGTAGTTTCAATTCACTGTAAGCAAATCATTTGCTATATTTTGCCAGCTGTTTTCTTCATCCAAACTTACGCTAACAAACTTTGGCTACAACAAAACCTTCCAAGAACATTTACATATCATATCACACAGGTGACAAGTCACAAGTGGAACAATCTCAGCCTGACTGAGATTTGACCCCTCACCTGGTCGCCGCTCGAATACAGGTGGGCGAGCATCTCTGATTGGATGAACTCCTTCGTGTCGTTGACGATCATGTGCATGATGGTCTTGGGAACGAGATCGCGGATCGTCTTGGTGATGATGCCCATGTAGGAGTCCACCAGGTTACGGATGGTCTCCACCTGACGTTCCAGCTGGGGATCCATGGAGCCGAGGTCTCCCTGGGGCTGTGGGGAAACAGAGGTGTGATACCATCTTTTAACACTGTTGCATTATAATCTGGCTGGCAGAATGAGAGGTGGTAGTGATCATGACAATCATGGAGATGGAAAAACAGCAGTTTTATATTGCATATATGCTTAAGATAATAGCTGTTATGTAAATGTTTCTGGTCTGTCAATTTTGATAATTATGACACTGCTTTCGACAGATTTGTCAGCACTGATCCTTGCAGTTGAGGAAGGAAAGCGTTGCATCTAGCATCTAGAAATCATCTCAGAAAAGCAGAGACAAATCTAGCAGATAATCTGATTGATGCAGTGATCAAAATAACCGCTTTTCAATATGTCTGTATAAGAATTCTTGTGGGATTAGAAAATGGATCAGTTAATTCAAATTAAACCAATCATTTCTTCATCAGTCTTTCAGAAATTTGAATTCTGCCAAAAATATGAGATTTTTCATGACAGCATAAGACAGACATCTACTCACATTGCCCTACAATTGGCAATCCAGCCACCATGAAATGGAGAAACAAAACGACATGGACATGTGAATAACACAGAAACAGACATCCTTAATACATGTAGGTAACATACATGTATATCACATGTATGTACAATAACAACACAATGAAATGACAGTCATGACATTGCAAATGACGTTGCACTTACTTACATACACATTAAGGTATAGGGTAGCACGTCAGCAGAACGTAATGCGCAAACAGTAATTGGCCTGCTATTCAACCCTATTATAGCTGCCGAGTCTCTTTAGTTCTCCTTGGTCAACGTTGCATTAGAGTAACAGCCGTTGCATAAGATGTCTTTGGACACAACTATATGAACCTATAAACGAGATATCAACCTTAAATACGCGGACACGGCCTTAAATGCTTACGTTCTGCTGACGTGCTGTATAGGGTACATTAATACCAAGAAAGTTGAAAAAATCAGTGGCATCATGATTCCTCATTTGCACACTAAAAGTCTATTAACTGCTGTTCTTCATGCCTGACTTACCCAAAGTAATGCAGGTACAGTATCATTGGGAAAGAAGAGGTAAAAAGGGTGATGAATAGACATACAGTTGTTTAATATTCCACATTCAAAATGGGAAAAGTTGTCAATTCTGAAAGAAAACTTAAGAGGCATTATTTTCGGCCACAGACAAATCCACGAGGGGAGAAATGAGAAGGAAACCTTCTATATAAGGTAGTTGATAAAAGACAGGTGGATAAATACATTGTGGGAACAAGATGAAAACGTGGTGATGGTGGGGTTGGGGATGACATACAAGTATGGCAAAGTAGAAAAGAACTAAGTGTAAGTCAAACTTTATCAGCTGAGTAAAATGGTTCTGTGACTCTTGTACCAGACAGTTTGTAAGTTTACAGAGATCCCAACACAATCATTGATGATAGGAGAGAGTGCAAGAAAATTCTGTCCTGGAACTTGCAAAACTTGGAAAATGCAGAACCAGATTTAAAAGACGCCATCTATAACCATCCCTCAACAGAGACAGGAGCGTCAAAGACTTTCTGCAACTAATGATCCACTGCTCACCGAGTTACGTGTTCTATCTGCGTAACGTAACATCACAGAAGCAGTGTATTGCTCATTCCTTGACAGGCTGGAGTTGATCCATTTGGGTAAGTCCAATTTCTTGTGTTGGCAGTTACAGTTCAATTTTGACTCAGAACAAAATGTTGTCCGTCAGACTTACGCTGGACTCCTCGCTGGTCGGGTCCACGTTGCGTTCAGGGTACACTCCTGCCCGCAGGAACGACGCCTTCCAGCTGTCCACCTCATCCAGCGTCTCCGCCGACAACTCCAGCTGCTTGTAGTCCTTGTAGACGTTTCTATACGGGATTAGGAAACAAAGGTGTTAGCATCTCTATATAAAATCATTGCACCAACAGTTGTATCTAAAATACACAGGGAGCAAGGCCGACAACTCCAGCTGCTTGTAGTCCTTGTAGACGTTTCTACATTAAATTTTGATAAAATGAGACGTTAGCATCTCTATATGGTATCCATGCACCTACTGTCATATTTCGAATGTATCTTTTATCTTTTGAAGTCTGTCAAAATGTCTCGTTTACCACAAGTAAACTCGTCATCCACCCATCCATCTCACCCTCTTACTAGTCCGGGAGAAGATACACAATACATACATGTACATCATGCAGGTGTATGAAGGGTAGTTGTGATGTATCCAACACATATTTAGTGCAAAGATGAACCACTAGGGAAATGGTTAATCAAGGCACATTCAGGGTAAGACAGTTTACCACACAGTGAGCTTTAATGGTTTCATGCATTCAAACACATACATTGCACAACAGAGATGTATGTATGCTGCCTACCTTGACTCCTGGTTGAAGAGTGCGAAAATGTGTCTGCGTGACATCCAGCCCTGCTCGACATCCCGGACCCTCAGGCCATCCAGGGGCAGCATGTACTTCTTATCTTTCTCCTGGGGGCCGGACGATTAAAACATGTAAACATCACAATGTCGGATTGGTGTGATTATGTTCTAATTGTCATCAGTTATTTCTAATGAAGAGGTTCCATGCATATTCTTGTAATCTAGTATGATTTGTGTTTTGGAATTGTGTTTATCTTGTTATATATATTCATTTTGATTACTGTGCCATGCATATCTGTATTTTTTTTACTATGAAAATTTATTAAAAAGAATGTGGAAAAAAACATCACAATGTCAAGATTATTGAAGCAAAATCACAGAGCTACAAGGTTATGGTTGATAAAATCTGACACATTTTGGAGTAATGTAACAGCTTAACAGGTTTTCACAAAAAGTCAAACACTACACACCACAAAAGAGACAAACTACAAATGTATGTCTCTTCATCAACCCGGTTAAGTCAGATCTCATCTTGGAGTTCTCTTGTCACGTGACTAGACTTAACAGGTGTTTCTGTCATGGTATCCTAACATAAACTGTCTAGTTGTATGAGCGCCCTGCATTGTGAGTACATGTGACATTACTCAGACACCCACCTCCTCATCCTTGAACCAAGAAAGGCTCTCCGCAGTCAGCACAAACCAGTACTCCTTCGAGCCTCCCTTCATGATGCTGATGTTGTGGATGGTGAGCCAGCCCTTCCGAATAACCTACAGGGCAAAGGTCAGGGGTCATGAGCTATAGGTCACAGTTTGTGGGTCAAAATTCAGTGGTGACAATGAGTTCTTTTTCATGCATATGTAAAATCTGTGCATGATAAATCAAATCCAATTTTACCAGTTAAATAAATCAAATTCAATTTTGTCATGTTATATGCAGTAGTATTTTCAACCATTAAATATTCCATTTCTCAATAAAAGTTCAGTTCATTGTGATCAAGACAATTTTCTTCGAATCAGGTAGCAGATTTTGCAGAACATTCTTTTATCAAAAGAGCCACATACATTGAGTGCATTGCTTCAGAGCAAGAGTGCTGAAAACATTCATTAAGTAAAGGAAACTTCTAACTTGCTAATTGATTTAGAAGAATAGCTGATTGCTAATAAGAGAGCAAGCATAAAATCACTGTGCTTGAAACTGTAAAAAAAAAGATCAAGAAAAATCAAAATGCCCTAAAAAAAAAGGAGGCAAAAGGGAAAAGAGTGTCAGGGTCGGGGATCACTCCCGAGTCACCAGCTTGTCGAGCAACAGGCTCCCTTCACCAAAATAAAACACACACACCACAGACACCGAGTTTGCAGAACTGTTCAAACCTGGTTGCCCACACTCTTGGCCTTTCTTGTTGTCTTGTTGTCACTCTTAGCTTGCTGTGCACTGCAAGTGGACAAACGTGATTATTCCTACTCTATCTACCGTCACACGTGCCTCACACATGTTCACACACTGTGTACAATAACACACCTGGTTCCCTAAGTTCTTGGCATTCCTTTTGGTGGCGGCTTTGTCAGTTGCCTGAGCACTGGAAGTGGAGATGGCAGAGGAGGAGCTAAGTATCGTCAAGCAGCCACCAATATGGAAAGAAAACGGGCTCAACAAAAACAGATGAAAAATCAAAGAGACTTGAGAGCCAGTGCATAGTTCAGAAAGGGGCAGAGTGTTATTCAGTCTTCAAGATGTGAGATGTGCTCTCTTTAATCTCTACAAATTCACTCAAGTCAGCCCAAAAGTGTAAGATGTAGAACATTTGTTAGTGGTGTCAATTCACCCAAGGTACGTACTTATGAAGAATTCTTTTTCTGGCCAGAAGAGAAAGAGAGAAACAAAACAAGTTTTTCGAGTGGCCAAATTCAGTAGTGCTTACCTACTGCGCCCTGCTCCTTTAGTAGATGCACTATAAGATAAAGAAACCATCTAAGAAACACCAAAGAACCAAGCCGTTTCCACCAAGCTCCCTACTGTTAGTTAACTGGATAACATCCACCACAACTAACCGTCTAATCTATCTGGCTCTACAAGTCTCTGATTAAAAAAGGGGACTTTGAAAAAATCTTTATCTATGTTCTTTCATGACCTGCAAAGTTCTGCCACTGATATCAATTGTACTTGATATGTGATTGGTTATCTTGTATCACATGATCTGAGGAAGGTTTTCGATTAGCTGTACAACCATGTGAAGTAACTTTTCAGGTCGTGATGCAAGAACTGTTGTAAATCAACAGATAAAGAATGCAAAAGTCTAATGCAATTAACTGGAAATCACATACATTGTATATGATATTGAAAAGTATCTATACTACAAATAAGAAACACTGTCAAAAAATACAGATATTCTTTAAAAGGTAAAATGAAAAGAATCAATTCAAAGATATTGCAACTTTTAAATCTTCTTTCGCAGAAAACTGCCCAAAAGAAAATCAAGAACATGGTACTAAGTATACTACAGCAACAAATTGCAACAACGAGATACATTCAAATAAGACATGGTTAGTAACATAAATACATGTATGGCATTCGTGAACAAAAATGCAGCAGCAAGGGAATGCTGTTAGGGGGTTGACATCAGATTAGGGGACACCGATCATAAAACCTGAGGCATGTGCCAAAACTTTTTTATGACAACAATTTGAAGGGTTCATCTGTCTGTGTAAGCCTTCAACAGATTAAGGCCACAGCAAGCAAATCTAGTGGATGACATTTACACACACACTGATTTTCACCTGATTTTGACAAATAAAATTGATCGCAACGTTACTGCCTTGAGCGTAGTTGTAAAAGAGACACTAGTACATGTATGGTAGCCTTGACTGTAGTTGTGGTGATACTAGGCTAACACACTATTCTGCACTTCTTGAATACAGGAATAAAAGACTTGTAGGCGGTGATATCTTGTTTTGTCGTTTCAATTTTTGTCACAATGTTTATGGTCTCTGCTTTTTACGCTCTTGCATAAGATTTGGAGTCTGCAGAGGATTTACTTGCTGTGGCCTTGGTGTCTGTTGATTGGCTGACACAAGACAAATGTACAGGGTGGGTGGGATTTCCAACTGCTCCAGCCTTATAAACCTGACTCCCCACCCAAAGTTTGGGGTGTGGGGACTTACCGCTTGCCCTCAGACCGGGCCGTAGCTCTAGTATTGGGTATGACAGTATCACGGTGTTACTATGTTTAGTTCTACTGTTTGTTAAAGCAGGCAGTCATAACACATCAGGAGGTGAAATCATCACCCAACTTAAACCATTGATATCAGCCTTGTGTCCAAACCTATCAAAGCCACTGATTCGCTTTTGTCCTCTTTAGCAAATGAGGACACAATGACTGGGCAGGTACATTTATATAATAGGTTTGAATACCAGGCTATAATATGCATCACATTGTAAACTGCAAAGAAATAACTCTTGGAATAATTTTGGGTGATAATTCACAAAAAATGCATTGTGACTGCCTGTTTTCCACTACACTGATGTTAACAATAACTTCTGTTAAACGTGAAACTACGAGTGCAAAACATAGTCAGGTACTGGTGGAACGGACTTTGTTAATCCATGGATTTTACTACTGTAAAGCATTAATAAGCTTGCTGATTCAAAAATTACATGTAGTTGGTGAATAAGCATTTTAGTAGTTCATGCAGTACCTCATGGGTTTCAAAGGAAAAGACTGCCCTCTCTTTTTAAGAGCAAATGTCTGTAAGGATCAAACAATGGTGGCAGGGGTCAAAAAATAGATTTGGCTCATATTTTGCACAGTGATAGTACTTGGCCCACAACCCCTCAAAATAGCTTTCTTTCTTCTCAAAACCAATTGTTGCCATGGCAACAGGCCTAACAAGTTTTGGGGCCATTTTCCCTCATTTGGGCGTGTCGAAAACATGAAAATTGGCTTACTTTAGGACAATATTACGAGCACATGCTTGAATATTTGGGAAAAATAAAAACGATACTAAAAAGAATAACTCTTGAGCTTTCCTAAGGTAGCTTCAAACTTTTAAGAAAGTCAACTTGAAGTGCTTGGGCAGCCTGAAAACAATACAGTGTTTTAGGCTTTTCAAAAAACGTAATATTTGCCCCACTTTGTAGCGCTGTAAGTACAAAGATGGTGATTTTTTTTGCTTCAAATTCAAACTTTATGTACATGATTATATTTGCTATCAATTGCATGCTTGCAAAGTTTGGGGTCTTATTTGGTTGTTACGTGGTTGCCCTCAGAAGTAGGTCATTTTTCAAGTTTGACGTAAAATATGATTTTGAGCCATATTCAAGATGCAATATCTGAAAAGGTAGAACACTGATCTAACTTAACTTTATGTCAAAGGTAACCTTATGTATTGTCTATCAAATGAGTGCTTGTAGAGGTTGGGGTCTTGTTCCGTTTTCGTGAACTTGTCCCTAAAAGTAGGCCATTTTGTGAACATGTGCAGAAATAGGCATTTTGGGCTGTGTTTTATGCTCTGAGAATCTCATAGTGGGGTATTGTTTGAATTCAAATTTGAATCGCAGTAGTGACCCCATGTATTGTCTATCAATTGAGTGCTTGTAGAGGTTGGGGTCTTGTTTCATTGCCGTGAAGTTGTCCCTAAAAGTAGGCCATTTTTTTAATATGTGCAGAAATTGACATTTTGGGATATGTTGATGTTTTGAAAATGTCAAAGTGGGATTTTGTTTTAGTACAAATTTCTACTAGAAGTAACCCCAGGTATAGTCTATCAATTGAGTGCTTGTAGACGTTGGGGTCTTTTTTCGATGCTGTGCACTTGTCCCTAAAGCCCCTGTCACACTTGTGCGTATAAGCCATTCCGTGTGAGTTCCGTGTTGAATTTTAACAATACGCAGTTGTACGCTCAAAATATCAATTTTTTTCCAGTTATGCGCGGCGCACATATAGCGTGTGAATAACGAATTCAACGCATCCAATGCGTTTGAGACACATGTAATTTGCATATGAAGTGCGCAATACTCTTATCCTTGCAGCGAATAGCTACGCATCAGGTGCGTGTGCTGAGCGCATTCTGAATGCCCACAACGACTGCCGGCCGCATGCCTGGCGCACTTCCGACGACTTTTCCTTGTATTACAAGTTCAGAATCGACTACAAGAACAACATGGGGCGCCGGCCGAAACGTGGCTCTTCCACCCGCGCTAGCCGTGGCCGTGGCTCGTCTAATTCTGGACCACCCGTTGAGACGTCTAACACCCCTGATGCTGTAGGTGACCGTGATGGCTGTGTTGGCCATGGTATTGAAGACAGTCTCCCGGCCCCATCAGGCGAAGCTGTCCAGTCTCACTCCCCTGGTCACGAACCTGCAAACGAGGGTGGTGAGAAGGAGCAGACCTCCGGGTCACCATCAGGCATCACCTCAGGCCTCGTCTGCTACCCCCCAAAAGCCACGAGCAAAGAAGACCAGCTACTCCCTAGATGCTGAGGTAGAAAAGTCTTTGGTGGAATGGATCAAGGAGAGAGATATCCTCTGGAACAGTAAGCTGATCCGCTACAAATAAAAAAAGCTCTATGGAACGAAAAGACGAAAGAGCTTTGATCTGCCATGTTCGGAAGGTCTATCCACCCTGGAGTCAGAGGTGCCCTCGTATTTATACCAAATCTGGAATATGCCCCGGGTGTTCGTCGAGCACGCTATGTGAATGATATCCGTTAGCTATCTGTGCGTTTGTCCTACGCTACTGGTACGTGCAATGCGCTGCCCGATCGCAGGACGAATGACACTAATTCGTGACGTATATTCTTATTCGCTATACGGTCGATCATCATGCGTTGTATCTGCGCTGCAAGTGCGCGATGTGGTCGCTGCGCAGAGATCGTGTCGCAAGAGAAGCGTATTACGGCGATTGGAGCGCAAACACAAAGCGCGCTCGTACCTTACTCGACCGATGTCGGACGTGTGGACTGCGTTCTTATGACGTCTGAGCTGCGTCCCAGCGTTCGCACGAAAGTTTTCGGTAGTTTCAAAAATATCAGGCGTACTGGGCAGTGCCTTGCGTGTGCCTGCGTGCCTAAAACTATCACAAAACGATTGAGAAACGCATTAGGTGCGTATTGGGCGCACGCTGGCGTATGACAAAAATGTTAACACGCAACTCACACGCTCATGTTATACGCACAAGTGTGACAGGGCCTTTACGTAGGTCATATTCTTCACATGTGAAGCCTATAGCAATTTGCACTTATGTGTAAAGCATTGATGATGTCCAAGTAGGATGTTATTTGAATTCAAGTCTTTAGCAGTACAGACGTGCCTCATGTGTTATCTATCAAATGCATGATTATAGAAGTTCTGATGGTGTTGCTGTGTATTTGTCCCCTAAAGTAGGCCATATTTTGGACAATGTTCAGAAATAATATTTAGCACTACGTTAAGTATTGAATCTTTTTAAAGTAGTTTTTTATTTAAATTCTTTATGACGATAAAGCTATATTGTCTTCCGATGATTCTTGTGATTTCCGGTATTTCACTTTGGATAGTGTTTTCCCCTGCTCACTAGAGGCATTTTGGCGACGCCTCAGGGGCTATCTTAATGGTAGATATATTGTGTGCAGTTTGCAAGAATTCTAGAAATTGTACAGGAATGTGAAAGTCAACGGGACGATAACTCAAGAATGCCTAGATAGATTGTCGTCATATTTGGTAGGTGGGTAGGTCTTTGTGAGACCTTGAAATGATTGGCTTTTGGGCCCCCTATAGCTAGTGACTTTCTATGGTAATGCAGGGGAACTTTCACTTTAGAGATCTCTTATTTGAACATGCTATGGTCATGATATTTCAGTTGTACATAGCTCTTTGTTGGAAAAATCGGCCCTGTAGATTTGGATCCACTAGCGGATCCCCTAGTGCTAAAAAGAAAAACCCTATATTGCTATCTCGGTGCGGATCATTAGCATTTCGCTCAGCTTCCAGATCAGAGTACTGTGGATCTCCCCTCACACAATACATGGAGTAACATTTTTTTAGTAAAAGATTGAATTCAAACAACATCCCTTTTTGACATTTTCAAAGCATCAAACATAGCCTAAATATGGCCTACTTTAAGGGACGAGTTCACGGCAATGAAACAAGATCCAAACCTCTACAAGCACTCAATTGGTAGATTTAACATGGGGTTACTACTAGTACTGATAAAAATTTGAACTCAAACAATACCCCACTTTGAGATTTTCAAAACATCAACATAGCCCAAAATGTCAATTTCTGCACATGTCCAAAATATGGCCTAATTTTAGGGACAACTTCACGGCAATGAAACAAGACCCCAACCTCTACAAGTACTCAATTGATAGACAATACATGGGGTCACTACTGGGATTCAAATGTGAATTCAAACAATACCCCACTTTGAGATTCTCAGAGCATAAAACACAGCCCAAAATGCCTATTTCTGCACATGTTCACAAAATGGCCTACTTTTAGGGACAAGTTCACGAAAACGGAACAAGACCCCAACCTCTACAAGCACTCATTTGATAGACAATACATAAGGTTACCTTTGACATAAAGTTAAGTTAGATCAGTGTTCTACCTTTTCAGATATTGCATCTTGAATATGGCTCAAAATCATATTTTACGTCAAACATGAAAAATGACCTACTTCTGAGGGCAACCACGTAACAACCAAATAAGACCCCAAACTTTGCAAGCATGCAATTGATAGCAAATATAATCATGTACATAAAGTTTGAATTTGAAGCAAAAAAAATCACCATCTTTGTACTTACAGCGCTACAAAGTGGGGCAAATATTACGTTTTTTGAAAAGCCTAAAACACTGTATTGTTTTCAGGCTGCCCAAGCACTTCAAGTTGACTTTCTTAAAAGTTTGAAGCTACCTTAGGAAAGCTCAAGAGTTATTCTTTTTAGTATCGTTTTTATTTTTCCCAAATATTCAAGCATGTGCTCGTAATATTGTCCTAAAGTAAGCCAATTTTCATGTTTTCGACACGCCCAAATGAGGGAAAATGGCCCCAAAACTTGTTAGGCCTGTTGCCATGGCAACAATTGGTTTTGAGAAGAAAGAAAGCTATTTTGAGGGGTTGTGGGCCAAGTACTATCACTGTGCAAAATATGAGCCAAATCTATTTTTTGACCCCTGCCACCATTGTTTGATCCTTACAGACATTTGCTCTTAACAACAAAGGAAAGAGCAAATTCCCAAGCACATGTTAGGCTCTGAGTTGTTTTATACATGTTTTGAAGAGTTTTCAATGTCTTCTTTGTCTCTTTTTTCACTGGTTGCCTCACGCTATGCAAGTGCACCAGTAACAAGGAATTGAAATTCTGCAAAACAAAGCATTTCTTTTTTCACTGGTGGCCTCACGCTATGCAAGTGCACCACTAAAAAGAAACTGAAATTCTGCCAAAGAAGAGGTGCAAACACTAGAACCAAACATCTGCTTGGAGATGGGAGAGCAGCCATTTTGTGTCCTTTGTAACCCATGAGTTTTGCGAATTTGATGGAGGAATTATACTGCCTGACTATGTCTGACTCTGTACCTTCCAAACCAGTCCCGATCTGCCCTGCAACATGCAGCACACCAAGACATTAATACATGTACATGCAAACACCCAGAAACTAGCACAGACAACACTCTCAGAGAAACCCACAAAAAAGACAGCATCTAATGAAAACTACACTACAACAGCATGCATAGGAGATTGAAATGTCAAAGACAATTGCAACAAGAAAGACAAGATGATAATTGAGTCATAAAAGAGTATGAAGAAAGGACGACCTCCACCATGCAAGAGGCTTTGCATTTGTGCTGTGTACACATGTACATGCTCCCCAAATTTGGCTGGCAAAAACATACAGACACAGCTGTGGCAAGTATGCAAGTTTCTAGCCCCTAAATTTGACTCTGCAGAATTTGCTCTCTTATTTCTAAGAATCCAGAAAGAAAGAACAAACTCTGCGAGTCAATTTTAGAGTAAAACCAAAGGGAGAAAGGCCCAACTAAAATGCCGCAAGACTCTGCCAGTCAGTGCCACCCACAAGAATGCAATGATAAGGCAAGCCTCTTACTCGGCGAACCCCACGAAATCCTCGTGGTTGGTGTTGATGTACGCGATATTCACGTCCACGAAGATGGCGACCTGTGGGCGGAAGAACGGCATCGAGCATGGGAGAGGGAAAAGAGCAGAGCGTAACCTAGCAACAGTAGACTAAACAATCTTACTTTGCAAAACCGATGAAATCCTCGTGGTTTGTGTTCATGTATGCCAAATTTATCTCCACTAAGTCAATAACCTGTGATGAAAATAAGAGAAACCTGTCTGTCAATCAAAGAAACAAACTTTCTTCTGACTCTAAATGATACATCGATCAACTGAATAAATTACCTGAATCAAACATTTGTGTGGAGATGCGATCAAACTAGTTGGTAAAAAGACTTCAGTTTCTAACAACTTCAAACCAAAATTTTTTAACAGTCTTTGAAAGAACACATGCATGAATGACACACTTTTCCCACAATTTGAATTTAGTTACTAAGTCTTCATTCCCAAATCAGATTGATAATCGTGTCAATAAAGAACACATCTCTTTAAATCATCACCAATAATAATGTACACATTGATAGATGTACATTTGTAGTCAACTATACAAAGTAACTTAATTACTCAGTACTTTGCCAGTTTGAAGATTTTACCAAAAACGATGCTCAGTACATTTCTAATACCTGATCTTTGGCCCTTTGTTCGCGTTCTCGTATATGTGTAGTCACAATGCGTTCCGTTTCCTCTCGCAGTTGGGGGTAGCGTCCCATCTGGAGTTTACAAAAAAATAGATGTTGTCTACACATTGTATGTCATCTTGATACTGTCAACCACAATTACTTGTTTTCCAAGTGAACTACAAGTTGTTTCGAGGGGAAAATTCTTAGACTTTCTTAACAAATCTAACATGAAGAGTATATTGATAAAAGGCAAAGGCAGTCCCATAGCCCTTTTGAGGCTGTAAATTAAGGACACTACATTTTTATGTCTACGGTATGGTATTGGAAGGTGGAGTCAATCCCTCTCCTTCCACTGTCTTTTACCTCTCCAACCACACCCTAGGTTGAGTCAGGAAAGTCGTGTTAACAGCCTGTCCAAAGGGCAGAGCATTGGTGGCATGTCAGGGGATTCAAACTCACAACCTCTGGGTTCTGAGCCAAACACCCTAACCGTTACACTAACACGACACCACTCTTTGTGAAGTACATGACTGTGTATGTATATATGGAGCATCAAAACATCTGATCATCAAAACTAAAGACCAGACCTTTTCGCCACACTGTCTGACGACGTTGTTGAGCTCGTTGATAACCATGTCCACACACTTCAGAGACGGCTCCTTCAGCTTGGCGATTTGCCGCTTGCAGATGGCTTCAAATGCCATGTCAGGGGTGAACAGGCCCGTTCTGAAAACATGTGGGTGATCATCAGAGTAACTATGCAAAATGATCTCATAGTCTGCTCTAAAATTCTGATTATTTCTTCCATGGGGACACTTGGAAATATGAAGTTTCCATCATGTACAATTCAAAACATTCTTGTAGGGTGCTTGCATGTTGTAACATATTCCTTATGTTATAGTTACAACATAAATTTGAATATACAAGCTAGTCATACTAAAAGCTGAGACAACTGCAACAATGATAAGACTTTTCATTACCTTTACCATGATGGTTATGGTTTTGTTTTTGTGTGTCTCTGGTTGTGTGTCTGAGATGGATTGTCTTGATATTTGGTATGTGGGTAGGTTTTGATAAGACCTCCAAAATGATTAGATTTTTGTACTGCAGCAGAACTTCGTTTTTTTTCCATAAATACAGAGCTATAGTACATGTATATATCATGTACCCTACCTGACACCATGGATGTTCTTAATAGCATAGCTGATCTCCCTTCTCAGCTCCTTCTCATCAAACTCCATCTGAAAAGGAAAAACAGCACCGTTTAATAAAAGATGAAATCTTACAGAAGTAAAAAAAAAATTGGAAAAAGTCTTTCCCAATGGCAACACCAATATTTGTCAGCTGCTTACCACTTTTTAGTTTTAGATATCATAACGATTGGAAAGATAATCTGGGCTCACCTTCACGAGCTCGAAGGGAAATCTCTCGTGGAAGATTCGGTTGATACGAGCACCACCGGAGAGCTCTACTGTGTCGATCTGGTCACCGGAACCCTCAATCCGCTTGTCGAAATCCACACCAAATGTGTTCACCATCCTAGAAATGGAAAAAACACAACTTGGTTGTCCAAATTTCCTTCCACTGGTTCATAATGCAATGCAAACAAACAAGTAGTAACATGTCTAGGGCTTGAAATTCATTTTTACAGATAAGTGAACTGGTGCACTTAACTTAACAATTCTGGGTACACAAAAACAGATAAACTACAGCAAAACCTGCCAACTCAGTTTCGAGATCTGAAAAATTGTGATGAACCCAGATTCTAAAGATGACTTTTAACCACAAGTAATGGTTTAAAAAAAAATTATGTCATTTAAATGTCAAGAATATGTGCTCTTAGACTAGTACTTAAGTGTACAATAGTAACTTCATGTACATTTACCCTACACAAATAAATGTATCTAGGTGCAAGGCACAGTAAAAAATTAGGTGGATAGTTCCAACTTTGGGTGCACAAAAAGGGTTTTGTTCCTAGTATTTCCAGCCCTGGGTAGGTCTAAAGTACAATATAAAGATTGTAATAGTAACTGACTGTAGCATGGCCTTGGTTTTCCTGGTGGGGTCGTCGGGGCGGAAGTTTTTGTACTCCTCCACCTCCTTCTCCATCCCAAGCAGCTGCCCCTGCAGTTTGTTTCGCAGCACTGGCAGCGTGTCACGGATGTGGTTCGTCAGTTGCTGAAATGTGAGCAACAATCATGTCAGTGTTCTTGCCAACACAGTCTGAGCATAGGGCCCCCAATGATGTAGTTTGGTGGATTTACTACGCCAAACCTTAATCTGGTTTTCTTTTCTCTTTGTAAAGATAATATGAGCGACATTCATGTCATAAACATGTCAAAACCAACAAATTTGTAGTGCATGTCTACATGTACATGTAGTTCAAGATATGGCAGACAGACACAAAATGTACGTATATGAGAACCTTGTATGTGGAAGTTAGACCTTACATTGAGGTTGGCAGCTACATGTAGATGGCAGAAGACTTATCACATGTACATGCTCAATGAATTTGTTGTATAATTTGTAAATATGCAGATATTTATTATACTATATAAGTTCAATGACCACTACAACCATTTGACAATTTGCAAGTTGGTTTTGAACAACTTTCATCTTTAAAAAAAATGGCTGATCAATAGCACAGATTCTTTTGCAATCACACTTTTCTATGGAGAACAAAAACAAACTTTAATGTGCTATCGGCTCGCAAATCCGAATCATTACTCCTTACCTGGTTGAGAGTTTTCTGCAGGTAAGGTGTCCCCATGCGGTCTGCCAGGTGCCTGTACGCAGGGTGGCTCAGGAAGAACTTCCTCTCAGCCGCCAGAGCCGCCTTAATGTCCTTCTTGCCATCGATGTCTGCCTGACTACGGTTCACCACTCCAATGTACCCTAAACACACCGTGTAACATCAGTATCCTATATAAGGTGTCAGAGAAACTTGCAAATGTAACCACAGGTACAATAATGTGATTCATATGTGAATTTTGTTTTTCATTGCTATCTATCATCTAACGCTTTTGCTTACCATAATACTACTACTGTCAGTCATTCTATACAAACTAAGACAAATCATGAGTAAAAAAAATACCATAGTGAGACATATTCAAGCAAAAGTTGACAATTTTTCCAGCAAAATTATGAGTGTCGCCCAATAATGTACAAAGGAAGTTTAGATTAAGTGCCTTTGTTTGATGTATGTCAGACATTATGAACAGTAGCAGTCAGACTGTCAGTGGTTGACACTGCTAAGGAAGTTAAATTAGAAGAGTAAGGTTTCTGGTATGTACATAAGATGCAAAATCAAAAGAAAGCAAAGGAAAAGAAATACCTTATGACAGTGCATCCAAGCAGGTAACAGCAAAATAATGTTGGGATTGGGAGGGGAGCTTATTCACCAAGGGTAGGACTAAGAACTACTAAGCTGGTCTCAGTTAGAGCAGCATTTTGGAAGAGCTATCCATTCAGCTTTGGGTATACACTGATGTATTTGTAGATGAGTATTGAAATTGCTAAGCTACATATACATGTAGGTACCGGGATACCATACATACTTTCAAGGGAAAGCTTCTTAGTTTTGATGCATAGTTTCTGGACTTTAACCAGCCATAGAAACTTTAACTGACAACAGACATATCCGGTCTTAGTTGAACCTACTTGTGTGCAGTTATCAGAGTGAATGTAGTTAATGTGCTAAGATGTGTGCAAGTTTGGGAGGGGGTTGTAGGTTCATGATCGTTGGAAAGTCGCATTTAATCTGTGTCTCTGGCTCTGTTGGCAGAAGATCCTTGAATTGAGTGCCTCTTTCATCTGTAACAGACAAACTATGCGGAACTATGCTACGCTACGATCTGTTAGAGCGCCAAACCTCTGCGGAGGGGGTACGTCTTGTTGTCCAGAATGTCCCCGGCATGGGTTCCCTGGTCCATCAGGTCCAGCTTGGTGAGTACCCCGATCGTACGCATCCCTGCAAACGACATAAGGCGGCACGTTGTAACGCTATGGGAGTAAACGGGCAACCCTTACCTCTGCGTAGAGGATAAGTCCGGTTCTCGAGAATGTTTCGAGAGTCCGTTCCTTCGTCCATGAGGTCTAGCTTGGTGATCACACCAATGGTGCGCATACCTGCGAAAAACGGTTAAAAAGGGCACAACAGGTGCATGTTGAGGTTGGACAATGTTGTCAGGGCAGTCTCCAGGAGTCTGTCTTACAATGTACCTCCTCCATTTTGTAAGAATTGGGCTTTCAAATGTGGCTCGTGCATCGAATTTTGAAAATCAACAATCCAAAATCAAATTTACCAAAGTGAACAGACCTAGAGACATTCCTGACTCTATTTCAATTTCCAAACTTGTTGTGTAAGAAATAAGGTTTCCAAGAACCATTGTGACACCACTTGCTAAGAACCCAGAAGTTGGAGAAAACCAAACCACAATCTAGGAAAGAAAGGAACTAAAAGAGTTAAGAGTTTCCAAATCAAGAGTAAAACACCATCGCAGACTGGCTACAAAAAATTGTTATGACCACCACATAATGTTAATCAACCTGAAAATAGAGCATCAAAGAACAAGAGTATACCAAAGCATTACATATATTACAGACGTTACATTAAAAAGTAAACAATTATATTGCAACGATAGCAGGCAAACCAATAGACCACAGTACATACACGTATCAAGAGAACCTATATGATGACCATGAAACAATAGAAAAGCATAGGCCATAAATCATCATTACAAACAATATTAAGGGAATGCCACAATAGCAAGTAAAATACTCCTGTTTAAGGCGTAGGATAAGAAATTAAGATTCTTTTCAAATACAAGAGTGGGAAACAGTAGAAAGCAAACACCATAAGCTATCAAAAACAATGTTAAGAGTATGCCACAATTGCATAGTAAATTTGTTTAAGGCATAGCGCAAGAAATTAAGATTCTTTTTCAAATACAGGAGTAGGATACAGTAGAAAAGCAAACATAATGTTAGGAGTATGCCCCAATTGTATGGTAAAATACCTTCGTTTAACTTTAAGGCATAGCATAAGAAATTAAGATTCTTTTCAAATACAGTCCGGCTTTTAAGATAGGAATGTCATTACGGAAATGTTGAGCAAAAGTTAGTCTGAACACATCATACCCTGTGGGTCCACTTCCTTTGCTATCTTGAGGGCGTCTGAGTTTGCTAAGTCCTGGTTGGCGGGCGACACTGCGAGGATGAGACAGTTGTCCTTGGTGATGAACTGGAAGAGCATGTCTCGGATCTGCTGCTCGATGTCCGGCGGCTGGTCACCGACGGGAACCTTCGTCATGCCCGGGAGGTCAATCAGGGTCAGGTTCAGGACTGGAAAAAGGTGATGAACAAATAACGTTAATACATGTAAAACGAAGAAGGCTTTCTCTGTGCAATTGAAACCAATTAGACATTTGCCAAATGACATTTGCTCAAACAACTGGATAAATTTTCTAAACAGTCAGGTGTTTCAGACAGCATCCACTGTCTTTTGTCAGTGACTAATTTAAGGGATTAGACATTTTTTTGAAACTAAAAGTTTGCAGTTACAGTCAAAACTACCCAAGAAGACCACTCAGAGGACCGACAAAATCTAGAATGTGGACAGGATTCTTTTAATACTGTCTTGTGTCAATGGGAAAAATAATCTAAGAGACCGCCAAAAGGTGGTGACATTGGCCAGGTGGTCCTTATGTACTGTGTAGAGCTGGTCACTTGTACAGGTTTGACTGTATTCGAACCTGTATTTGAATCTGAAACCAAAATAACTAACTTTAACCTTGGCCTACATCTATGGTCTACGACATGTGGACCATACCATGTTGGACTCACCGTGGGGGGAGTAGACCCTCAGGTTGATGGGAACAGGAGAGATTCCTCTGTTGGATCCTGTCATCCGGTCTGTCTCCGCCTCGATCTCCGCTCGGATCTCGTGGAAATCTGAGAACATCTTCCCCTTAGCATGCAAGAATTCTCCATATTCTGCAATAAAAAACACATATACATTAATCATAGAGTACATAATATCAACCGTCAGAGACGTGCAATCCTAAACTGGTACTAGTAATAAATTCTATATTTTCATAAATTTTACATTTTCCTCTCTATAGTTCCTTTGCCAGTAGAAGTAGCAATGTAACTATGGGGCAACATTATTTGTTTTCTGAAAAAAATATGAGATATGAACCTTAAGGACATAGACAGTTGTAGGGAGGAGTAATCTCCAAGCAGATGTTGGAAAGGAGGATTGTATAACATTTCCTGTAGTTATGTATTTTATACTGTCTTTCTGACATTCCTGTGCAGCTGCCTGACCCTCCCAATTTTTCTGCGTTTTCTGTACACGAATGATGCGTGAACGAACAAAAAAGGCTGACGGCACAGAGCAGGTTTAGCGGCACTGTACACGTGACAGAACTGACCCCTCATTTTAGTGGACCCTTCCATTTCATGGTTCGCTGGAAGGCCTATTTCCTAGTTGTCACGCCTGCATGGCTTGTTCAGCCCAATTTTTAGCAAAACCAATCAAGCTCTTGATTTGCCCATCCAACACACTGGAAGGCAGTCCCTTGAGACATCATTGCCAAACATGTAATCTTATAACGTCCATGTATTGAATGATATGTTATGATAGTACTTATCACATCACCAAGTTCATCAAGTTCCTAGAGAATCTTATAAAATCATAGACCTATAGAGAAACTCTTATAGGTTCATTACCCCCTACTATTCTGTTTTCAACTTAAGAAGAAGAAATTTGGTTAAAAATACATTACTACATCACAAATCTCTCCGTGACCAAGTATTCAGCTCAGATATGTGCAAGCCGAAGAAATAATCATCAAGGGCTCTGCAATAACGCAGAATTTTTATTCATAAATATAAAATTCTTGAAATAGAATAGTTGTTCAAATGACATGTAAAGGTTTATGGTTGATAATATAAATGTATGATATAATGTGCATGTTCTACATTTACTGGTATATAAGGCTAACACTGGCATTGCTTGCATCTAACTTCTAAGTAAACATAGAAATTTGCAAGATGCTGTATGCATAATTCAGGACGTGCTGGTTGCAAATGAAACGTTGGTGACCTAACGAAGCGTGGGGTGGAGTCGTTCGCTGTCATTTCCCGTGACAAATCACTGCACACCGACAAATCAATAGGCATCCTTTTCAACCCAGAAAAATCAATAATACGTATACAAGTATCCAGCCATTACCCCACGCCCAATAGGACCTACACTGGGGTATACTGTTATATGACTGCATCTGACACTAGGAAACAAATGTTAACTGGAACCAATGATGGTTCCACTTTTTCACAGTATGATCCAAGACCAACAACTGTTACTACATGCGAAACAGAAAGCATATAATGGACTATAGTATGCTTTTCACACTGACAATGCAAAGACTTACGAGTGTTTCAATATTTTCACATTTTCTTTTTCATATTCATAACTTCTTAAATCCCAAGAACTTGGTTGCTAAAGCCATTTCCATCTTGAAACATCTATTCTTCAAAATTACAACAAATAGTACCACTACTCTCTCTATTTA
Source organism: Branchiostoma lanceolatum (assembly GCA_035149815.1). NCBI lineage: Eukaryota > Metazoa > Chordata > Leptocardii > Amphioxiformes > Branchiostomatidae > Branchiostoma > Branchiostoma lanceolatum. Next base: position 14,343,075 of record CM068874.1, read on the forward strand.
TATATAACATTTACAAACAAAATGCACTTGGATTGTTGGAGTGGAATCAGGAGCTATAAAATGAGCCGAAATATTCCCGTTTGCTAGAGTGACATGTGACAGGTTAAAAAAATATACACGTATATGGCGTGAAAGCCTCTAATATTGGTCTACATGTACCTCCCCTGGGATTGAGATTGGATGACATACCAATAGGTCATCTCTTTCCCAGCATCACCATGTCCCTATGACCTTTCTAAAGAAGCGATGATTACAAAACATCCTGAGTTTTACTGTCGGAAAGTGATCTTATCCTGTGACGATGTGACTTTCTCACAGACACTATGGGACAATCCATCTTATCTACTGGTATAGCTTCGTTGGTCTGACAGTCCCACTCTTTGATGTCACACAGGGGATTTTACTTCAAGATCATAGGAATCTCACGACCTTGGTTGACCTCAAGTTGCTGAAGAGCTAAATTGCATGATGTACATTTCTTTGCTACACACGACTTTGCGCATGACAAATCAGCATGTGAAAACGTTGCACATGAAATGTTTTTGCATATAGTACAGCTACTAAAATAAATTGCTTCAAATACTGTGAGGATGTGTGACAAATCGCACATAAAAACACTTGTACATGTACCACTAAACAAATTAGATTCAGGCAACAAGATTAGATTTACATTTGTGGTACAACAGACTATAAACCAGACAGTGCGTGAGGGTGTGAGTGCATTGATATAATAAACCAAAAAACAAACGATATTTGCTTCAAAACTGATAATACATATTTCAACAAATGACCCACCTGCTTTAGGGTTGTGGATAAGCTGTAACACCAGGGGTCGTCTGGTCACAATGCCTGACCCTCGGGGTAGGAAGTCCCTAGAAAAAAACAAGCAAAGAAAATATTGATAACGAAATATGAGGTTTTGCATCTTTCATGGAACAAAACGGTGGGTATGTATGTTATGATATTAAGCTATGCATCAATTTGTAATGGTATATAAACATCAAAACAATCACGCTTAGTTCAAAGTATAAGTGGTAATGTCAACACAAGCCTGTTTCATTTCACCAAAATAACACTGTTTTACGCAGTCATGAACATACATGTGTACACTTATCTCATAGTACAAATGTGGTACATAGATTGTCCATGTACTAGTATTTCACATTTTCTTGACTAAACTAATCAGTATGCCATGTGTAGCTGTGGACAGTACCACTTTAGTCATGAAGGTAATTTGCCCGTCAATGGCACTTCAAAAAGCTGACGAGTCCACAAATGAGATTTATGACAAATTGTGATGGGTAGCGTGCCATTAGGTCAGCTATAAATGCAACTGTAGATCTCTGGCAGCAAAACCATTCCACGCGGTCAGACCAAGGACAACAGTTGGAAGGAATACAAGATGTGTATATTCATGCAAGGGCTATGATGTCATGCAATGATGCCGTGGTTTGACGGCAAAGAAAAAGTGGTTTGACGGCAAAGAAAAAGTGAAACAAAACATTCTTGGTTGATATGACCTTTGAAACAAGTTCGAGTTATCCCATTTTACCTAACACAAAGCACTTCATAAAGATTTGGATTTGGATTTATTTCATAAAGATAATCTGACAAAAGCAGGAAATAGAAATGTCATTTGACGTTATGGGCTACTGTACATGTGTCGTCTGACGTTCTCAACTTCCAATCCAACATTGACAAACATTTCTTGTTTTCGAGGTGACCTTTAATAGAACAAACACCTGTGAAAGATTGCTATGTATATTTCAAACATGGCAACGCAAACAAACTTAGCACAGTATTTGAACAGTTTAACGGGAATGTTAGTTTACTAAAAGTTACGGTGAGGAACTACAAACGGAAGCACCTGTGTTTTTCCAAGTAAGGGTTCACTAATGTGACCTAATTGCTACTATTTTAGGAAGGAACGACTTGCTGTTCTATTGTGAACCATGACCTCATGCATCAAACAATAGAAGCTAAACAAAGGGAAAGGTGTGAGTGAAGCCACAACACGGGTAACAAAGACAGGTAGCATTCAAACTACAGGTGTATTTTCGTTTAAAAACAAATGCTGTGGCTTAACTTATCAACATAACATAACACAAAATAAACAAAACACTTATAATGTGAAATGATAATCAAAAAGATGAGCACGTAATTCTTTTTAAAAAAACTTTCATCAGTATTGAAAGAGGTATTGACAAAAGTAATTTGTCACAAATTATAAGGATTGACAGTCAAATTACGACAATGTCACCTCCAAATGAATTTTTAGCATCAGAATCAATCATCATCATAACACTGTGACTGGTGTCGTGCAATCCATTCGTGATAAGGGCACAAATTCCCCACAGGATCCGTGGGCTGACCCGATAGGCTGATTGAATTTCGTAACAAGTTTGATTAAAAATGTCAGACCGTGGTAGATCGGAGTGATACGCGGGGACTTGGAGGTTTGAGGAATTCTGCCGGCGTCTTGCTGAAGTGTAGATGGCTCGGTGGTCGATACGGGATGGCACCGTATGTATGAGTTTCCCAAATTGGGCAAAGCGGAAATACATCCCGTCAGCTCAGCGAGCTACTGTTGTGATTCTCAAATTACGCTCTGCTCTGGGCGGATCGCCGCGTTTCCAGACTACACAGCTAACAAATCCTGAACCATAGCTCATTTGGGATATAGGAATTAAAGGTTTGAATAATAGATTCCAAGGAATGAAGAAGTTGTTGATAATTTCTTCTCACCTGCCAACGAAATTTTCCAACACACTGCTCTTCCCGGCACTTTGCCCTCCCACCACGGCGATTTGTGGCAGGTCCAAGTCCATGCGATGCCCGACTTGGGAGAAGGCATCTTGCAGTTTGTTCACCAGAGGGATAAGTTCCTCCAGTCCCCTGTTAGCCCACGCCATATCGTTCGTGTAGACTTCAGAAAACGCCGCTAAAGAGGTAAGAGAATCACGTCTCCATCTTCCTCCACCCCCTTCTCAAAAATCAATATGGCGGCTGACAGGATAGTGAGCATGCGCACTTGGGACGTCCCGTACAGCATGTTGGGATAGCCCGAACTAGCTTCCAGAAAAATGACATATTCAAATCATTTCATAAAGTTTGTTTCTTTCAAAACAATCTTTCAACTAGAGAATTATACATTATACGCAATTATGCTTGATAAGATAAGTCCAAAGGATCTAGTTTGCTGTTTTCAGGGAATATCAAGATGAGATACACACCCCTCTAGCAAATTTAGAATGGTCCGCATGAATCCCAGTCACATGCCTCATAGATGACGGATGTCACCAAGTATTACTTGTATAATGACCCCCAAGTCATTCCCTCACCCTTATCTGTGCCTCCCAGACACGCGTTCCTGACTCAAGGGACATCCCTCATGACAAAATGTCATCAGCTAGCTCCTATTTTAACTTTTCATGTCTCTAGAGCATTTGGTTGTAACTCATAACCTCAAACATTCCTGGGGCTCCAAGGACTGTCTTTAGAGTCCTTGATGAGGGCAAACAACATTGCTTTATAGTCCCTCAGTTCTCAGTGCCTGCCTAGATGTAGATTGTGGAAAAAGAGAACAATTGCGTCATGATGTAAACCTGGTATGAGCCCACACTATATAAAATGAAAATACCACAGGTTCCCCAATGTTGGATGGCTGTTCTGCAGGATATCGTAATAAAGGCAGTAACTCATGAGGATGTGCACTATCTCTGTCAGGATATAAATACTTTTCAAACATGTTACCCATTTATTCATAGAAATTACATATTAGTCATTTGCTCAGCAATTTTTTCATCCTTCAAATTGTGTCGACTTCAAGTTAGCTTGTTGTCCATATTTCAATACCACTTAAAACGACTGCAGCCCTTAATTAATCCTCCTGTGAAAGAACTGAACATCTTAGCTTCCAGACCAGCTCTTCTAAAATACACAGAACTCATCAATAAACAATCATCAATAAACAAAGACGACATCAATAACCTGTGATATTTCCTCTCCTTGCACCTCTTCCCAAATATTGTATTGTGTGATAATTCAAACTCAACATAAAAGGCTAGATATAAACTGCTACCATGTAATGTTAGTTAGTTATAATGTTACATACCAACAAAAGAATGTCTGAACATGAAATGCAGTATTAAATTAATCTGTTATTGAAGCTTATCTATGACATTTTAATGACTCATGACTCTGTGATGATTTATGCTGTAACAAGATCATCCATAATGAGAGTCTCTTTCTACAAGTGCCTAGAAATTGTAAAAACTTATAATCTAACAAACAAACAAGCAACAGACAACATATTTCTCTTTCCAGATTTAACTTCAGTCTAGGAATGTTTTGACAACCAGTGGTGTTGAAAAATGATATGTAAAAACAATAAGCAGTAAGTATATCTGTATTACAGAATTCACAACATCAGTTCTATATGAAGCTTACCTAAGAATCCTCTGCCAGTATCAGACTAGGTTAACATATAAATCATACATCTAAAAATCAAAAGCTTTGTATTCAGATGTCTAAGTCAAGATATTACCGGCTCTGAATGTGTCTAGTGCCATTTGCAAAGTACGGATGGATGCAATTAGAATTGTGATAACCTCTCTGTTTTGACCATTAGAAAATGAAACTCCTAATACAAAGCAACTATACGATGACTGTGTAACAAAAAACAGTAACAGTTCTTATCTATAGGGGCAGACTGTCATAAGTTACTAGGCCAACATTGAAACAAATATCTCTTATTTTCATTTGACAATGTTACAACCATGCAGCAGGATCCGTATATCATAAACACATAAGTCACATAATTCCAAGACAAAACTACATCATTGACAAATTATTGACTCCCAACACAATATTACATTTACATGTCACCACGTCTATTATTATATTAGTTAAATCTACATCTGACCACATTGAAGCTATGAACTGCATATTCCTTCAATTTCTTTCACTTCTTCTCGAGTGGTGGCAATGGTTTTCCCTAACATCCTAACACAAAATTACATTTCTAGCTTGTTACTAGTATGGAATATTCTGCACCATGTTTTGGGCCTAGTTTATTTTGAGATTTTGGTGAAGCTCAGGCCTAATGTCGTACACTAGCTCCAGGATTCGCGTCATCACTTCGTCCTTGTTCCCAGTGACGTTCTGGTTGAGTTCGTCCATCTTCTGCAACGTCTGTTCGTCCATGCGGCGCACGATGTCCGTTCTGGAGCCCATGTGCTGGAAAAAAAACATATCATTTGTCAGATTAAAAGTGTCTGAAAAATTCTGAAAAAGAAGGTTTGACATGCAATGATGAAAATCTGCTCAACCAAAATATAAAAATGCAAGTTTTTACAGCTTTTATTGGTAAAAAAATATGTTTGTTTTTTCTTAACCATCAAGCCGAAGGGATTGTCATAGGAATTGATGCATCCTTGCAAATTCTCAAAGACCTTGGGCATTTCATTTTGAGGGCAATGAATATTGTTTAATTTTTATTAATCATGCAATATTGTTTAATTTTCCATCACCATATGATTGTTAGATACACCGAAGAACATAATGACCAGTTAAAATACCTTTTCCTGATGGTCCAGAAACTGTTTTTCTCTCTCCTGCCGATATGTCTCTATCTCAGCCTGGGCCTCCTCCTTGGCCTGCTTCAAACGACGGTTTTTACCTGCGGAAAGATGAAGCAAATTTTGACACTCAAAAATTATGATTTGAGTCCACACACTATCAGTTTTAACTATCAACCCGACTAGCGTACATTTTATTGCAGACGTACAATGTAATATTACATCAATCTATAACTAAAACATGAGTTCAGTGGATAGTATAACAATACGATGCTTGGCAAAATTTTATGGGAAGGAGAAATGCAGGTGTCGTGATGATACATGACATGTAACATGATCATGACGTCAGCAACCCCAAAATTTGCTCCAGAAAATGTGCAACTTCTGTGCAAATCAAACCTCAGACTTTACGATATTCTTACCCTATGGAATGTTTATCACGTATCTGAACAGTTTCTTACGTTTCCGGGCCTCTCCAACCTTCTCTGCGGCGCGTTTCTCGGCCGCGAGTAGCTGCTGGATACCGGTGGTCTGACTCGCCATTTTGGGATCTCGTGACGTCTGTGCAGGACCAGTCCACTTCCACACAGGGGTGTCGGTGGTCGGTGGCTCTGAAATTATTTCATAGTGCCTGGTATTGAGGTTTTTGTAACAAGGTGTTTTTTCTGATAATCAAAATTTTGCAGCTAAACCAAAATATCATAAATGCAGATCTTCATGCAGGGCTTTTACAATAAATCCTTGCAAAAAGTGACATTAAAATTCTAATGACGAGTTACTTCCAAATTCAAGATCAAGGACGTAAAATGTCTTTGACAAGATTAATTAAGCATTTTAAAATTGTTTAGCGGCTTTTTTTTGTTTGAAAATTAATGATTTCCATTTGATCATTAACTTCTTGTCCCAATCAATGATAATTGAGTGTATTTGAATATTCAAAAAGTTCTATTTGATTAGCTATAACGTTAGATTACTACATAACTTATCATTTTTCCCTCCAAGTTTAAAAAAAAAAGGCTTGCATTAGGACTTGGTGCATCAAAATTTCGGACAAAAAACGCTCCTATTATAATTCTCAGGGCCTAGGGAGACGTTGTCAAAGATGGAAACAAATTTAAATGGAAAGCATTTTTCAAAGCTGTTTTGCCAGAAAGCGGTGAAAACTTTTAAATCGTAATACGCAAACCTGTATTGATCCCGGATTACTTATTGATACTCCACTATTATTGATGATTAGCTTCAACTCGTTGTGTCTATATAATGTAGGATTATGTGGTGGTTATAGCTTTCCAGGATATGCACTCACGCACGTACACACGCGCGTGCACACACGGAATAAACCGAACAGGCACGCGGTGATGAATTTTGAACAGCCCCAGTGAAAGTGCTGAAGTGGACGACAAGATGGGGTCGAAAAGACGTCTGCTGTTGGTCTCCAACTCTACTCTGCACGGAAGTGGCTACCTGGACCACTGCGAGGCGCAGATCAAGAGTTTCCTTGGAAGGTGAGGTCGTCAAGTAGCTACACAGAAAGACTGTAGTGATCGAGGTTACTTCTTAGCTTCCGCGTCCTGTGAGCCTAGCTCAGTGCATCCAATATCCGGCTAGCTCAAACCTCACATCGCGATCTTCGGTGAAACTCCTTGCCAAACTTGTAGATAAGACTTAATGTTTTGATTTTATCAAAATAAGCTTGGAAAATGGACGTCTTTTGATAAGGCCCGAGTATTATCGTGCCATACAGAAAACTATTGTGAACTGTATACTAAAATACTAGCACATATGGCACGCACGTGTCAGTTGTAGAAAGACCGTTGTCACTGCTACTGTGTCTTCAACTGAGGTCCTGATCTTCAGAAAGCATGGATTTATGAATTTTGGAATAACAAAGTTTTATAACTCTTCTTGTACATTTTTGTACCATTTCCAGTTTGAAACGTTTCCCCTTGCTCCTGTCACGCCATCGGCACACATCACGTAAACAAATGGTTAATTTATTGGCCTTTTACAATGGAAACGCCCACTAACACCTGTTAAGCTTATGGGTTTCCGGAAAATGTGGGCAGGGCTAGGTGGAATGGGCTACCTCAGCAGGCTACCCTTTCTGGGCCTCAAGGCTATGCATGTACGGTAGTGAAAACCATCTTTATTCATTTCCACAAGATATGGCGGTTTAACAGGTTGTTCTAATCTCCAAGCAAATGTGTGGTGTTTTTATTTTTTTCCTTTTTCCATCCGTGTGTAACAATGTTTTGTGCTTATCTATCCAGCCAGGTGAAGACAGTTCTATTTGTTCCCTATGCTCTACATGACAGAGATGGCTACGCCAAGACGGCACGGACAAAATACGAAAGCATGGGTAGGATCACTCTTCTTTGTCACTACTTGTAATTCTTTTCACTTATTCATCTGCTAGACTGCTGGACACTAAGATGTAATGATGATTAGATATTGAAATGTTCTTTGAAGATAATCTTGTTATCGGTGCTTGCCTCAAGGAGACAAGTTACCATTCTACCAAAACAAGAAACTAGACTACTAGATTGTATGTTTAACCTCACTAATGTTATCACTTAAAGGGTACAAGCTGGACAGCATCCATGAGCAGCCAGACCCTGTGGCAGCTGTGAGGGTGGCAGAGGCAATGTTCATTGGTAGGCACCTGGTCTACTTCATTGTACACCAACTCTGATAGTGCATTTCTGCTACAATGTTTCACAAGCATAAAAACACTATGATTGACAGGATAAAGAATAGAGTATTTAGGCAAACGATCTCCTTATAAAGGAGCTGCTCAAGGTTCTATATTGTGTTGAAAGAGTAAATATAACATATAACTTCTTTGCACAGGTGGTGGCAACACATTCCGTCTCCTGAAAGCTCTCTATGACAACAAGATTGTCTCTGAGATAAAGAAGAGGGTGTTTGAGGTAGGACATACTAGTATCATGTATTAACACATTTTTGTAATACTTTCATGTTTAATGTAGAAATAAATTGATATGTACTTCAACAATCTATCTGTACTTTTACTACTAGCAAATGTACGTACTTTATATTGCATGCAGGGAAAGGGGTTAGTAACCTAGGATGTCGAAATGCTATAAATAAGCATAAATATGTATAAGTATTAATATGTAAGTATAGATAACCATACATAAAACAAACCTTTCAAAATTATGTCTTCCAACCTGTTACAGTTGTATTCAAACTTGCCAAGTTACCAACGGAAGGTTGATGGTCAACAATGGTACTTATGTTATAACATTCAACAGTAGTTAACTTAAAAGATAACTCAGTATTCATGCCCACCAGGATGGAATGCCGTATATCGGCTCCAGTGCAGGCACCAATGTCTCCACCATCAGCATCAGCACCACCAACGATATGCCCATCGTCCAGCCACCCACATTTGAAGCCATCGGCCTGGTCCCCTTCAACATCAACCCTCATTTTCAGGACCCTGATCCTAACAGTACACACCAAGGGGTAAGTACAACATAACCCTCATTTCCTGTAGGGGTAAGTACAATGTTAACCCTTGTTTCCTGGACCCTTATCCTAACAACACACACCAAGGGGTAAGTACAACATTAACCCTTGTTTCCTGTAGGGGTAAGTACAATACTAACGCTTGTTTCCTGTAGGGGTGAGTCCAACATAAACCCTTGTTTCCTAGACCCTGATCCTAGTAGCACACACCAAGGGGTGAGTACAGTGTACATGCAAGGACATTATTTAGTCCTATATAATGTCCTTGGTACTTGTAAGTACATTCAGGAAAATTAGCCATTGACTTCTAAATGCCTTTTACAGAATTTGAAGTCTTTCTTCTATGAAAGCAGCTTCAGAGTATTCATTATGTGTTTACCATGGATGACCTGTACTACTACATTGTAGAATAGCTACTAGTACTGCTATAGAACTATGGAGTTCTTCTGTGTTTCAGGAAACCAGGGAGACCAGGATAAAACAGTATCATGAGGAGGATGACACACCACCTGTGTTGGTAGGAAACTTTAAGCATTCTATCACTATGCACATTGCCCTGAGACTACTGGAATTAATCTTCAGGCAGATCTATCGATGGAATACATTCTGTATACTATATATTACACGTATACTACATGGACACTATCTTGCAACTGATAGATCTGGTTGGAGGTTTCCACAGTAGCAGTATCTACATGTGATTGAAAAATTTGTCATGTGCAAAATTGTTTGGGATTTTAGAAAGAACTACTGCCAATGTTAAAACTTTTGTGTAATGTAATGGTTTTATTTTTGTGGTGACCTCTCCACCACAAATTCATGAGACTGCAAATATGCATTTCCAACCTATTATTATGTATATATTCGAAACATGTTGTGAATACCTCCTTTTCCCTCCTACCGCAAAATAGAACTACTGCATAAGTAAATGAATTTACGCTATCAGAAAGCAGTCTTTCTTCTGTAAATAGCTTCATCAGGTTGGTAAAGTCACTGAATGAAAAGACACAACCCAGTGTTTTATTCAGCCAAAGTTTCGGTGACCATCTGTCACCTTCCTTAGGGTAATTTTGGCTGGTTCACTTTGCACTGCCGCTATAGGTGTCACAACTTGCAGATGCATTAACTATTGCTGTATTATGAAAAAAAAAAATTTCGCTGTATGTATGAAGGTATTTGTAAGCAGGGACAGCTTAGCTGGAGTGCAAAGTGAACCCTTCAGAATTACCCATAGGAAAATGACAGTCACCAAAACGTTAGTTGAATAAAATACTTTGTTGCGTATTTGTCGAGTCTTTTTATTATTAAATAAATAAAGCTGTCTTTCTTTCCCGCGTAGGGTCTGCGTGAAGGAGGCATCCTCCACGTGGAGGGAGACAAGGCGACTCTGAAGGGGACAACCAATGCTCGCCTGTTCCTCAGGGGAAAGGAACCCACGGAGCATGAACAGGGAACAGACTTCAGCTTCCTCCTGGACACCAAGAACTACCAGCTGGACATCAAGTTGTGAAAAGGAACACAGGGGATGCCTAGAACACTGCATTGTACTTTATGATTTGAGTTAAAACTTAATTTCTCTATACAAATGTTGCTCAAGCTACTGGATAAGTTTTACAAATGGTCACACGTCTCAGACAGCATCAGATAGATGAATGACAACGGATGCTGTGTGAAACATTTGACTGTTTTCAAAACTCATCCATTTGCTATTTGTATAGAGTATCTCGTTACCTGGATGCCTAACCTTTATTGAGCAGACTTAAACCTTCATTTGCTTCTTCATTTTTCTGCATATGATATCAAGATTTTATCTGAAAGCACCTTCAGAGCATTGACAAAGCATTGTGTGAAAAGTGCTGTTACATTGTATCTAAAAAAACATGGAAGTACATTGTACATGATGATGCCAGAAATGTACCTTGAAATGATTCATCTTTGGGAATTGTTGCTATAATTTACAGTTTTAAGTTATGAAATTATGCTTTATCGTGATTGATCTTTGAAAAGCCATGAATTGATATAAAGCAATATGATGTGAAGTGAAGTGCAAACACTATTACCCTGATAGTAACACCTGTAACATAAGATGACAGGTAATTCTAATCATGTCAGTTACAAATGGAAGTTTGATAATCATACTGCTGCTCCTTAGTTAATACATGTTACAATAATTAGAGAAACTAGACTTCTGAAGCAAAGTCGACCCGTAATGTCCAACACAAACATTGGACACATTTTCGACTGCCCAGTTCCAGTCTTGGTCAAAGAATCCACTGCTCTTGTGATGTCACATCATCATCATCTTGTCGTGAGTGTCGCGGATGGACAATACCCTCCTCCTCCAGTCCTCCCTGTCCTCCATTGCTTTTGTCAGTTCTTCTGGTCTGCATCCTGCATCCTCACACATACGGCTGCTGTATGAATGCCTTGTGAGGTCTGCCTACACTTGCATGTCCATGTTTTGGTGCCCACAGGAGGACGTCCCTGACGATCTCTCCTAATATGATGTCACATGATGTCACATTATGTAGATTACTCATTCCTTGACAACCACTGGAGTTTGACAGTTGAAATTTTTGGGGGGGAGGGGGGTTGTGATGGAAATTACATGTACAGATCAACTTTGCTTTAGAATGATTTCTACCAACACAGATTAACTTTCAAGCTAATTCTAATACTGTTCAATACAGCAATGTGGAATATTTTAGACTAGAGTGTGTTTGTTGAACATTATGAAATGTGCCAACCTATCTATTGTAATGCAGATTATTAAAGAAAATAAACAGCAATCATGTTAAATTTTACTTGCACAGTTTGAAAGAGGATAAACATAACAGGTGTTTGTTGTACCACCCTCAGAATTAGGGATGGTCCCTAAGCCGAACTCTTATGAATAAAGATTACAATAAAACATGTCTGTATGTTTGGTTCCCAAGCATTGCCTTTCCAGTTTGGACAGAAGATATGATGGCGGTTGCTGACGATCATAAAATAACACAAGTGAAAGTGTTTTGTGGAGGCATGTTGCCTTTTACGCTACACGACCCCTCTAACTACAAGCAACAGTGAACCATATGATGATACAGGAGAAAGTAATACATACCGATTAATGGTATCATACTCGGAGACTCTATTGTCTACACTTTTGGACTAAACTATATGTATACATTGTAAACGGTTTTCAATGCTACAAGTATCACTACATTTCAACAGGATTAAAATCACTACTTCATCGAACAGTAAAAATCTTTTCGAACGGTGAAGTTAGATTTGACGGCGTAACAATTCTACATTTACATTGCTGATATCGTGGAATTTACGGATGGTTAGCCGTTTACTATCGGTCAGTGGTTTCAAAGGGTAAACCCGAAACATCGTGCTGAGACAATGAATGAAACTGCCCATTGTGTACGAGTATGAATGTGCGGAACGAAACGGGTTGGCGCATCATTCTTTACCAGAATACTGTTCTGGCTAGAGAATAGAAATAGTCTTACATTGTGAATATTTGCTTTAACTGCTGTTTCTCTTGCCAAAAAGATGTAAACCCCTTGCGTGGACGCCGGGTTGTGTACGTGTCAGCTCACAGTCCTAGCTTCAGATCGAACAAGTGACGTATATTCCGTTTACTCAAGGAGATTATTCGAATCCCACATACTGGCAATGGGGCCAATCAGGGTTAGCTTCTGAAACACGTGATAGCGTCCTCTTTTCAGACAATCGTTTATTGATCAATTCATACTGATAAGAATAATGATTTCCTTCTTTCTTTACGCAAAATAATGAGTAAATAACAGATAATGTTGTTCGTAGCGCAAAAGTACAGTAACATTTCTGACAGGCACCTGACAAATCTTAATGAGGTCAACAGTCCTTTTGTTTATCATTATGGGAGGAGGTTTTAATCAGATTTTAAACCTCTTTGTTTGATGCAACCAAGCAGATCTATAACCTCCTTAATGTAACTCAAGAGTACTCTTTCAATTTGGGCACGTTTTTGCCAAAGAGAGTCGTGTCCAATTATCTCCAAGCAGATGTCATCCAGGGACACTCCCAAAACAGGTCACGGACCCGAGTGTGGTCTACTAGTATTCCATAAACAAGAGAACGAAATGGAATGAACACAAAATCCTTCCAACATCTGCTTGAAGATAAGTGCCCAGGACTATTCATCGATGATCTGACGCTACCGCCCAGCCTGTAATCGTGCATCACTGTTTGTGGCATCTGTACGGTTACAATACAATACGATATGCTGAAACAAGGAGGTTGGCTGAAATTAGGACGTCCTCACATGGTTCGGAGGCGAGCGCTGATTGGCCATAGCAGTTGGGTTCAATTCAATGATTCCACCGAACGGCGTTACTGACGTCACTTGGCCACGCTCTTCTCCATCCGTCTTAGATCTGTGAGCGGACACGTGGACTGACCTGCGTCAAAGCAAGGAGGCTTTATCAAGTCAAAGCAAAGATATCTACACTTTGGGAGAGAAGAATCTTGACGACTTATCGTCACAACCTAAGGTAAGACTTATACGTTACATTTTCTCATAGAAAGGCACATAGCCACTAGCTATTGCACTGTTTGTGTGTTGTCACGCTCAAGATAATTCTTGAGCGTGCCAGCAAACAAACAGTACCAATAGCTATGCGTTCTGGTCAAAGGTTCGATGTCGCTCCAACCCTTTTTGTTCCGATTACTAATATCAAGTGAAAGGTTGGTTACGTGCAGTTTTGGGTATTGTTTTACATTGTAAACGGAGATAGACTGGCTACCAAAGGTAATCTAACAGTGAGTATCATCCTAGATTGTCTCATGGTGGTTTTCCTTCTTATTAGTTAAAAAAAATCAAAATCGGATCCCCACGCGGCAAAATTTAAAGTTTTGATCATGAAGATCGACGACACCTTTGGTAAGAGAAACAATTTCCTTCACTCCCTGTGTCCAAGGACATCATATAGGAATCTTGTTTTCGTGTATCATACATGAAAACAAGATTCCACAATGTCGCCATTTCGGTTTCACCGACCCTGGTTTACAGTTCCTGATTTAACCAAGTGCAGAATTTGTCGATTTTGCGAGAAAGTCGATAGATGTCAAGCAGATCTAACGGTTATAAAGACCTATCCAACTGCGGCAAAAGGACTTTTTATAAAAACTCCTTTTGCCAGTTGGATACGGTCTTTGCAACCGTTTGATCTGCTTGGAGATAAATGACTTCTGTCTGCCACCAAACCCACACAAGTCTACAAAAGGCAAAACCAAACCATTGTCACGATTGTGTCAGCTACACAAAAGATTCGTCCGGGGGACAGAATATCATTTTATACTGTATGCATGAGTTCTTAGCCTCCAGTGCAGTGTGCCTTTTTTCTCCAACTATTAAAGCACCGTTTTCTGATAGCTACCGGGGTCTGTTTCTAGTCTTCACCAGGCATTTCAAAGTGGTTTTTGATAGTAAAATTTGGCAATATTAGAGAAACCTCCTTGATTAGAGTGAACGGTTGGCCAACAGAATGAGCCCGTTGAAAGGACAACAACTCCCGTCCGATTGCCTGCAGGGGTCCGATTGCTTACACTCCGCAAGTCACCGACTGAAGCTTTTGATATTCATATACATTGTACAAAGGAATTTGGGATAGCCTGGAAACCATACCATCGGGAGCTCCCCGGTATCTCTACGGCGCTGGGAGTGGTGCCCTCCCGTCCAGACAGATTGACCTGCTCGGTGGTGGGTTTGGCTTGATATGACGCTCTATGCAAGTAAAAAGACAGGCTGACAGAAACGAGTCAATATAGCAGACTGGGCCCGGTAAAACACCCCTAATTCGACTCGTATAGTCTGGTGACCAGACTCTAAATTGGGGAGGGACTGCAAAAAGCTTTAGAAATCACGACTGAGGTCTACATGAATAGCTGCCTTTTCATCCATATGCACTTCACCAATAGAATAAGATCAACATGGCCTACATGTAGGTTTGTAAAGGAAATTCGTGTCGTAAGGCCTTATCACTAACCGAGTCACGTTACAAGATCTGTACAAATTAACACGGACGCACATTTTCTTAGCCTCCGTTGCAGTCCTTCCCACTAGCGACTGAATCAAACGAAAAGCGACGGGGCCGTATCTGCTTGAGGCCCCGTATCTGCTTGGGATCCCGTAAGGCCGTAACCGCTGGGATTCCAAGCAGATACGGGGCCTCAAACAGATACGGCCCCCCGACCAAAGAACCTGGACCCGAAAAGTTGAAAAGTCGCTAGTGGGAAGGACTGCAACGGAGGCTGAGTACTTTCTTGTCTAGTAATTCATACAGCTGTGATATAACGAATGTCACTATAGTGGTTTCAGTTTGATTCGGATATCTTCATCGGGAAACTCTATGCAGACAGGACATTGAAGAAAGTTTCTATATCAACCAAAAAATTCATCCTTAAAACAGATTCCCTTACTTTGTCACTGGGACAATATGTCAAAATCAACAGAAAACCTACAACGGATTATTTACATTACAAAACAAAAGGTTTATATCCAAGTTCTTGTTACTACTCTCCAAGACGGGGTTGGCTGGAAACTACAGGAGCCGATTTCGTATCAAACTTTGAAGAATAAATCAAGGAGGGGTTGACGTATAGTCATGATATCTGGTATGTAGATAGATTGACAAAATCGTGTGCTGATTGTGCAAATCAAGCGCTAATTTACATAATCAATGAGGAAAGTTTCTAAATCTGCTGTATTCTATTATAGGACTCTCAAACACGTGACAAGTACATATGACTGAGAAAGAAAGGAATATCGATAGAGATCAATTATGTAAATGAACATCTAAATTGCATAATTACAGGCAAAATACTATAATGCCATAGAGGTACATGATGGGGATTTCATTGTTGCAGCATTTGGAAGGTAAGTAAATGCGGATGCGGACATTATCCGACACAAATCGAGCAAATGAGGGCCTCTTTTACATAACTTCTTAGGAAATGCGACAATAGCCTTCTTTGCTAAGATAAGACTCTCATGCTTTGAACAACTAGTGTTATTTGGGTAGAGAAGATGAGCAACTGACATAGTTCATGCAAATGAGGTCCTTATTTGCATAATAAATGGTAACATTTATGACATGCCACTTGAAAAGGTTAACATCAGTTGGCGAAGCTATGGGGTCTGGAAATGTATCTATTTATCTATTTATATGTATTTTGTAGTGCAAGGCAGACAACTGGCGGGGGTGATTAGTCTACAAGCAGATCTATCGGTGGTAAGGCAGTATCAAAAGGGCCGACCAGTATCCGATTGCAAAAGGCCACCGATGGTCTGTTGGATACTGGTTGGTTCTTTGGATACAGTCTTGTCACCGATAGATCTGCTTGGAGACGAAGATGTGATTTATTGTTTTATTTATTTATTGTAATGGTGAAGCCGAATAAAGAAAGAAATCCATATCAATCATCAATCATCAATTGTTCAATAGCATTGCGGCACGAATATGCGTTTTGAATACCAAAGACATACATGTAGCAGCTTTCAAAATGCACAAGCTTATTCAAACAGCAATATCAAGCATCGATATGAATGAATGAACTTTATTGCTCGACAATTGTACATGACACAATGTATGGCAATGATAACAAGAAAAAACAATACAATGAATACTAAACTAGTCTATTCTATTCTATTTTGAGAGCTATCACTACAAGGCTATGTACATAAATGGCGCACTGATATGTTAAACGTTTCTGTTTGTTACAATATATTCTCTCGATATGCATTATCGATATATCGCTACAGGGCCAGGAGACTGATGGTGAACATGGCAACCGCATCTGTAT
Source organism: Branchiostoma lanceolatum (assembly GCA_035149815.1). Lineage (NCBI taxonomy): Eukaryota > Metazoa > Chordata > Leptocardii > Amphioxiformes > Branchiostomatidae > Branchiostoma > Branchiostoma lanceolatum. Next base: position 14,359,979 of record CM068874.1, read on the forward strand.
CTCATCTGACATCGGGGCAGAAAAAAGATGGACGTGGAGAGGCTTGTCCGCGTACACACCAGTGTGGCGAGTGCGGTAAGGAGTTTCATGAACTGAGCAAACTGAAGACTCACATGCGGACTCACACCGGTGAGAAACCTTACAGATGTGAGGAGTGCAGCATGGAGTTTAGTCAGCGGAGTCATCTGAAGACACATATGAGGACCCACACTGGCGAGAAACCCTACAGGTGTGAGGAGTGTAGCAGGTCTTTTAGTGAGCTGGGTACTCTGAAGAAGCACATGAGGACTCACACTGGTGAGAAACCTTACAGATGTGAGGAATGCAGCAGGAAGTTTAGTCAGCTGGGTTCTCTGAAGACACATATGAGGACACACACTGGCGAGAAACCTTACAGGTGTGGGGAGTGTAGCAGGCGGTTCAGTAGGCTAGATCATCTGAAGAACCATATGGGGACTCACACTGGTGAGAAACCTTACAGATGTGAGGAGTGCAGTAAACAGTTCAGTGAGCTGGGTCATCTGAAGAAACACATGCGGACTCATACTGGTGAGAAACCTTACATATGTGAGGAGTGCAACAGGAAGTTCAGTCAGCTGGGGTCTCTGAAGAGCCATATGAGGACCCACACTGGTGAGAAGCCGTACAGCTGTAATGAGTGCAACAAGCCTTTCAGTGAGCGGCGTTCTCTGAAAACCCATATGAGGATTCACACAGGTGAGAAACCTTACAGATGTGAGGAGTGCAACAGGCCTTTCAGTGAGCTGGGTCAACTAAAGAGACACGTGCGGACTCACACAGGTGAGAAACCTTACAGATGTGAGGAGTGCAACAGGCAGTTCAGTGAGCTGGGTTCCCTTAAGACCCACATGAGGACTCACACTGGTGAGAAACCTTACAGATGTGATGAGTGCAACAGGCAGTTCAGTGAGCTGGGTCATCTAAAGAGACACGTGCGGACTCACACTGGTGAGAAACCGTACAGATGTGAGGAGTGCAACAGGCAATTCAGTGAGCTGGGTCATCTAAGGACTCACATGCGGACTCATACTGGTGAGAAACCGTACAGATGTGAGGAGTGCAACAGGCATTTCTGTGAGCGGCGTTATCTGAAGAACCATATGAGGACTCACGCAGGTGAGAAACCTTGCAGATGTGAGGAGTGCAGCAGGAAGTTTAGTGTCTTTACTTCGCTGAAAGTTCATATGAGAACTCATACTGGTGATTCGCCGTATAGATGTGAGGAGTGCAGCAAACACTTCAGTAAGTTGAGTAAATTGAAGAATCACATACGGACTCACACTGGTGAGGGGCCGTACTGGTGTAAAAAATGCAACAAAAGCTTTACACAGTCAAATCATCTAAAGAGTCACATGCGGACTCACAACGACTGAAGTCGGTACCACAATAAGTGGTTCAGGCAGTCGGGTAACTTGTAAGTGATACTGGTATGGTAAAGGGAAGCCAAGACACCAAGGCAAGTGTATGTTTGAAGTTGAGGTATGTCCAATACTTCAAAAAAATGATATCAATGTGCACCGTACATGATCTTTGCTGGGATCCATTGTAAACGAATGATATTGACGTCTATATGGAAAATCGTCCGTTCCATCGTTGCTGAATCTCGCAACGGAAACGATGTCACTAAGTGGTTTGGTGTTGAAAAGTGAAGCAAGTAGAATACTCCTGACATCATGTGAATACCATTTATCGGAAAAACCCTTAAGTGGCTCTGAGGAATATGTTGGACGTAGGTTGCTTAGACTGCCGCTCTTTTATCCATATCGGGTTGGTATTTAATAAAGACACTGTATAAACAACTTTTGAAATAGGTCGTAGCAAACATTTGCCCGGGTAGAAATGAGTTTGATTGTTCTCTGTAAGTTGCCTGCTATTCTAGACTAATCAATGACATTTTGACTAAAAATCGAATACAATATCGATGTGTTGGATGTTCTCTGTTGAAAATGCCGTTTTACCGAGAATCAGCTAGTACTATTATACTAAACAATCAACTTAAAGAAAAGGTTGTAGCAAATGTAACCTTTGTGTTTTCTAATGCTCGTCTACATATGATTAGTTGCGGTGCTAATGTAAGTACGTGTACGTGTATGCACTTAGGTGCGGCACCAGTGTGTCTGTAACTGTCCGTTCTTTAGAATAAAAAGATGTTACCTGGTAGAAATGCGTTTAACTGTTCTTGTAAGTTGCTTGCTATTCTAAACTAATTAGGAACATTATATAATGCTATAAGGCTAATGTATCGTTAGCCGTTATGGATTCAACTAACTTTTTTGCTCGGTAACTTTGTCCCGATTCGTCATTTCACTATATACATTGTATCTTTAATAAATAGGAACCATGGTGACCAACGAACGTGACTTGTTGTCGTATTTCTTCTTTTTAATACTGGAATAACTCTAAACAAGAGGACTAGAAAAATTGTTCTTCTTACGTTTTGCTTCTCCACAAATCGTAGCAGACCAGTCTTCGCAACAACGTAGGCCCAACAAATCGCCTGATTGAAGTAATTTGATAATAAAAAAGAATCGGTAAGAAAACAATGAACACATTCTACATAAGAAACGTGTCAATGGAAAACGCTCCATCCATGATTATGTAATCAGTGCTAACTTTTACCAATCTGTACAGATTACGGACCACGACCATGAATTTGACGATTTCTGACTTTTCTTATTTTTCTGCCCTAAAAGCCCAGAAAATGTTTCCACCTCAACATCTGCTTTGAGATAATGGTCCGAAGCACATGCATGAGGTCTCGCCGTGCATTGTTGCTTTAGTTTGAACAGCCTCCTTGGTTTGAATACTCCTTCAGCTGAATACACCACATTATGCTTTTATCCCACCGAAAATGGCTGATAAACAAATCCGCAGCAGTGAATATGCATTCAGTGAAGGAATCAAGGCCTGTAGTCGTCTGACAAATTCCCCAAAGTCGATCTGTTGGCGAACTAGCTACTAGTAACTAGCAAGACTGCTGAAAAAATAGGCAAGTTTATATAGCCTGGTGATTGTGTCTCTCAGAAGATATGTTTGTTCTGTACCTTTTGTTGATGGTCTGGGCCTCTGAACGCTATTTGCCTTTAGTTTTGAAAGTTCAGAGTGTAGTTTCAAGTTCGTACCCGAAGGATAACTGAAATTACCGTCACTTTTATACGTGAACTTGGAAAACATACATGTGACAAGGACAGTGGTTGTCATTATTATAACGATAGACCGACCCATTCTCGCAGTCCACTGTCCTCGGTCTCGTTTTAATACCACGTTTTCTGTAATCTATTTGATAATTCTGTCAACGTTGTTATCAGATCTCATCAGCTGCACTAAAATCGCAATAAGAAATAAGACGTCGGCCATGGAGCCTGATTCGAGGCTAATGTAAATCACGTGTTCAAGTGGGTGTATGAGAGGCGACCCCTGTGATTGGCCACAGCATATGAAAATCAATCAGCTGCAGACAACGTAGTATCGAGGTCACTTGTGGTTGCAGACCACAGTATTTCTCCTATAGGGATTTATATAGTTAAGGATCCCAAGGTGAGATGCTTCGACGCTTGAAAATTTATAGAAAGGTGCAGAATTAGGGTACCAGATTTTTATATGCTTGACTTCAAGGTTCAATCTACAAAATATCTGCAAAATGAGGTTGAATTTGCCGGCTCGTTCTCTTTTAAAAGCCACTTTCATATGCCCCCCGGCGGAGGTCACCGTACTGCAGGCGACTTACAGTAGTCGGGCGGTAACAATATCCAGGCGCGAATCCAACCCGACCGAACAAACATCGTAATCAAACTCGTACTGTCTCAAAACTGACGTATTCCTCTACCATTCACCACAGTTTCAGCCTCGCTAACGTGCACAGAAGAAAAACTATGGCCTTTTCAAGTAATGTGACGCACTACTTCATACCCGAACTACCACGGGGGTCGCCCATTAATACTGTGTTCTGCGACCTTGTCAGGCGAGCCCAAGCTGTGAGCGGACACGTCGGCTGAGTTTTCCTCGGAACAGAAAGGAGGCTTTTGGTTCGACACGTTGATATTCGCAAGGTAATGTGCTGTTCTCAAGTCTCATTCGGATTAAATTCACTTGTAACAAACGTCAAGAATAATTACTTCTCTATGTTATGTTATGTTTCCTTTACTTTCTTACGCTTAGAGTGTAAACAGCTTTGATACATCATCAGTCAGCTTTGATAGATACATGTGGGTCAAAGCGGTTATAGCAAGGAGGTTTTATATAAAACCTCCTTGGTTATAGGTTACGTAGCTTTGAATTCTAGTCAGAATTTTGTGTCAACTTAACTGACAGTTCTCCACATTTGTCCGCTACTGCACTGGACAAAATGTTGGTCCTCCGCCTCACAACTAGCAAGAAGGTTTTACATATCTTAACTTAAAATCTCACTGACTTCTGGGTCGACTTTCCTTGGTTACCGTTCAACGGTGTATTGATACAAGTATCAAGATTTATGCAAATTCACATTTCTCTATAGAGTGTAGAAATGTCGAATTGATACAAGCACCAGTGTATATAAAATCTACAAATACTATTTTCTGGTTTGACTTTTATAATGCTGGAGACAAGATGTAGCTACTAACTGCAACACTGAAAATCCGTCATATGTGGTCCATAAAGTGACAGATGGTTGCTATTGACATGTAAATAGTTGTCACCAGACAACTTCAGACCCATGAATAGCTGAGGTACACACAAAAGATTTGCTTGAAGGGGCAGAATAAAGGGTCACTTTTCGTACGATAATGGCAAACCGGCCTTTCCAAAGGCCCCGGTTCCGCGGAGCAGCACGAAAATTTTGCGATTTTATTCTTATACATCTGCTTGGAGATTAGGCCCTGGGAACAGTCTAGCCTCCTGGATACCCAGATCGTTGTTGTATCTGTACAAAGACTGTCTTTAGGCAACCAAGGAGGTTTGATCTGCAACCAAGCAACAAAGGGTCATTTAGAAATATGCTGGATGTCTCGTTGGTTTTCCTTAGCGAAATAGACATGTCGACCCTTTTGTTACTCGAAGGAATTCGGGCATAAGTGGTGTGAAAAGCAAACATTATCTCCGAGCAGATGTAGGGTGCGGCCGGCTGCTCCGAGTATCCGGGAGCTTAATAAAAATGTTACGAATTTGCCTTTCTACGTCTGCTTGGAGATAACTGAAAATTCTTGCTTCTGACCGAATACATGGAGAATTAGCTGAGTCTACTGATACTTTAATCATACAGAGGAGTGAGTACGGTTGGGAGGCCAAGGGAAATATAATCAACGTTGAAATGACTTTACTTTTAAGCATTTCATTTACGTTTTTTAAGCTTTTAATTAAAAAGTACCAATATCATTTTTGCAGGACCAGAGACTTGATCAACATGGCAACCGCAGCTGCATCTCATCTGGAACAAGAGCAGAAAATGAATGGACATGGAGAGGATCTTCCGCGTACCTACAAGTGTGGCGAGTGCGACAAGGAGTTTGATAAACCGAGTCATCTGAAGAAGCACTTGCGGGCCCACACCGGTGAAAGTCCATATCGGTGTGATGAATGTAGCAAGCAGTTCAGTAAGCTGGGTCATCTTAAGACGCATATTAGGACTCATACTGGTGAGAAGCCGTTCTTGTGTGAAAATTGCAACAAAAGCTTCAGTCAACTGAGTAATCTGAAAAGGCATATGAGGGTTCACACTGGCGATAAGCCCTATGCATGTGAAGAGTGCAACCGTCAGTTTGGTGAGCTGGGTGATCTGAAGAAGCATAAAAGAACTCACACTGGCGAGAGACCCTACAAATGTGGAGAGTGTAACAAACAGTTCAGTCAGCTAGGTAATCTGAATAAGCATATCAGAACTCACACTGGTGAGAAACCTTACAGGTGTGAGAAGTGTAGCAAACAGTTCAGTGAGCTGGGTTCTCTGGAGAAGCATATGAAGACTCACACAGGTGAGAAACCTTACAGATGTGATGATTGCAACAAGCAGTTTAGTGAGCTGGGTTCTCTGAAGACCCATATGAGGACACACTCTGGAGAGAAACCGTACAGATGTGAGGAGTGCAGCAAACAGTTCAGTCAGGTGTGTCAGCTAAAGCAGCATATGACAACTCACACTGGAGAAAAACGTCACAGATGTGAGGAGTGCAACAGACAGTTCAGTGCGCTGTGTTCGCTGAAGATCCACATGCGGACTCATACCGGAGAGAAACCATACAAATGTGAGGAGTGTGGCAAAATGTTCATTGACTTGAGTTCTCTAAAAAAGCATATGCGAACTCACACGGGTGAGAAACCGTATACCTGTGATAAGTGCAGAAGACAGTTTGGTCAGCTGGGTGCTCTGAAACAGCACGTGACAACTCACACGGGTGAGAAGCCTTACAAATGTGGAGAGTGTAACAAACAGTTCAGTCAGTCAGGTAATCTGAAGACGCATATGAAGACTCATACGGGTGAGAAACCCTACAGATGTGAAAAGTGTAACAAACGGTTCAGTGTGCTGTATAAACTGGAGACACATATCAGAACCCACACGGGTGAGAAACCTTACAAGTGTGATCAGTGCAACAAACGGTTCAGTGTTCCGTTTTCTCTGAAAAATCACATGCGGATTCACACTGGCGAGAAGCCGTATACGTGTAAGGAATGCAGCAAACAGTTTAATCGGCTGGGTAATCTGCAGACGCATATGAAAACTCACACTGGTGAGAAGCCGTATACATGTGATGAGTGCAGCAAACAGTTTAGTCAGCTAAGCAATCTGAAGAAGCATATGAGGACCCATACTGGGGGAGCGGGCAGTTCATGATCAGCAACTGATTGATAGGGATATTAAGATGAAGACGAGACATAACTTTGATTAATTGCAGCGTCGCTGGTTTCGTTAAGCGATCCGTAGTTAAGTGAATTAATGTAGAGCACTGAATGGACTCCATTGAAAATGTGAAGCTAACATTAATAGCAAATGTACACAATTGGCCTGAATGGTAAAGAACAGTTCATCGGCATGTAAATTAAGGCCGACATCTGTCTGTCAGTTTGCATACTGCTTTCCCTGCTTAGCACTCAGCATTTGGGAAAGACTATGGTAGTTAAACACACACCACTACTAGTGGACTAGCCCCCTGCTGTAGTGACTTTCCCAAAGTTGTGTGGCCCAGGGCTGCCGAAACGGAGATGGGCGCCGCCTTATGCACCGTCTGGTGCGGGGAGGACTTTAACCAACTTAACTTTCTGTCAATTTACTTACAATTTTGAATTAGGTGATAGATATTGGAATTACTGCTTCGAATGATCTTTGTAAATAGATAACCAACCTTTATAATTAGCTGTGGTATAAATGTGACCTTGCTTGTTATTCTAGACTAATGCGTCGTTGTCTGTTATTTGATATGTTTTTTGCAAAGGAACTATGTTCAGTAATCATATTGAGATCTATTGTGTATTGATCCTTCTCTAGAAGTGTGTATTAGTATTATAGTTGTACATGGTTCAGCACCGTTCACCTTCCGTAATCCCGTAAGGACAACACTTTCCACACATCTGTTAGAGAGCTAGTTTCCCTCTTTATCTTGGTTAAAGTTAGTGAAATTGTTGCACTTGCCACTTTGCCTTACTATCATCTATGTAAATAGTAACTCAGCTCGGTTAGTATGAGAACCCATACTAAGATCTCCAATTCCCCATAGAATACTAGTATTCAGTTAGTGTAGATGATAGTCTCACATTGTGTAGGACCGTTCACTTGACGTAAGGTCAACACCGGTCTTTATCTGGACTAACATAGGTAAAATTGTCGCACTTGCCACTTCGGCTGAATATATGCTAAGTTTGTTAAAAGATTTTAAAATAATTTGTGGCGAAAATATGATCTAGAAATTTGTTTTGATTTATTGTTATGATATTATCCTTTTAGAGCTAGATATTAATTTTGTTGTCTGTTTTGTCAATAAATTGAAACGAATGTGATGTGCTGTTGTATTTCTTGCAAGGACAGGAATTCAGAATGATTATAATTAGCATAAAGTTACAAACACATTTGCCAGATTATTCACCTGATGAAATGGCTTGTTGTCCATATTTGCAACATACGTGTTTGCTTGATAACGGAAACAAATCGTACTGCAAACGCTTTAACCAGGCAAGGATTATTGAAGAAAATTATGGGCATACCGATAGTTATTTCCTTTGATAACAGCTTCATTGAAACATACCAATCAAACCGTCTTTTGAGGCGTATTGCCTTTATTGATGTTGTAAATTCTGTTGAACATCCAGCCTACAGATAACAGTGCAGATAACTTCTAACAATGGTGAATGGAAGAGACAAGTAAAAAATAAAAGTATGACGTATCAACACATTACAAAATAACAAAATCTCAAAAGGAATTCCAGTTGTTATTAACCAGGCAGGAGGTATTGTCCTTACATTAGCCATGGCAAAGCCGACAATGGGGCAGAAATTTTCACTAACAGCAAATCAGTGTGCTAGTCTCTACTTTGGTAAAGATGATACAGTTACATCACAATTAAACATGGCAGCCTTTCATAACAGCCCACATGTACATTCTTCTAATTATACAACAAAGCACGGAACCTGCATCAGTGAAACATACACGAGCATGCTGGCAAACTGTGCTCTTGTGACTTCTCTATGTCCTACTTGTCTATTCGGATTCCCCCAGCTTCCGAACTTGCCTGCAGTCTTCACATCGGTAGCTGTACACTTTCAACGCTGTGGGTTTGCATGTGCCTCGTTAGATGACCTGGCTGACGGAAGCTCCTACTGCATTCTTTACATTGATAGGGCTTCACCAAATAATTTTTAAAGTCTTAGATAAAGGCACTCTTCATAATAAGCCTTGATTATTTGGCGAAGTTACGGATGAAGTGAGAAAACAAGTCAAGGAACCCACACATTATAGAAGAGATTGGTAGATTCATCTTCCACTGCCTTCAAAGAAGAAGTCAAACCCAACAACAGTAGATGTGGCTAACCATATTAATGTAGTACAGGATAGGTTTATTATGTTTCTGTATGCTCCACTATAGTTTTCCTGTTTTTGATCAAATTATTTTGCAATGAGCCCTCGAACGGTGGACGCCGACCGCCCGACGTGCCCGGTCCAGGATGCGGGCTATCTGCAGGCTCATGGTGTGGGTCAGCAGCGGACTCTCGCTCAAACCTGCCAGGGAACGGAACAACTCATTCAGGGGTGCCGAAAGCCCATATCTCACTGGACCGAGATAGGTCCAGTGAGACTGGACACGTTGGCGGCGTCGCTGCGTCCTAAATTGGATTTATTTTTAATGGGAATATGACCTTATAATGGGAATATGATGCAAAAGGTACACGTATGACTAAGAAGACAACAAAGCACCCAAAGCGTAAAAATATTCGTTTTCTATCGATGATTCGTAGAACACTCTGTCAAATCGGTCGGTCACAGAGAGGTTGCCAACGTGCCGCGGGCCCAGTGAGATATAGGGGCTTAAGTATTCATACGAATCTTAAGCTTACTTAATACGTACGAATGTTACGGGATTAGCCTTGCATTGAAAATCACTGTTTCCCTAATGATCCGACAAATCGTTTTAACTGAAAAATTCTCTTACCATTCTGTAGACACCTCCTGACTTCCATAGCCTCGAACCTCAGCCCTGTACTGTTGAAATAGTTGAGCGGTTTTTCTGGTCGAGGGAGGGGAAAGCTATGGGACCTGTCTGGGGTGATCACTTCAGTGGGACACCAGAAGTTTGGAATCTGAAAAACAATTTCAGAGTTTTCCATAATAGGACTGAGATACATGTAACGGAAATATTTATGACATGCATGCAAATGGGAGATAAACAGATCACAACAATGCAAATAAGATTCTTATTTTCATAGCCAATGTAAAAATGTCACAAGCTCTTAGTGGCAAATAATTGGAATTCCATACTTTTGACATGTGTAAGTTAGTTTAAAGTTAACATCACCATGCATAGATTATGTAAATGTGTAAGTTGTTTGCATCAACTTTACAAACGCTCTAGATATTTCATGGATGTGAGGTCGCCGAACTCTAGTTTCTGTTGTTGTATGAAAAACAAACAAAAAACGTTATTCATGAGAAAACTGTTATACTCATTTTGTGCCCACCTTAAAAGAGGTCTTTGTCCCGTAGACATGGGCCTCTTGAGACAACGTTGTAGACATACTGCAGGTTAGGACTGCCATTCTATTGTTGCTGTACTTCAGAACAATGGTGGCAGCCTCATCAACTCCTGTGGGTTAACAATACATTAGCTAAAACACACATTTCAGTAAAGCAAACCAGGTCTTTACAATTCTTAAGTCAGTGTGGAAAGGTACCAGCACATATGTACATACCAGCACAAAAATTGATTGTTTGTTTTATTTGTTTGTTTGTTTTATTTCGATCTCCATTACTTATATACAATATGCACTATTCTTCCTGGAGTCCCACTATACAAATAAATAAATATCGACAGATATCCAGAAAACAACCTGCTCGCTGTACTTTTATACGAGAGTGAGTCAAAAAGTAATGCAACTGGTTTCATAACAGGCTCATTACCTTCGCGAAGGAGGTTCACCTCTTACAGAGGAGAATTGGTTGTGTCTCTGTGTTCGCAGCTATAACTGAAGATCCCTTGGATGGATTTGTATTTCCACCATCTACTTCATTGATTCAGTTTATTTTGTGGCAATGTTTTAGCGTCCTCTATCTGTCAGTTGGCTAACTGCAGCATTATAAATGTCATCAACTGCAACGTTGCAGGGATAGGATACACCAAGCAGATTCTGTAGAGCCTTCTTCGGTAAATCAAATCAAAAAAGCATAGCAAAAGGGGGTACATAGTACATCAAGTTTCGAGATAATTATTAAAAAAAAACGATGGTGGCTAGCCCTGTTATAAAACCACTTGCATTAATTTAGGACCCATCCTCGCATTGTGTGTTGGAGTGTTGGAAGGAAACAAACAAAATGAGTGTTTTTGACGAATCTTGACAATCTTTCATCCAAGTACAATTTCAAACAAAAACCTACACCACAGAGCAGGCCTCGTGCCAATAGATCAAGTGATAGAAGCCCGCAGATGGAGGTGGTTGGGTCACATCTACCGCACGCCACCAGAAAGTCTGACTATCCTTACGATGGACACCACAGGTAGGAAAGATCCAGAGGCCGACCAATTGCAAAAGAAACATGGAGGCGAACTGTGGAAAGAGAAGTGAGGATTGTAGACTTTCTCCCAAAAGATTGTACAAGTTACCACTAGGAGACATTCCTGTATAGTATATGCACTACATGTTTTATGTATAGCTCGAGGGAACAGAAGATTGTCACAATATGTTCCCAATTCGTCTTGAAAATCTAAGCATAAGCGTCAAGTTTTATATTCTTGTATAGAATTCTTCGTTCCCAAAATATGTCATTCAAGTAAAACTGGTAGGAAAGTCTTACCTACAGATTACTAATGACTTAGTCAATCAGTCTTACCTACTGATGACTAATGACTAATTACCCACCTGTGTCTATGAGCTGTCCAGTGGCAGTGACGTCCTGAGGCTCCTCCCCTCCAAACACCATGGTGGTAAACTGGATCGGATAGATCCCTACTTCAACCAGCGATCCTTCTGTCAGGGATCTAAGAAGGGCACAGATGCATGAATGTTGGCTGTGAATCTATTGTAGAGGCGGTATCACGTGGTGACGGCAGGTTATATCCTATGATGAAATATATCGAAAGCGGCAGTTTTGCTGCCATATCATAGAAAGCCGCTAGAGGGCACATGATCGAATTTGTCCTTTGTCTTGCCGACAATAAATCCACTTGCCCAATATGATGACTATCTATCCACAGCTTCTCCAGGTACGCTGTTCACACACACACACACGTACACACGCACACACGCGCGCACACATACAACTTGGACTGAGATGATCATGAAATGACCTCTGACCTGTCCCTAAACCTCTGGACGCCATCAAAGTTGATTCCGAAGGACGCTGTGACCATTTTCACCTCCCCGAGCTCCCCCGAGTCGAGGATTTCGCAGACTTTCTCATAAACTGGAAAGAAACGGCTCCAAATAGCCTTCGAAAAAAATCAAAAAGTAGCTCTTAATTTTTTAATCAAATTCAAAGGTATTTTCTATTTCAAACTCGACCATCTTGACGATAACTGTAAAGCAAGATCAAATTTCATTTGTAATGAGATTGATGTTAGATTATCTTTACTTAAATCTTTCTTCCTATGCCCTGCCTCATCAATGTGTATCAGCACAGTGATAAATGAATTTAGTAATGATGAAAAGCAAATAAAATCGAACTTAATGCAGGTAACGGTAATGGCCATATAATGATAACGTTACTGGTCCACTTTTCTTCTGTGTATATGGCGCCGTGACGGACAGCCTCGCTCACTCGGTGGTTTATTCGATGGTTATAGAAACCGACTATGACACCGTACACAGCTCAGGGCGGGTCATCAACCCTATATCACCATATAGATAGATGATGTTGACCAATATATACGAAGTCCCCATTTTTATGGCACCATATTCGAATTCACCTAGGGGCGGGTCATTAACCTTTTGACTGTTTAAGCCCCCCTCTCGCTTGACCCGAATTGACAAAGCACTCAACGAATTTCATCGACAAAAAACGAAACTTTTTAAGCTTTGTGTGTTTTGTTGTCTTTTTGGTTACTTGTACGTTTTAAATGATAAAGTCAAGGCTAACTCAAATTCAATCTAGGACGCTGCGAGGTCGCCAACGCGGGCTTAACCCGAGGGGGGCTTAACCCTTGATTGTATACCTCCATAAAGAAGAGGTTGTTCTTCTTGGCGAGGCTGGTCATCTGACGCACTTCTCGGGAGCTGACAGACTTCGGCTTCTCACACAGGACAGGCTTCCCCGCGCGGAGCATCATAGTAGTCACTGATGTATGCTGGGGATGGGTGGCACCGATGTACACCACATCTGAGGGTAAAATGATAAACATAGTTTCATAAAATGCCCGCTACTCTAACATGACACTAAAATCAATGTAACCAGTTGAAGATGTGTAAATGACTTTACGAAAGACCATAAGCTTGAAACGTTATATCACTGCCTGGCCAATCTTCCCTTCTTTCTCTATCTGTGTGTTCGTCTGTCTTCTTTCCTCTCCGTCTCTCTCTGTCTCTCTCTGTCTCTCTCTGTCTCTCTCTCTCTCTCTCTCCCTCTCTCTCCCCCTCTCTCTCTCTCTCTCTCTCTCTCTCTCTCTCTCTCTCTCTCTCTCTCTCTCTCTCTCTCTCTCTCTCTCTCTTCAGTTTACCTATGTCCCTCTGTGCTGCAAGCTCGGCATACGATCCATAGGCCGACGGGATGCTGTGAGTCTTAGCAAACTGTTCTGCTCTCTCAAGGCTTCTAGCTGCCACGGCCACCACCTGCCCAACATTGCAGGATAACAAAACTGATATTAGCGAACTAAGCAACAACAAAAGCACTCAAAAATTGTACAGATCAGTAATTCCTTGACCAGAATGTGAAAATAGAGTCCCAAAACTCCCTTTGACAAAAGCGTGGCAAGCATCTATTCGTTGTTTATCATCTCAAAAGTAGAAGAAACTAATGCCAGCACCAGTGAATACTCCAGAGGGAACTGAAAAGTGGAAGGCGGTAAGTAACCCCCGAGACTAGTTTCATCAGATTGGTAAATCACCGGGAATTAAGGTTCTCTGCACACAGCCAACCATTTGATAATAACCTGTCAACGTGTCGGTTGTCCTGTAACATTTCTCGAGGCGATGCTGACGAGTTCTAATTCATCATTTTCTTTAGGAAAGGCAGCAGAAGGACGAACAAAACCCAATGGAAATGCCTCCACCCCAGAGGCATCGCCAAAAAAAATTGGCGGGTAATTGTTATTTGATGTATACAAAGAACCTTCTTTCTCAGTGAGTGGGTAACCACGTGATGCTGACCTGATGCTCGTCCTCCGATAGAGTGTCCAGAGCCACCTTGAAGTCATTGCTGATTTTTCCGGCGCTCACGATCCCCCAGCGGGTGGGCGCCATCGTAAGTTCAAGCAGACCTTTGTAGTGCCTAGTCACATATAGTGTAGTATGTTTTCTTGTTGTTTCTGTAGCAGGGTATATTTCTACAGGGATGGGTTGCTAGCCCTTCCCCTTTAACTTGCTCGAGCAAACTCATCAACAACGGGACCCCCAATTTACATCCCTTCCGAAAGTCGGGTGCAGCCCCAACCAAACTGTCCTACCCATGATTGAAGTCTCGGAGTCTCCCAGTGACCAACTAATTGGAATCAGGAGCTCAACTGTTAGCCTCCGTTGCAGACTCCCTTTGGCTGTTTTCTTTTAACTCATTTAAGTTACAGCGCCGCTGTCTTATTACATTTTGATGGGACAAATTAGCAACGGCTCGTGACGTCACAGAAAGGATCCGAACCCCTAGTCATACTAGCTAATGGGGGAGTCATTTCTTCAATGTCATGAACCGATACTAATTTGTCCCATCAAAGAGCACACAGCAGACAATTCATTCAAATGTTGACGTTACATAGATGTTTTTATGTTTCCAGAAAATACCAAATTTTCACATGCGTGATAGAGACAAGTTCCTTTCACTTGGCACTTTATGGTAACTACATACACCACGTATTCAAGAAAATTGAAAAGTATCGATTTTCATGGAATCTGCATGAAATGGCGTTTTGTTCTTATTTGTCTATTGTGAGACTATTGAAATTTCAAAGTTCTATCTGACATGGGAGTTCACACGCGAAGTCGGTTAATTTAACATCGAACTTCGTAGCCTGCCGTTTACCTTTGCATGGTCTAACATAATAAACAACTGTTTTGTTTCTTCTTACTCAAATTCATTCATAGATATGGTGACCAGCCTCTCCAGCTCTGTCCTGCTTGTTTGCTACGTAATGTAGTCGAACGCCACAGGCTGTCTGCTACTGTGACCACTATGACAGCCAGGTCATTGACCTTATTTGTTTGGTGAAAGGCGAAGAAGATACGTTTCCAAACTTGAAGGTTAACATAAAAAAGAAATTGACCACCTCGCCGTGACCTCGGGTTGGAACCCGAATCACAAAAGCCTAAGCCCTAACACCTACTGAACTCCGCCACGAAACATCACGATATGGAGAAAGCGTACTGATACACTTTAGGCGCTAATACACGTTAAAAGTCGACAACCGTTTCAAAAGGCGACGACTGTTTACGAGACGGAAATTTACGAAGTTTCATCTTCGATAGGCCCGTGGTAGCAGCACCACCTAAACATTCATCTTTGTGGCAAAGATCCAAAAACTCTTACTTACAAAATGTTATATACTTCCTTCTAAAGACACATAATTATCTTACCTGTACGTTAGTAGTCTTTAGTGGGTCATCAGTCTGGCCACAAGTGTCCCCAACCTTAATTTGACCCCGTCCAACAACATTGGCTATCCAGGTGTTCCAGCCTGACGCTCTTAAAAACCCGTTCAACAATATTAGATTAATGTAAGATACGTCAAAAATAGTCACTAATGCAACTGGATAAAAATTTGAAACAGTCAGACGTTTCAGATAGCATCCGCTGTCTTTCGTCAGTGACTAAGGAAAGATCTGGCAGAACCAGCTGTTAGAGTGACTATTTTGGCGTATCGTATTACTAGTACCTGGATGTCTAACCTTCATCAACGTAATGTAAGGTTAAACCAAGGAGGTTTAATCAGATTCTGGTTTTAAACCTCCTTGGTTAAACAGAAAGTGGAGAGGTGCAGATACTACTAGTAACAATAAATATGTATAGCCGATGGTAAGAAAACTCGCAAGCCGCCGAAAGTGAGAAATCACATTGCGTTTATTAAAAGAACTAATACTGGCTCGAGCATTCCTCAATTACTTCAAGCGAAGGCTCAAGGCTCAATATTCTTTTATTAACATGTCCATGTTCAGGTGTCCTTTCTATGTATGGAAACACATGTCCATTTATTCTTAAACTTTGATCACGAGTAAGGTACACCTGTCAACTGCTCGATCGATTCAATCTTATTGACATCAAAGTCATGTTAATGCCTACAAAAGCTAACTCCTTAGTTGTGAGTATAAGTACGAAATATAATGTCGTTGAAAGACGCGTACAGAAGGATACCTTTGAAATCTTTGGAAAGGTGACATACATGTACACATGGCAATCAGGTAAGCAGTTCAGTTTCAATGACACAGTTTGGATGAAAAATGTGACCCACGTAAACCTGCTGATACTAAAACCAGAAGCCACAAAAGTGTCTTTTCTCATGCAGAATCGTTTACACAAGCTGATTATATCGCTGAGAAGTATGTTGACGAAAGTGTCACAACTTTGTCAGGTGACGTTGGCGAACGGGGATTGACTCAATGCTTCCCGAGTCTTGTACCGGAGATGTTCTTGTTGTCGGCGGGATCGACGAACCCCTTCCCCGTGAAGTCCGTGTGGTTGGAGCATCTCTTGATCTCCGCGTCATCAACCTGATGGGCACATGTCAATCATAGATATAAAAAGAAATAACGTCCAAGCTACTTTCCCATTTCATTGATTTTCAAACAGACCTTGCTATTCTAATGGAGAGGTTTATTAAGTTAAACGGAAAATATTGCTTATATACTAGTATCTAAAGCGACGCATACTGATGGTCTTATACTAGTAGCCGCCGTCTTTGATGACGCCTTATGGGCGAAACCGATGAGGTATTGCTTAGGTAAAGTTTGAAATTTCAAACTTTACCTAGTAAGCTCTTCTCTCTGAAATTCCGTCAATGTATCTTTTAGAGGACTGGTTTTAGGACCTATAGCTTTGGTGTTTGAATATAGCAGGAAAGATATTTGATGCTGAGAGGACGGAAAGGGACGAGGGGTATTCATAATCAAGTCGTCCGTTGCTACATAACATAGTTTGTCTCCCGATAGCGTTAAGCCCCACTCTCACGGGACCCGCGGCACGCTGGCGGCGTCGCAGCGGCCAATCGAATTGACAAAGCACTCAACGAATTCCATCGCCAAAAAACTAATCTTTTTAAGCTTTGTGTGTTTTGTTGTCTTTTTGGTCATACTTGTACGTTTTGCATTGAATGATATTCCTATTATAAAGTCAAGGGTAACACAAATCCAGTTTAGGACGCAGCGACGCGGCCAGCGTGCCGCGGGTCCAGTGAGAGGGGGGCTTTAGAATGGTGCATGTACTTACGATATCTAGCGGCACGTACGACGCGTTGTAGTGTTCGTAGATGGGGTCGTTAGAAGCCCTGTTGTAGGAGACAAGGTACGCCCTCCGCCGCCGGTCGGACCTGTTCTGGTCGCTGCGGTGCAGGACGTTACAGTGGAAGAGCACGGCATCGCCTGGGTCCATCTCCACATACACATGCTCCAGCACCTGCAACAACAGGTTATGTGTTCCTTATAGTTGTCTAAATTTTTTCCTTTTACTTTTGAATCTTAAGCAGCTAGCTCAAAGTGAATCAGTACCGCATGTAGTCATGTGTGTATCTTTACACATGTATAGTATGTGCATGAAAGAACAAAGGAGACAACTGATTATTTGACGCTCATCTGTCTACACGTTTTCCTTTTACATTTGAAGCTTGAACAGCTAGCTCAAAGTAAATCAGTGCCATATTGCAATCTTTTGAGATTCGTGCCCATCACTACCTTCTCAAGATGCAAGAACACTTGGCAGCTGTGAACAATTGATTAGGCACTGAGATGAGGTACTTTGTAGAGCTTTATAGCCTATCTTAGTAATCGTCTCTGTGGCTATTGTTCACTACAGCAAGTTATAGAAAAATGATATTATGTTCCTTCCTACCATGCAAGTTTCTCAACCTACCTGGTCGACATGTATAGTAATTGCATGAATGAGCAAGGGAGGCTAATGATTATTAGAAGCTCATCTGCACGAAAATGAACTTATGGTTACCTTCTTGAGTTGGTTCACTCTTTCTTCGTCCGCACCCGTTTCCCCGGCAACCCGCGTGTGTTCTACACGTCCTGCGAGGTGCGAACCGCGTATCACCTGAGGTAAGGTAACAAGCTTGAGCCAAGCTGAGAAGAACCGACTCGGAGGTAAACTAGGCACATTATGTACTACCCTCCACCAAGGAGGTCTGTGCTTTATTTTACGCATGTGTTAGTTTCGAATTCGTTTCTGTTGACGTATAATTTGCATTTTATATGATTTGTTTTGTCTGAATGTTGTATTGCTCCTTTTTTCATTGGATGATTCAACTTTTTGTTGAATCAATATCAAAAAACTTGAGCCAAGCTGATTCTTTTTTTATTTAGCCATAAGAACTGTCAGTCTACCTGAAGACAACCGTTGGTTTTGTCAGCCTTGTCCACGGCTATGTAAACAGTCGCCATATCAGGGAACAAAAGACCATTGTTGTACCAGTACCTTGGTAGACAAGAAAAGCCGTATAAAGGTACGGAATAGACTTTATGAGAATGAATCAGATCTTCATTTTTGTTATGCCTTTTGAATATTCGGACCACAAATTCCACAGTTCGAATGTTGTGAGGATCACAGTTCACCTTCAAACTTCACAGTTTATTGATTTGTTTGTTTGCATGCAATTGATTGATTGATTCGTTGATTTCTACAGTGACTGGATTAAAGTCTATCTGCTCACCCGTAGTCCTGATGCCACAGGTGCTGGCCTCCGGAGTGGGCCTCCTTCATGTTTATTTTGCCACTGTAGTGATACACCTCTCCACCAAGAAGCTGGGAAACAAAAAAAGTTACGAATATCAAAGATCTATCAAATTTCGAACTTTATCAAAATCAACATAGCAGTCCTGTACGTATACAATGCTGAATTATGTTGATTTATCACACATCTATAAATTATGATAAAGTTCTTCACAAGTTTCGAAGAGAACTCCATTTCTTGTCTACTCACAGATAATACAAACACAAAAGCTAGGATAGTCGCGACACTATAACGAAATGTGTCCGCTAATTACATCACCATTGAAATACATGCGGACTTAGATGTATTTTCAAACATATGTAATACCAATGGACTGTTACTTTTAATTCTCACAGATATCAATCTGTACCTACATCATTGTTAACAAGTTTCTTAATGTACAAATGTACCTTCTCAAAGGTTCCTGCCACTTTCTTGCTGCGAGCTATGATGCCGGACACGTCAGAACCAGGATGCTTCCAGTGGATCATGGTCACTTTCAGACCTCCGCCGTCATCTTGCTGAAACGCCCTGTCTCTCAGGCCGCCATCTTTATTCTCGATCGTCATGCTAAGGTTTTGCAGTTCGTTCTCGTCCAACAGATTACTACAGGAAAGAAGAAGAGTTGTAGTCAAAAGGTCTCGTAATATTGAAAAGGGGGTGTCTTTAGTATATACTGCAAGTAAGCGTATAAGATATGAGTTATCAGAAAACGATCTTACCGAATTATTATGAAGCCATCACGGTCAAAGTCCTGCTTCATTTTCTCGGTGACTTTGAATTCACCCTGCGTGTATGTGTACTCTGTGGAACAATATAACAAGGTCTCAATCAGTAATGAAAACCTAAATAACAAAATGGAAAAGAGCATCTTTAAAATTTGCCGCAGATGCACGACTATTGTTTTGAGAAAATAAGGAAAGACGAGACTAACAATATGTAACGTTATACATGTGTACATGTTATAACATACCCTTGATTTTCGGCACATACAAACAAATTCTGTTCCCTTCTACTGCACACTTTAAATCTCCGCCCTTTGGCTCATGTTAACGTCGGTCAAAAAACAGAAGTCAATATGACATTCTTGCTTTTAACCAATAGATTGAATTGTAAGACCTTACCCGTGGATGCCATGTTGAGTTGACCGTCTTCTACAGACAGATCCTCATTGAAGATCACCCGGTGACCTGTGGCCCCGGCGCCTCCCTTTGGACTCACGTAGCGCTTCATATTGACATAAAGAGTCGGTTAATGATTACCAGTTCAAAATAACGTCACCACGATAAACGTGCATGGAATACATGTGGTAAGAACAGATATCTTCAGCACAAAATAAAGTTATGAATGAATTTTTCATGACTTTGCCATCTTTGTTACATGTCAGCCTAGCATTACATGTAATGCAGATTTATAATACTTCATACAACACTTCATACGCATTGCCAGGCCACATCACCAACACCCTCCCAACACCAACACTCCATGGAAGCCCTAAAACATTGTATGACTTTCTTACCATGGGCATGAATCTTCCTCTTCTGCCAGCGTTTTCATGGTCCTTCGTGGTTTCCGTTAGACAGGTTTCCATGGCCCAAACTCCTGACGATTGCGTTCCTGATGACCTGATTCTTTATTGATATCAATCAGGCACCCTTCTAACTCTGTTCCACGCCTTCTCCTTTAAGATCAGTTCCCAAGACGCATGTTTGACAGCCACGATTGGTCCGAGTAGGCAGCACTGCTTCTTCTCCACAGTTCCCTCTGGGGACTGATGATTTAAAATTCTTACTCGGAATGTTTGTCTCCATCGACAACTCTCTACTTCTCCTCTTCCTTCACTGCAGCCCGAGACAGACAGCCTGGCACAACTCATTCCTGTCAGGCCGGAAGTTTCGCCATCAACAGGTGATTTGAGATACAAGGAAAAGTTTCAGACGTTCCTCTGAACGGTTGAGTCGTCTATAGGAAGGTACTGTGTTGTGCATTGTTGTTGTCCCACAGCACACTAGCATCAATTTCCGACACCAGCGACATCCTGTATTCATCGTACGGTTTTCTGTTGCAAAGAATCCGAGTTCTTCCCTTTGCATTGTTGTTTTGCTGGACTGACATGATTTTATTTCAGATATTTGCTTCTTCAAGTCCCAGCAGATAGAACGGCTTGTAAAGCCCCGTTGCCGTTCTCACTGTGCGACTTTCGAAGTTGACGCTGAAAAGCCCCTTTGGATCAAGTGTGTAGTTCAGCCGGATGCTGTCATGGAGGTGTTTGTGCTGTCATCCGTGTTGTCTGAGTTGTTGCTGAAGTTTCGGCTGTTGCTGCTGCTCCTGCTGTTGCTGTTCTCGCTGTGGCTGCTATTGTCGGTGCTGTCCCTGTTGTTGCTGCTGCTCATGTTATTGCTGTTCTCGCTGTGGCTGCTATTGTCGTTGCTGTCCCTGTTCTTTCTGCTACTCCTGGACTTGCTTTGGTCTCTCCTGTTCTTTCTGCTACCCTTGCTGTGGCTGCTCGTGCTGTCTCTACTATCCTTATTATGGCCGCACTTGCTGTTCCCACTGCCCTTGCTGTGGCTGCTTCTGCTGTTGCTCTCTGAGGAACAGCTGCTATTGTCAGACCCGCTGCGCTCACTGCTGTCATCTTTCCGGAATCTCTTTGGATTCGGGGAGCTGTCGTCTGCTTTTCTCTTCAGGCCCCTGCTAGTCGCACAGCTGTGACCGCTTGCCCCATTGCTGTTACTGCTGTGGCGACTTCCAATAATGAGAGAGGATCCTTCAGATCTGCTTGACGTTCCTGTGTTGCTGTCACTGCCGGATGTGACGTAGGTCGACGCCGTCATACTGGACCCCGATGTGTCGTCGTGGCGTCTTCTCTTGTGGCTTTGGGTAGGAGAGGAGCGACTGTAGAATCTTGGTCTCGTGTTGCTTCTGCTTTGCTGATCACTGCTTGAAAAGTGGCCATACGGGCAAGACGATTCTTCGCTCTCATATGCATGCTTGCGTTTCTTCTGATAGCTGTGACTGTCGGAGCTTGCGCTGTTGCTGCTAGACGTTTGGCTTCTTTCTGAAGACGTATGGCTTCCCCCCGAAGAACTTGTGGAGAAATCGCTGTTTGTAGCTACTGACTGTTTCAAGTTAAGTTGGACTTGGCTTGAGAAGGGTTGGCTGCTTTGGCTGTTCCCGCCAGAATACTGGTTGCTAACGTCTGACAGAAACTGAGTGAAGTCTGTCGGATTTGCTGCTTTGGCTACCGGATTTGGTACAGGCTCTTGCTGACTGAGATACTTCTTGTACCAGAGGCTAAGAGCGTCGCTTGGCTCACTTGAGGAAGTTTCCGACCACGGATCGGGCACCGGTGTGCGAGGAGCTGACGGCGTCTTGCTTCCTGTTTCCCATGCTGCCTGTGTATCACATGCGTCGATAGCTTGCGGGAGAGGACCGTAGGCAACGATGTTTGTAGACGCTTCAATTCGTGCTGGCAATGCGGTGTTTGGTACAATAGCAGAAGGCGAAGATTCTTCTTCATGACGACCAGCTTCGCCCGAGTCACATGGGGACGGTGTCGTGGCTGTGCGCTCTCTTGTGTCGTCCCCTTGTCCAGGATGGCTGGGACTGCTGAGGTTGTTTGTCTGAGGAATACCGGTCCCTGGCACATCTTCTTGCGGTAGAGGACCGCATGCAACGACGTTTTTAGAGGCTTCAACCTGTGCTGGCGATGTGGCCTTCGGTACGGCAGCAAAAAGCAATTGCACAGAACTGTAGTGCATTGGGGATTCGTCTTTAGGACGGTTGACTTTGCTCGAGTCACATGGAGAGGGTGTCGTGGCTGTGTGCTCTTTCCTGTCCTTCCCTTGGCCAGTATGGTTGAGGTTGAGGCCACGAGGGTTGAGGTTGTCTGTTGGAAGAGTGCGCCCCCTGTGCACATGCCCTTGCAGCCGAGGACCTTTATTATACAAAACGACGTTTGAAGAGTCGTCAACCCATGCTGGCGGTGGGATGTTCGGTACAGAAGCAGAAGGCAAAGGAGTGTGGCGCGCTAGTGGTTCTTCAGGACGGTCGGCTTTGTCCGAGTCACATGGGGACGGTGCCGTGGCTGTAGGCTCTTTCCTGTCGTCCCCTTGGCCGGTATGGCTAGGACTGCTGGCGTTGTTTGTGTGAGGAGTGCCGCTCCCTGGCACATCCACTTGAAGCAGAGGATCGTATACAACGACGTTTGACGAGACGTCAACACGTACTGGTGATAGGGTGTTAGTCGCAGCAGCAGAAGGCAAGGGGATGTGGTGCACTTGCGAGTCTTCTTTAGGACGATCAGCTTTGTCCGAGTCACATGGAGAGGGCGCCGTGTCGTCCCCGTGGTCAGGATGGCTGGGACTGCTGAGGCTGCCTGTGGGAGGAGTGCCGGCCCCTGGCACAACCCCTTTCACATCCTCAGAAGTAAGAACAGCGCGTTTGCCATTTGTGTGTGGCGGTGTCCAGGAATGATACACTGATCTGCGCACAACGCCCGCCGTCTTCGGTTGGTCGTCTTTCCCGGGCGATGATGACTCCAAGTACCGAATGCCATGCCCACGCCCGATAAACACCGTCTTTTCCCAGATGTACTCAGGAGCCTTTACCCCCTTCTTTAATCTCTTTACCGGCTTTCTCTTTTGCCTGACCTTCTTGACCTCGCTTTTGACCCTCTTGGCTGTTGCTGTCTGTTCTTCGTCCGACTCTGTTGAGAACCCTTCGAACTTGCTGATCCGACAGTCAGGGTAGATAGATGTGGACGGTAGCGGTCCTTTCTCGGGTCCGGGCCAGCCTAGTACAGCATCAGGCGCGATGGGGAACGACGTGAGCTTGGTCTTGTTACCGACACCGTGGCGCAGTGGGTACTTTGGATGGCGAGGGGACATCGGGCTGCTCGGTGGAGGTGGGCTCGGTGGTATCACTCTGCCGGCGAAGTATGGCCTCAAGTGTCTCGGTATCGGCGGCGGCGGGGTTGGGGATGGGGGTGGTGACGGTGATCTGCACAGCTCCTCGAGTGTTTTGCCGTACGCTGTTGTGCTCCACCTCCCGTCGTTGTAGTAAAGTGACCGGCTTGGACGTTCCCACTTGTTGACTGGCGTTTCGCAGCCACTGTTGCTCCAGGAACCGTCACTGTTGGACGCTTCAGATTCGTCCGAGGTTTTCCAGTACAACTTGTTGTGCCAGGGAGTTTCCGGGTTGACCGTTTTTTTCCCTCTTGCCTTGCGCCTGCGAACTTCGCGAGTTGTCAGAGGAGAGTTTGCCCCTTTGTAAGTCTTCCTCTGCTCACAATATCGCTGCCTGGTGGTGCGTGGCGACGAGTCGGCTCTTGGTGGCGTTGCTTCCGTCGTGCTCTCTGACCCACTGCTTCTACTTCTATAAAATACTGGGCAAAGGCCAAAGCTGCTAGCTGTGCGTTGCATTGGCTTTGGTCGCTCAGGACTTGGGCTCAATCGTGTCCAACGACACATCTTTGGATCCTCTCTGTGCTTGGAGCTGCGAGAATCGGACGCGCTGTCCGTCTTGGTGACAACTTCGCACTCTTTTTTCTTCTCAAAGCCTACTGAGCATGCGCGCTCCTCCCCTTCGTCAGTTGATGACGATTTTCGACATAGCCTCAAGACGATACTGTCGGCGTTGTCGTCTTGTGGGAGGGAGCTTGGAGTCGCTGAAGGTACAGAAAGCAGTGACGTGGTCTGAAGATGATCTTTCTTCTCTTTGGGTGACGTGACATTGGACGGAACTGTAGATGCCGAATGTTTCAATGAAACTTGGACTTGGCTTGAGATTGGTTGGCTGATTTTGCTACCGCCGTCGGAGTCCTGGTTGCTAAGATCTGACAGAAACTGAATTAAGTCTGTCAGATTTTCTACTTTGGCCACCGGACTCGGTAGAGGCTCTTGCTGATTGAGATACTTCTTGTACCAGAGGCTGAGGGCGTCGCTTGGTTCACTGGAGGAAGTATCCGACCACGGATCGGGCACCGGTGTTCGCGGAGTTGACGGTGTCTTCTCGTCCACTGCCATGGGGCTGTCTGATCCACTCTCTGTGTCCCCATCCTTAGACGACAGGTCATTCAGGTCATCTGAACGTCTATTTGTGACGTGGCAGGTCGTGTCCTGAGTTGACGGTGTCTTGTCGTCCACTGCCGTGAAGCTGTCTGATCCACTCTCTGTGTCCCCATCGTTAGACGACAGGTTATTCAGATCATCTGGACGTCTATTCGTGACGTCACAGATCGTCTCCTGTGAAAGTTTGATTAAATATCCCCATTCGTAAGTCAGAGTAAAGATTGAATAATGCATGGCATAGCTAGTCCAGCACGTCGGCAGAACGTGAAGCGTATCAGTATCTGTATCTGTATCTGTATCTATATAGCCGGTATAATCGCCATTCGGCGTAACACACCAGCGTATACGGTAATTAGCCTTCTATTGAAATCTATTATAGCTGCCGAATCTCTTTTGTTCTCTTAGGTCAACGTAACAGCCGTTGCATAAGATGTGTCTTTGGACACAACTATATGAACCTATCTACGAAATGTTAACCTTAAATACGCGAGCACGACCTTAAACGCTTACGTTCTGCTGACGTGCTAGCTAGTCTACAATACTAACTCAACAATGTGTACCGCATCTCCTGGAACGTTCAGTGTAGCGTCAACTGTGTTGTGTACTATAATGAAGAAATGTATCATTACGTGCCATGCATTCTGTTAAGAACTGAAACTATTACTATCACCAGTTTTAGAGTACTAGTATACCAGTATCTTAACCATCACGTTTTACGAAATGGAAAAAAAAGTGAGACAAATGAGTTCAGAAACCACCGTACGACTACAATGAACCATTGTCACAAGAACAGCAGAACAGTAAGCTCAACATTAGGAGGTAGTTATCATGGTGCATTATGTAAATGTAATGTGACAGATGATGTTACAAATTATTTGAAGGCAACGTTTTTTATTCGCACGCTCGCATCAGTTTTGGGGTTCCCAGAGGATGTCGTCCATATAATCAAATCATCATGGCCTAAACGGTTAAAGTAGCACACTCTCAACGTGTCAAGCCACGTTAAATTGTAACCATACATCAAACAACATGTGACTGAGCTTGATAAGGTGATTTTTTGTTTGCTGATCTATGTACTCCTGGTCAGAATTGATCACTAAGTGAGTCATCAGTCATGGCATCAGTGATGGTGATTCTTCACCTGTTTCTGTTAACAGTCGGTTGCACGGCGTTTCCTATTGAGGAAGATGAGCCGGTTGTTCACACCCAGTACGGAGCCGTGAGAGGGATGTATGTGGAGGAAGGGGTTGTCTTCTTCGGTCTTCCGTTCGGAGAGCCGCCGGTGGGAGAGTTCCGCTGGAGGCCGCCGCGGCAGTACAACAGGTCCTGGGCTCCTAACGTTCGCGACGGGACCGTACCGGGCCCTGGCTGTTACCAAGGCCGTTGCTTCCCGGGCGACAGCGATTCCGACTTCGAATGTCCACGGGATAGAAAAGTGAGTGAAGACTGCCTCTATCTCAACGTCTTTGCTCCACGGGAAATCCTTAACTCTACCGCTGCCAAACTGCCCATTCTGTTCTGGATTCACGGTGGACAATACGAAAAGGGGAGCGGCTCTGCCTACCTCTACGACGGACGGTTCTTAGCTAACAAGACCAACTCTATCGTGGTGACCATCAACTACAGACTGGCAGCGTTTGGCTTCCTGGTGGCTGGTCAAGGAGAAGACGCCGCCACGGGCAACTACGGCCTGCTTGA
The DNA here is from genome assembly GCA_035149815.1 of Branchiostoma lanceolatum. NCBI lineage: Eukaryota > Metazoa > Chordata > Leptocardii > Amphioxiformes > Branchiostomatidae > Branchiostoma > Branchiostoma lanceolatum. The sequence goes on from CM068874.1 coordinate 14,386,507, forward strand.
CCAGGTCGCAGCTTTACGGTGGGTCAAGGAAAACATCGGGAGTTTCGGCGGTGACAGAAACCGCGTGACCGTTTTCGGACAGAGCGCGGGGTCAGATTCCGTGGCCACACTTCTGATCAACCCGAAGTTTACCGACTTATTCCAACAGGCCATCATGCTGAGCGTGCCTTTTACCATTCCTCATAAAAGTCGCTGGGAGGCGCTTCGACTCGGCGAACACCTCGCTGAGAAACTGGACTGTTAGCACGGGGACATGAAATGTCTTCGTTCCAAAAATTCAAGCGCTCTTCAGGCAGGGTTAGATAGAATGGGGACGTTCTATTCGAATCCGTACCGCCCACTAGAGGCGGCAATGAAGTGGGGACCCACGGTTGACGGTAACATAGTGCCAGCTGCTACAGTGGACAGTTTTACCAAAGGACATTTTCAGTCCAAACCGTTCATCATAGGAACTACCTTGGAAGAAGCCGTATTATTTATCTACTCCCTTTACAACAAGCCGGTGACGACTAGGGAAACGTTGTATGAAGTTTATGCTGCATTCGTCCATCTTAAGGCAGCAGAGGTTGCTAAAGAGTATCCTGCCGACGAAACCTCTTCCGACTACCGCCCTCTTATGTCCACTCTCACTACAGATTGGGTCTTCAAATGCTCGACTCGTAACGTCATTCGGAGCGCCATAAGCAGTGGAGACACCGATGTCTGGCTCTATCTGTTCGATCACGTTTGGTCCTTCCCACACTTGTGGGACTATCAGAAGAATTGTAACGGACACGTGTGCCATGCGGAAGACCTGCCATTTGTTTTTCAGACGACAAAGCTCCCGGTGACCAACATGACAATGACCGCTGAGGAACAGGTAATGGCGGACAGCATAGCGTACTACTACGGCAACTTCGCGCACACCGGGGACCCGAACAAACCTAGCCGAGAAGCCGCCGGAACTACCGGGACGATGATGCCAATGGCAACGACTTGGCCCAAGTACAGCCAAGAAGGAAACTTTACTTGCCTGAACTTCAGTACCCCTCACACTACCTTGATACAGGACTATCGGAAGGACAAATGCGACTTTTGGGACAGAATGGACGTGTACAATCTGTAATGATTAACTCAGAGATGTTTGACAACATGACACATTTCTGTACAAATTTGTTTTACAATCTTGGCCAATGGATAAGGACTTCTTAAGGAGAAAACTTTAAAAAGATATCTAAAGATTGTTCGACACAAATCTTAATCATAAAAAGCTTGTCTCTGGTATCACAGCAAATAAAGTTAAACGGCATAAAAGTACGTTAAGAGCTTGTTGCTGTTATCTTTAACCCTTAAATAGCAAAGTGATAAAATACTTACCTGAGAGACAGAACTGTCTCCTTGCGAATGTGTAGGTTGGTTGCCAGTCTGGTCTGCATGAGTTGAGAAACCATCGTCAATTTACAAGTGTGAAAATGTTTTGATTTGTTACTTAATCGTAAACTTAAATGTTCTCGATGTTCTCTTGTGAATCTGGTTATATTCAATTGTAACAGAACTCTATTCTGTGTCTCAACGTTACTACTCGTATTATTCACCCAATGGTTAATGTGTGTGTGTGTGTGTGTGTGTGTGTGTGTGTGTGTGTGTGTGTGTGTGTGTGTGTGTGTGTGTGTGTGTGTGTGTGTGTGTGTGTGTTCGAGAAAGTTTCGACTTTTCCAAATGCCTGGGTTTCATAATGAGATATCTACGAAGAAATCGGTAAATATAGACGCTTCGTATTGGTATCTATTACCTACAGTGTAATATCTGATAGAACTTGTCCAGGTTGATTAGAAATCTACCAGTATTTAGTTATAGTTCAAGGTAAACTTCAGTGTTCCTCACCTGGCTCCTGAACTCCCTCTGCTTGACCAGGCAAATCGGTAGGTGGCGCGCGTTCCCGCTCTTTTTTCGCCCTGTGGTAAGCGCTCTGCGCCCACCGTGCCCCGAACTTCTTCTTTCGTCCAGACTTTCCCATGTTTTACGCGGGAAAGTTACAGTTTATTTAAGAAAAACGTGGATAACGTACGGAACAAAATTGGCTCCGTGCGCTCTTGACCAACGTTTGTCTCAACTGTTGTCAAGGTTAGCAAAGATGTGTTCTAGAATCTGATTGGATGTTTTAAGAATGTCTGATTGTTACGCTTTTCGACTCAAATGAACTTAGAAAGCATTCTGGAACATGGTTTTCTAATGTAATAACTCGAGATGCATGCTGCTATGATTTCATTTTGATAAAGAATCGACGTCCTTTAGTATTTGTAACTTTCACTTTCACAGTGTTGATCGACGAATCTAGACAATTCTCTCTATGCCATATAAACATGAAGCTGTGGTCTACAATTTGTATCTGATATGAATAAAGTCTACAGTAAGACTTGTAAACGTACTGAAGCCATTGGAGGACCTACATGTATCACTAAAGTACTGTATCAGATTTTGCAACTGTACCGTTACCGTTACATCTTGCAGACACTAGGAAAACAAGCAACGATTTTTCCACGGCAGTTTTATTTCTTTTTATTGGAAGCATAGGGTGATACTATCCTTTCTTTAGCACGGTTTCTACACTAGTGATGTGAAGCAATAAATGCGAAAAAAACTCATAGGGCGACATCCTGCTAAACCTCTAACATAGCCTCCATGCACCTGTTGTCCGAAACTTTCTCACCTCCCCCCAGCGGAGTGCCCGGATGTTCCCAGAATCAACAACCAACATGGCGCTGTTTCTCAAGACTGGCTGAAGTGTTGTCGTCTCGTTTCTCGTGTTTTCCACCCTCAGCGCCACTTTTCAGAGACGTGTACAAGTTCTGAGGTAGGCGATGTTTGTCTTAGAGTCTGGGTTTGATTTTAGAGAGTTAAGCTAGCTTGGTTTTGGCGAAAAGATGGGTTTAAATCCAGTCGGAAGTGAGCTGAAATGGTGGGGAGGGGGGCGTGGGGTTCTTGTGTTTACATAGCAAAGGGAACACTCGTGCGACTGTTTGAGAAACGTGCTTTATAAACGTAAGCAATAAGATCGATTTTCTGAGATCGTAGCACTGATATGTTTCTGCAACGGAGTTTGAAAAATTTAGTTATTGATATATATGGAGGTCTTTCTGGTCTTGGTAAAGGGAGGGTACATAAAGGGTTTATCATGCAAATTGTAGCCTTTATCAGTAAGTGGATAAAGTTTATTGACACAATTTTAACATTAATCTGTGCCTAAGCTACACATGTAGTTGGAAATATTAATATGTTGTCCTGTAGTATTATCTGGAGTTATTTATATCACTCATGCTTTTTTCATGTAACGGTTAGATAAATGACTAGTAAAATAGAATTTACTAGATTAACAGTGAAATATGCCAGAAAGCAAACAAAAAAATTGGACAAACTGCTGTTAAGTTTTTATCATACTGACAATTCACATACGATAATACTTGAATGGTTGAATGGATTATATACTGTAGTTACAAGTGGCAAAAAGGGGTGATAGATAAAGACATTGTACCAAAAGAATTGGCCGATCATAAAAATGTAATATGATCTGTAAAATTTAATTGTTTATAGAGTGAAGAAGTTCAAGAGATTAAAATGTCCAAGTAGCAGGGGTGAGAATTGATTTTTGTAGACCTTCCACTGTACTTACCAGGATGTTTACATGGTCCCAGGTGACCGAGAGCAATACTGTATTTACCTTGTCAAATACTTGGACTAACCATGATGTAGTCTAGACTGGTCTTGGTGTCTATTTAAAGGACAAGCCATAAAGAAGACTCAGATTTTTGGGGTAATGGGTATTTTTCCCATTGGTAATTCAATATTTCATGCTTGACATTGTTTTAACTTATTAAGATGTAATATAGACATTGTACAAATATATGTATTGGACGGTAATTTGTATTGCAATAGAATGTCAAAAATTCCTGAACAGACTAAGCCATAAGTTTATTTTTCATAGCCCTTCAGAAAAACTCATAGGTACTTCAAAATTAGTTCCAAAATCATATCCAGCTTGAGAAACTGCTATTTGGTACATATCTTATTACCTGGATGTCTTACCTTCATCGAAGTATCATAGTTACTTCAACTTGTTTTCTTACAACACAAGTTACACATGTGTACTACTACTAGTACTGTAGTAGTAGTAGGTTGACTTCAGGTGACTGAACGCAAGCTAGGTGGTAAGTGCTTTACTTTGTGTACAGATATAGCATATGAAATGATTAGTGTCAAAACTGTCAATTATAATCACAGATGAACTTTTATTTGAAGGTTAATGTTGACTTGAAGAAGAAGCCCCCTCCCCCATGCAGACCCCCAAAAGCAGTGGCTGCACAGGCTGTTAAGTTGATGTGCCCTCACCCCTCCCAGTTCACGTAACCCGATCGCTTGTTTTCTCTGCCAGGTTATTCTTGGTACAGCCCTGTCAGATCCTCCCATGTTGTCTCTCCCCCCTTTGCAAAGCCCAGGATAAAAACAACCTTATCTGTCACTGTGGAGGAAACTTTCACTGGCTGATGAGACCATATGATCTGTAACCGAAGGAGGGCACTGGAGACAATGGGTCCCCTTATGGAGGGCACTTTGACACACCTACATTAGTTTAGAATGTTCAAGAAACAATTGCACACTGTTTTCAGGGGTTGTATACACATCTCTGTTTGTTTACTGTTCCAGAGACCAGACTTTCTATTTATAGGCGAGTTGTTTACGAAGTATTGGAGTAGAAACGGTTAGGGTGAGTATGTGTGCAAATAAAAAGTTCCCTTAAGAAAGTTACATAGCAGGTTGACTTCAGAAGTAAGTTTCACTTCAACTGAGTGACATTTGTGCTCCAACATTTGGACTTTTTTGCATGATACTTCAGGCTTTCTTGAATCTTGGACTTGGAGGGATGAGTGTTATTACAAGACAGGTTTCAACACTTTTTAATACATATAACGTTAGTCAATAAGATAATTTGTTTATTTCGAAATGATTGCCACCTGTCCAAGAAATGAAAGAGCTAATTGGAATGACCCACAAAGGTAACTTGTTATTGTGTTAAGGTGCAGCACGCAGTATTTCGCCGTGACCACCGGAGTCTGTGACGTAGCAGTAAAAAATAGTGCGCCCTAAAGCCTGAACAGTGTGTAGAAACGTTGACGTGAATGCCAGCGAGGCACTAACTTTACAGTTTTTGTTTTCAGTTATTTTGTAGACCGTACCCTCCACTTCAACATATTCGTTTGTCGTGATTTTGTAGGGTACCCTACTATTATTTTATCCAGGTCGATGTCGGTCACTTTGTGGTCCTTAACTATAGAAACTCCCATAGGCCGGGAACTGTGGTCTGCTACCTTAACTCAGGAACCAACAGAATAACAGCAAAACATGAAATACAAATTGTACAACATACAACATAGCCACAGTCGCTGTGTTTGTTATAACTTATCAAAACATATTCTATACTTAGTAAGCCAACGAAATAAGCAGAAATTGATGAAGTTTTCCCCCTGAGGGTGTGATAGAACTGTCCATTGGGCCATAGGCTACATGTACATCCACGATGATGGCAACTGTTGTATACTAAATATCATTAATTTTGACAGAATTTTGCTGTGCCACAGTGACAGAAATCTGTACATGATGCCCCCCAAAAAAGTAATTTTAGGATTTTTTCCTGTCAATGAGGATGATTACGACGAAGGAAACAACAATTGAGCTGGCTAGAGCCCTACTTAAAGATCATCATCATCTTCTTCTTGTCATCCTGACGGACGTTCAGTTCAACGTCGATGGACTTGGCCGTGGGCGGCGAGTCCAGCTCTGCTCCTCTTGCAAAGTTTGCCGCATGTAAGGCAGGTGAATGCTGTAGTTTGGCATGGGGCATGTCTCTTTTGCCTTCTAACAGCCTCGTTGAGCTCCAGATAGATACATCATACATGATAACTATCCTGTACCAGTGGACATCCTGGCTGTGATTAGACCTTTGATTGATGATATCCGGGGAGTGTTGACAGCCATGACCAAACAGCACACTGTACATGACCCCCACTGGCAGCAAATACAAACAGTGTACAGAGCACACTAGGGGTCTAACTTCCTCTTCCACCTTCCAACTGGTACAGGCTAGTACCCTGGTGAACTGCTGATAAAAATGGCAACATTTTAGTCCTTAAATTGCAAAATATGATAAGGAATCTAATTCCAAAGTAGGTGATTTATAGTGTATAGATAATACAAACATTTACGGACATTCTGAAACTGAGAGTTCATCACTCTGCAACAGTTAAGGGTTAGAAATACTGTATGTATAATATGTGCATGACCTTTAGTACTGATTTATTGGCTAATAAACTACACGTATCAAGCAACTTTTATTTTATGACTGAGAAGTATAAATCACTTGGGCAGTTGGGCAGATTAATAACTTTAGAGATCAAGTATGACGTTTCATCCCAGTTTTATTTATATTCACAAAATTGTAAATATGATATTTTTCATGTTGGTGATTTGCTAACAACACATGTGATGTAAGATATCTTGTGATTCATGAATGACCTAAAGCGTGGAGGTCAGAGTACCGTTCACCTTTACGGCTTTAGTCTGTTTGGAATTGTGTTTTGTTTTGGTAGATATCTTGGTACAAATAAACATATAAGAGGAAGTTTTGTTGATACATTTGATGTTGATGGTATCTGAATGGAGGGACCCAATATCAACGGAGCCTGGTACATTTCAGTTTATACAATGTACAATGTTTAATCTGATGCAGAAGATGAGGTGTGCAGGTACTTTCAGACCATGTTCCAAACCCCAGCTTAAGACTCAGAGATATAAGCTCTACTTTAAGTGGAACATCTAATTCCCCTGGCTCCGAACTCAAGGGTTGCAGTGTGGCATTTCACCACTCGACATTCCTACAATTCCAGCGAGGTCTGAATGTTTTCCGGCACATTTGTTTGCGGACCAGGGCACTCTGGACGTCATCGTGTGTCTCCTAAAGGCTCTAATGCCTTCGTGTTGACCAGTTTGGTGGGCTGTACGATCATTATTGCGTTATTAGTTCCCCATTAGTTGACGCAAGATGTGAAGCGGACAAAAACTGGATGTCTGTGTTGAAAGGAAGTAAGAGCCATACTATAATCTGGATTCGGTTGGAACAGCTCTTATAGTTAAAAGCTCTGTGGAATTGTGTGAGGTTTCTTATAGGCAGAGTCATTTCTAGTACAACATGTTATTTCCTCGTCACACCAAGGTATGTAACTTGTATGTTTGATGGGAAAAATTTTATCCTGCTATAATCTCTTCAAACTGTGTATTAAATCAAAGTCATGTTACTCCAATAGGATACTATTTGAATGTTAACATTAAGTTTTAAAGTTAAGTTGAAGCATTTTAGATGAATTGAAAGTATTCCGTAAAGTTGGCTGTACGTAGCCACATATCTAGAGCGTGTTCAAGGTGTGGAATTACAAAGTACCTGACCAGCCTGCACTTGAGCACCTATCCAGTAATCCCTTTGTTTGCGTTCCCACCTGATTGGATAGTTTGGTATCAGCTGTCGTTGTCCAAGAACACCCTGGCCAGGTGTAAAAAGGTTCATTGTTCAACAGGCAGCATTCGGCGTTGGTCATTCGGTTTCTGTATGGTTGTTAACCTTCATCATGCTATGGGCTTTTTCATACAACAGCAGTGCATTGGTTGTTAGAAAATTTGGGTATGTGAGGGTTGTTCCTTTGTGTTGTGTTCCTTTGTTCTTGAGAATTAAGCCTCTTTCTTCTTAAAGGAGGTCTTTCTATTTGGCATTGACGATAGTACAACACTGCTGTTTCGAAATCTATTCATCCATGGTTTTAAAATGCTTGATTTGAATTTGTAAATACAACAGGTGTTTGGGAGGCATCCTTGCTGTTAAAGTTAAGTAGCATTTTTATGAGTAACAGACTCACTGATTACTGAACTGTTGACTGATAAAATACCTTGATTGTGTAGCCCAAAACCCAGTTTATGAACTCAAGTGAAATCTTCATTTTTCCTACTTTTCAGATCTCAAAGAGAAAGCCATGCAGTCAGCTCTATGGAGAACCTTCTGTAACAAATCCTCTTCAACAAGGATTGAACAATGCTGAAATGGATGTCATCGAAGCCTGAGACAACCAATTTTCCCGTTACATCATATTAAGGCCTACAATGGCAGAGAACTGGATGACATTATGTGGCTATCTCCAGTACCGTGCTGGTGGAACCCTAGGGAAGCTACGGGGAAGGAGAAAACACTGGTGAGAACCTGTTGATTCAAATCAATTGTGATTATCAAATGTAGATCTTTCCTTCGTAAAGTTTGCAACATTATTGTACCCATAGATTTTTTCGTGCAGAAAACCCGTTCCCTGGCAAAATCAATTTGTACTTAAAGTTATTGATCATTTGTGCAATTCATTTTGTCAATGTGGACCAGATTTGAGGCCCTTATTGATCTAACTTTGTTTCTTTTCAAGCCAGACAAAGGTAATCATGGTCTGCCTTGATCACGTAAGCCAGAATTGTAAACTACAGTACTGTATATCTTTGTATTTTTTGTGTTGCACTGTTCGTTTTTTGATAAGACTGTGCATAGGTGTTGATTTAGATGGGAATCCAGCTTGAGACCAAGAATAAATGCTAAGTATTCTAGAAATGTTCAAGAAGACGTCTTAAGGCCAAGGTCATTCTTTTCCTTGGCACATGTTTCTTCCTGTAACACTGGCTCCTTGTGTCAACTGATGCTGTTGATCTTGCCAGTCGTGCAGTGGTGCAGACTGATGGCGAACGTGACTCAACACACGTTTTTTCCCTCAGCAAAGAATAAATGCTTAAATTATCAAGTAGGCTTGATACCATTCAATTGTATCACAATGACCCTATACTAGTACTTCTTCAATTTGGTTGTTAACAGCTGACACCTATCAGTTCATTGATCGTTTGCTTGTTTGAGCCCCAACCTATTCATGAAAAACTCAAATTGGCCTGCTGGTAGCTTTCCATTGAGGTCATGAGGGAAGAGATAAGGGTCAGACAAAGTATAACAGAGATACAAGTTACATGAAGTCGTGATAAATCCTTACGCATTACCTGGTACTACAAAAAAAATCAGAAAATGAAAGTTGGTGTATGGTCCATGTCCATTCATCGGGTCATTTTAGTTATTGCAAATTATTTGAATGGTATGTACATATAAAAGAGTATTTATCATTATGATAGTGAATCATCAGTTGCTATAACACTGACAATTTGTAGAATTGTAAGGCTTGATTTAAGATCCCTTCTTGTTTTACTTACAGGTATGTATTTGATGAAAGCAAGTGTCAGCTGCTGTATTACAAGACCGAGTCTGTTGCACTGACCCACCCTCCATCTGGGTCTATTGACATAACCCACGCTGCCATCTCCTTCAAGCTGGACAACAAAAATCAGTTTGTGCTCAAGTGAGTCTCATTTAACTTCGTCTAATTTCGCATCATTTCTATAACTAGAGAACCAAGAAATAAACTTGGTGTGGCTTTATATTAATTAGTTCATTTTCTTGTATCAAAATGTAACAACATTTTTATCTTGTGTTAATATGTTGTACAGCATTGGTGGAAAGGAGCATGTATTTACAGCAGATAGCCATGAGAGCACCATGCGATGGGTCAATGGACTTCAGGTCAGTCACCCCATCAGCAGCTATGCTGTCAATATGTACACTTTGTATTTATTTTCAGCACTCCTACATCATTAGGACATTGTTTTGCTGAGATGCTAAATATATGTACATGTGAAACGTTTACTGTTAAGTCCCTCTTAATTTCTATGCATTTCAAAACACCACCCCACAGTCAGTTACAAAAATGAGGATTAGATGATACTTTCAATGATACTTGTATACAGATAAACAGTATGAATGTTTTGGTAGTCCTGTCTGTTTTTGTGATCACTAGAAGCTGGCAAAATGCCCTGACACACTGCCAGTTGCACATACTTTAAGTACTGTATTTTTCTAGGCCAAAGGAACTATTTTTACAGATAATGCTTGGTCTTCATGTTTTTGACCTCGTGTTTTTGACTGTAGTTCCAGAAGACAACCTACTGACAACTCTTGTACTAAAGGCTGTGTCTCTTCAGCTTGATATTGAAGAGTGATAACTTTTCACTGGAGTTCAGCTTTCGTGTTTTGTGTCGTCCACAGTCCAAGAGAGATGCCTACACCGGGAAGGTGAAGAAGAATACGGCACGAGAGGAAAGACAGAGGAAACGGTCCAGACAGCGATCCCTTACCATGGTCCCTCAGATTGTAAGGAAGTTTATAATAAGTGTCAAAGTGATCCTAGCATTATTGCATGTAAAGACAATTCCTTTCAAAGAGGCAACAACAAAAGTGAAAAGGTAACAATTTTTTTTGTGAGACACAGAAAAGAAGTCACTCTATTTCTTCTGCTGTTTCTTGAACAGGGGAGTCCCTCTAAGACTGGTCTAGCTGCAGTGTCCTTGGAGAGACGTCTTAGCCAGAGTCTTAGCCAGAGCCTGGACCTCCTCCCAAGACAGAAGGATGACTGGAAACCCTCACGTCCTCCACACAGGTATGTGCACCTTTACCACTTTCAAAAACTGTGGTTTGCAAATTTACTCTGAAAGTCTAGAATTTCTCCAAGTATCTGCTAATCATATACGAGTTATTGCAGTCTCTGAAACTAAGGCTGGGTTTACACATGCACTTCCAAGCATACTTGGAGTGTGCTCCGAGTATACTGCAAGCACATTCTGAGTGTGCTCTGAGTTTTCTGAGCATACTCTGAGTGTGTGTTTGTGAAGGTTAGACATCCAGGTAAGCAATATATAAAGAGAATTTAAACTCTACAACTGGATAAGAATTCAGAGATTTATTTCCGTGAGTGTGCTCTGAGTGTGCTTGGAAACACTGGGCCTAACTAACCCTGATTCTGTGCAGGTCCCAGAGCCTGAGGGAAGACAAGGTTCGTATCCTGCAGAAGAAGCTTGGAGAGCCTTCCAGCCTGTCCCACCTGTTTGCTGATCTACAGATCTGTGCAGGTAAGTCTGAGAGTTAGATTCCTTGGCAATTCTGAACATATTATACTTTTTCTTTGTTGTTAAATGAAAACTTAAACAGTACCAAACAAAGATTCTAATATACTGTGGTAACATGTATGACAAATTGCTTCTATTTATACAGGTTTATGGACACTATCACAGCTTGCAATGTTAACTCATAACTTATTATATTTTACTGATAGTACCTTATACATGTACTTCTACATGTAGTACCTTTCAGTACACTTTTGGAAAGGTTGAAAACTTGCTTACATTACTTTGTAGAGAGGAAAGCAAACCTTCATATATATGCTGTTGTCACTGTCTACATGAGAAGGATGTAGTTGAAGCTTTGAGCTTTCTTGGTATCAATCTGAAGTTACTGATCCTATGATATATTTGCATGTTGTACATGTATGTCACATGCTTTCTCCCAATATTTTTCTCTCTTTAGACAATGGACCATTCCGGAACTTCCGGCTGCCCCAGGACACCCCGGTGACCCCGCCCCTGGCCATCCAGCGGAACTTCACCTTCCCTATGGTGGCGGGGTCTCCTACGGATTCACGCATGTCCTCTCCTGCCTCCTTCTTAATGGAGGAGTCTAGTGACGACACCAAGTCTGAAAGTGAAGAAAGCAACAAGAGACACAGTAACGGATCTTGTAAGTTTGTTTATTTTATTTCACCAGGGGAATCATGTCGCCATCTGGTGATTTTCAATGAGCCCTGGGGGGAAACCCCAAACAAAGTTGTTAACATAAAATTCAAACAAGGTTGCAAGAAATAACAAAACAAGGTTGCAAGAAATAACAAAACAATATGCGAAACTACAAATTGATATAAAACTAGTAACTTAGATAACATAAACATAATATCATATAACCAAATAAGTGCCTTGACATAATGTACTAATAACAAAACATAATGGAAAGAATCTTCTCAATAATGTACATTTGTATTCTACTGCAGCAGTAAGCAAGGAAGTTGATTTTGCATTATACATATCTTAACACCCTTGACATGTCTAAGTATAAAAAGTGATAGATTGACAAATAAACTGATTAAGAAATCATTTGGCAGACACAGAGCTTCTCAATAATGTATTCTACAGTACTTTTTAAATTTTTCTTTTGTTGGTTTGGCTGTTCATCACACACAGCCCAACTAGCCTGTGGCTATTACAAAGGGCTAGCCCTGCTGACAAAGACAAGATATTACAATGGAATTTTGACATGGACAGCATAACAAGCTATAACAATATTCTTAGTACAATTGTTTAAAAACTGTAAGCAAATTGAGTCTGCATTGTACTTACCTCAACACTCTTTACATGTCCAGTATGAAAGTTGTTAATTGACAAATAAACTGATTAAGAAATCATTTGGCAGACGCAGAACTATGCATAGAATTACTAGGTTCAAGTTGTTGGCATTCAACAAAGCTTGCCTATGTGGCTGTCCTTTGTGCTGACAAATAAACTGATAAAGAAATCATTTGGCAGACACAGAACTTCCCCATGGAATTATTTGATACAAGTTGTTAACATTAAACAAAGCTTGCCTATGTGGCTGTCCTTGGTGCTGAAAGTGATTTTTTTGTATTATGGAAAGTTTACATTTGGAAGGAATTATGCGTGAAAACATTCCTCCTCAAGAATGAGGTTTATGTCCGTAAGGCTTGTTGACCTGTTAAACTGACCTCTGACTTCTGATTCTACAAAACTATTTTGTTGTGGTTGCCTCAAATCAATAGGGAATAGAAGCTAGAGGACAGCTTGGCACTTATTGATTTGTTCTGTAACCTATACTGCTAGTCAATAAAGCCACATTAGCTCAGCTTGTCCTGAAAACCCATCAGCTTATCATTAGATTCTGTCAGAACAATAAGTATCATATACTTTGTTTGTTTTTCTCTCTTTGGCAAGTAATATTCTTGAGACTTAATGTGTTGTTCTCTGTGATTTCTGTGTGTTATAGATGTTTATGTGTTACTAGATCAAACAGATTCCCAGCCATCCACCCCCATCAAGACAAGGGTGTTGAGGAGACTAAACTCAGACGCTGAACTGAAAATATCTGACCTCCTCCGCAGTGATGAGTATCAGTAAGTATTCTAAAAATCATTTAGAACCGCTATCATTAACCTAATGTAGTTTTGGACACCAAGTATTGATTTTAAATCTTTTTGGTCAGAAAATACTTTTCACAATTGTTTATCTTACAAGCAGCATTCAGCATATATCCCTTGGAGACATACGGTAGGCTTCATAAGTTAATTATGGTGGAAGTCTGATAGTGCATTAATCAATTACTAAGTAAACTAAAGAATTTGTTTGTAATGACATTGTGTCCTTAATGATCATTTATTCAGTTTAGAAAGTATGTGGACCAAAAATGTCTTTTATATTACTTCTCTCAGGCCCAGCCATCTGAGGTCGTACTCAGATTGCTCTACAGATGAGAAGGACATAGGGACAGTCGATATCAACCAGAGACTACAGCAGCTACAGAAGGAGTTAATGTAAGGAACTTATTCAATATACAAGACAATGACATTTTACCTTCAAGCTTAGTATGTTTGATTGTTTGATTGTCTCTGTTTTTAAGCTATATACTGTAAATGCAGAAAAGTTTGCGGTGGTTTTATGTTTGCGGTTTTTGCGGCGACCGTTTCACCACTAACTTAATACCACCGCAAAAATTTTTGTCCAATACTGTAGCAGTATGGAACTATAGTGCTGCCGCTAACTTAAAACCACCTCAAACACTCCATTTTCGCCTTAGCGCGAAATAAAAGCCACGCAAACTTAAATGCATTTACATTATATGATGAAACCTGTTTGATGATCTTGATTTTCTTGGCCTGGTTTTTCTCTGGTATTGTTATTTAGCAATGTGTAACTTAACTTAAATGCTCTTTCTTAGGTCGACTAAAAAGGAACTTGCGCGTGTTCTGAACCGTGAGAACAGCTACAAGGAGATCCTGAACTGTCGAGACGAGCGCATCATGGAACTGGAGGACCAGTTGGAGTTCCTGCAGAGGAAAAAACTCACTGAAGATGACAGGTAATTAATATGATTTTCAATATTCTGTAAAACGGATGCAAATCATAAAAACATCGGTTGTCCATTATGTTCAATAACATGATAAAGAATAATTGCCTCGTAAAAGGTATTAGATCACTGAATATAGCTACTTTATGATTGTGTTATATTTTTACTTTTGTTATCTGTAAAAGTTTGAATGCTGATTCTTTTGATATGATATGCTGAACCCTATTTTAATCTAAAGGTACTGTCTGAGTGCTTAATGTATATTTTGTAGATTAAACGTTGGAAGTTCAACTTAGAGTGCTAAAGGTTTAAGTGCTTGTGAAGCATGCTCCCAATTACCTGTATAACAGAAGCTTTACAATGTACTTTCCAGTATGTCCAGTGAAGAGACGGCCCAGCTGCAGAAGTACACTGCCCTGATGCAGGAGAAGTGTCGCATCCTTCAGGACCAGAACACTTTCCTCAACGGGGAGGTTCACAAACTGTCCCGCCTACGACAACAGGAGCAGCTCAAGTCTCGCCAACAACATGCGTGAGTAGAATGCTTATTGTATTATGTGGAAAGTTTTTTCATGACTTTTTTTTTGCACAGAAAAGGTTAGCTTCAGGATTAACTTTAATAACAAAGGCTATGTCAAGCATTTCCTGTGGAATTTTTATGAGTCATCAATTTTGTTCTTTCTATCCTTGGCAACTATTGCAGGAAGATCCGGAGTATGGAAGCCCAGCTGGATGAGTATAAGAGAGACTACATCTACCTACTGCAGGGGTGTATACACCTTCCTCCCGAGGACCCATTTGATTCTATGGAGATCAGAGCATATGGAGGAGACAAGGTGATCATGTCTTAATCAATCAATTGTAAAATCATCTTGCTCAGTAAAAAGTATGTTGAATGTGTACACTTAGTAGATACCCCAAATAATGATTATTATCTAATTGTAGTGTTTCTAAGATGGTTTATGTGATTAGATTTAAGCAGCACAGTACCTTAACTTAAAACTACATGTACATACTTGACTTCCTTCATGATTTGATTGATTTGGATTTTTTTTCTCTTCACCATCAGCACTATGAGAGGTTGGAAGCCATGTTAGAAGAGGCAAGAACCATCAACCCAACACTACCAACATTTGACAGGTGAGTTAAAAGTCTTTTTGTAAGATTTTGTAACCTATTCCCCATGTTGAATGTAATATATTATATGTATATATCATAAGAGATGTAGTCTTGGTGTTATGATATTTTAAAACACTGGCATGAGTCATGAAAAAACAATTGGAATTCTCCATACAATATATGTGTACTTGTGACCTTACAGATCAGGCAAGGTTGCCACCCACACTGACAGCTATGGTTTCATCCACACCCTGCATAACGAGGCTATCCAGCTGCATTACGTCTGCAGACAGCTCACACAGCATTACAGGTCACAGATAAAGGTAAACCACCATGAGCAACAAGCAGTCAGGTTTTTTCTGCCATTATCAAATGAGAGAAGTAGCACATGTAGTGCTCTGCTTGCCTGATGAAAACTTGTGCCTACATTTTTTTGTGCTATCATTATGTAAATCACTATCATAGGGATTTCAAAGGCAATGGAAGATCTAATTTGCTGTTATATCCAGCAATACATGTTGTGAATTTTATATTTGTATGTTTGATTTAATCTGTTCTTTTTCCAGAGTTATGAGAAGCACCAGACCCAGTGGACTGATTATCTCAAGGCACACAGGCAGGATCTCCAGAAAACGGTAAGAAGCCAAAATGAATCTTATTTTTTTGTTTTCTTCTACAATCTGTATTGCATACCAGTGAAAACCGTAATTCTTTATCAGTGGTAACTCTTGATTTACATAAATCAATGCAAACAATGAGAATGCAAGAAAATAATTAAAAACCTGACAGTGTTAAAAAGTCAAGAAAGACGTTGTGTCTTTAGTTTTTGTAAGTTCTAAGAGTACAGGGTCTTTTTACTTTACTTTACAGAAAGAGTTAAAGGCCCTGGTGAGGGAAGGTATTCCTGACCAGTACCGCAGTGAGGTATGGCAGAAGTTTGTCCACCTACAAACACAGGACATCGAAGAAGAAAAGGTACTGCTTAAAGACAATTCTAAGTTTAAGACAAAGCTTTGACTGTACAGTAAGACTCATAGAACAAGACATTGCCTCTGTGACTTAAAATTTCCTTGTACATTGTGGTGTGTACTTGAGGCCCATGTAATATTTACAGTAACTGCACAAGTTTCTCTTGACCAGTTTGCCCTTCTTCCTTTCAGGGCCCGGGGTATTATGAAGATCTGGTGACATTGTCAGAGCAGTCTGTGGTAAGATGTCATTTCCCTCTGAAATTTTATATGTGATATTTCAAAATCATCACTTTTTAGCAAGTAAAGGCTTGATGTTTCTTGAAATGAATCAAAGCAAATTTTGAGTAAAAGAAACTTAAACATAAATTGAAAGAAATGAAATAATTATTACACTTAGTCTATTGTTCTTGATACTGTCATAGATCGAAGTTTATTAGATGCAAAGATGAAACATATGTTTTTCTATATCCCCCAACAGCTAGTTTCCCAGCATAGGAAGCAGATTGAACTGGATCTTCTCAGAACCATGCCATGTAATGAGCACTTCAACCAGCTGGATGCTGATGGGGTAAGGAAATATCACTTATAGTTCTGCATGATTTGATAAGCTCACAAACCATCAGATTTTACACAGGATGTCACAAGGAAATTGTAGTTTGTGGTCAAGTTAAGGCCATAGATTTTTGTAAAATATTTTGTGAGGTACAGTTATCTGGGAATGGCCTTGAAAGTTTCATTTTGCTTCAAACCTTTGATGCTTGTTGATGTTAAAAACAATGATGATTGTTTTTGTAAGTATTGCATAACTTGTAACCAGTGGATGGCATATCAGCACTATGGACAGACATAGCAGATAATCATGGCGGTGCTTTGTGCAAGGCTTGACTGTCAGTACAATGATTTCAGAATGAAATATTTAAGAAAATAACAGTATTCCGTCGGATCAGAAGTGTTTCTACTCCCTTTACTTTCAGATCAGCAAACTGAGAAATGTCCTGCAGGCGTACTGTATGCACAACCCCAACATTGGGTACTGCCAGGGGCTGAACTTCATGGTGGGCATGAGTCTGCTCTTCCTGGAGGAGGAGGACGCTTTCTGGTATGTTTTTTTGTTGTTGCTTTTTTTAGATTGTTTTGCATAGCAGTCAACTGTCCCAATGCCTAACACACACACCAGTTAGTAACATAACAAACCAGTGGATGGCATTTCAGCACTTTGGACAGATATTGCAGACAGCTAAAGTGATAAACTCAACTAAGGGCTTAGCTGTTAGTGCAGTTATTTTACAATGAGATTTATATTTAGATAGCAGATATTCCATTTCAAATTTAGCATTTCCAAATTTTTTGCCAGGTGATATAGTAATGATCAATTTGAATAGCTTTTGATAATCAGACTGGTAAATCATTTGAAGGCAATAGAAGTTCCTTTATCACAACCAAAAAAAGTTGGTAAAACATTGGCAGGTAATTAAGGGTTGTTTCACAATAATTTTGAACTTGCTGGTGGTTGTAACTGTTACAGAAGTCTTTTAACTGAAAATTTTAAAATTCTACTACAGGTTTCTTGTAGCAGTGACGGAGAAGTACTTCAGTAACAACTACTTTGACAAGAACCTGGTGGGAGCCCAGGCCGACCAGGAGGTGCTGAAGGAGCTGGTGTCTGAGATCATGCCCCATCTACAGGAACATCTGGAGGCACTGGGCATCCTCCTGTCTACTGTCACCCTCAACTGGTTCCTCGCTCTCTTCTTCGATTCTATACCATTTGAGGTGAGGTTTAGCTTATAGAAGCAAGAACTTTTTAGGGTGAATCAAATAATAGATAAGTGGATACAATGTTGTTGATGATAGACATGTCTAACTATGTTTTCGTCTTTCCGAAATCGTTTAGAAAGTAAGTAGATCTTCCAAACAGACAGTTTAAGTAGACTTAGATGCATAGCCACATAAAGGAAAACTACACAATTCAACTGTTTGTCTTCCAAGATCATGGTTCCACTTGCGCTAAAATCAAACAGTCATGTAGACAATTCATTGCCTTCTTTCTTGTACACATTGTTGAAATGGAAAAACCTCATTAAGTTGTTTAGACAAGTAGTAGTTACTGTTAAGTAGTAGTAGTAGTATCCAGTATTTGATTATACGGCTACAGGGATCCCTGACACAAGGTAAAGGTAAAAGGTAGACTTACAACTGATCAGTAAACCCTTTCCTTTCCCCTCCCAGACTCTGCTGCGAATCTGGGACTGTTTTCTGTTGGAGGGACCTAAGGTCCTGTTCAGGTTCTCCCTGGCCATCCTGAAGCTGCACGAGGAGGCCATCCTGTCCCGCGATGACAGTCTGTCCGTCATGAAGTACATGAAGACCATGGCCAAGGTCACGTATGACCTGGAGGGACTGACTCTGGTGAGTCTGGGGACGTTAACAAACAAAAGTTTACTTTTGTCAACTTTCTTCCAAATTACAGCCTGAGAACTATAATTTGGTATATAGAACAGTGAGAAATTACATTTAGATTGACGTGTGGGCAAAATGTTTCATGGTTTATTGATATTCTCTGTTAAAACCTTTTTAAAAGTTTTAACTGAAGTTTTGAAATTTCAAATTTAATGTAAATGCCAACATATCAAGAAAAGGTATATGGTAATGAAAGGCTTCTAGATTTTTTTCACTATTTCTCATATCCTTACAACCTTGAGAGAATATAAAAGTAATTGAAATTGCAAATTAAGCATGAATGCCATGTATATCCAAGACCTACTTTCACAAAATGTTTTGAAATTGTCACTGTGACTATATCATACTAAAATATAAAACTATTGAGTGATATTGATGAATTATTTTGTGATTACCAGATTGCGTTTGAAGGCCTACAGCCGTTCCCTTGGCGAGCCAACATCCAGACCAAGCAGGCGTACTACAAACAGTGCATCAAAGACTCCTTCTCCAGACAGGAGAAGTACAGGGAGGCTGAGGACGAGAGGGATAAACTGGTCAGTCATGTCTGCAATTATAGTTGTAGCAGTACATGTAGTAGTAGTAGTATCCAGTTTGATTTTACTGCTGCAGGGGTCCTTGACGCATGAGTGGGCTGCAGTCGGCTTGTCTTCACAAGCGGCTCTGTTCACAACAATAGGCAGCTCATTTTTCACTATCATATATATAATGTACAAATGTAGTCTCAGACACTCAGAGAGACAAAATGTCCTTTATGTAACATAGAAAGCAGCCTTTTTTTCAGTTCTGAGCTTAATGAAATGCTACATCAAAAGCAAGACCATATGGTAACCACAGTTTTATAAGTAACATGTTCCAGTTATTTATGGATGCCAATGTTTTGCACTGAGGTCAATCCAAATGAATCAGATCTTGATTGTGTTTTTCTTCTCCTTAACCAATCTTTCAGCTGGAGCAGATGCGTCAGCTTGAACGCTCCATGGGGGAGGGTCAGCTCATGGTGGAGTGTGCTGCTGTTACCACACAGGGTCAGACTGGGTTTTATAATTATAATGATTATCATATTACAGTATTGATAATGATTATACCAGTGATTTATTCTGTGTTACATATATTTAGCTTGACAATGTCGTATGAGACACACTTACAAGTCTTTCTTGTTAATTGGACAGATTTCTCTGCTCAGTTTCTCATAATATGTGTTCTATATGTCAAGTTATGATCATAATATTGTCTAAACTTCAGATCTAACCATTCCAGGTGCCTTGTCTGTACAAGAGTACTGTTTTGGAGTCTTATACCTAGTACAGGTGATGTAAGCCACGGTAACATTGTAGCCTGGTGATAGCACTGACTTCAGCTGGGGCTGGAAAATCATTGATTCTGGTGCTGGCTCTAGTGTTGAAGAAAACTATGGGAGCTAAGGAAGCTTGCATTGAACCGGACAAAGTGGAAGATAATTGAAGAAAGACTGATTGCAGCTGCAGGGTGTTCAGACCACTGTAGCAGCAGAACACAGTTGACTACTACTACTGGCTCTAGTGTTCTTTGTGAATCCACATTGACTGGCATATGTTAAAGTCACAAGTTTGTTTGGACATAATCTATAGCCATGTATATTCCCCACCACAGGTAAGGCCTGGATGTGTGCCTGTGAACACAACAGTGCTGAGATATGTGAGGTGGACACTGACACCTGTACCATGCAGAATATGGACATCTTGGTGAGGACACTCTTTTTCTTCATTCATTCAACCGCATTGTGAATCAAACATGCTAATTGGTAGTTGTATTTTCAATTTTTAGTTGATCAGCAGATGTAAGGATATTTCTATGGACACAAGTCTTCAAAGGACTGATTTGGGGTGAGCCTTAAATGACATTTGTGAATGAGGGATGTCCCTGTAGCTCAGTTGGAAGCCGCTACCAATTACTTGGTGACTGGGAGACTCCGGTTTGAATCCGGGAAGCGTATCCTTGTTAGAGCTACACCTTCTTTTGGAAGGGACGTGAAATGGGGGTTCCAACATGTTTGAGGAGCTCCCTCAAGCATGTAATAACAGCCTCATTACTCAGATGGGTACCGACTGGTTGTAATAATACAACAATATGGTGAATGACGCCAACTTGTATACTGAATGCTATCTCCCTCCCAGGTTGACTCCCGGGTCATGTGTTGCCATGGCCTCCTGTTGGAGAGTGGTGGAACTGTGCTGATCGGCACGTTGAACTCTCACCTGTATGCATACAGCACCATCTCAAAGTAAGTATGCACTGTTACGAGCTGGAGTCAAAGTAATGCAAGTAGTTTGAATTTATAACTTTTTTACATTTTTTTCTTAAGCAAATTTTTTCATTGAATGAGTTGGAATTTGCCACTAATGTAAAGGCATACAAATCTGAACAACAAAGTGAGATATTTCAGCCTCAAGAAGATATGTGCTGCTGCCTTTGTGCCAAATTTCAACTCATTTGATGAAAAAATGAGCCTCTAATTGAACCACTTGCATTACTTTTTGACTTCCCCTCATCACATTAAAACTGCACTGTACTGTTTTTTGTTGGTTTTTGGTGCACAACTTTTTCTGTAGTTTTAAGAGATCTTTGTCAAATTCTGTTTTCTTTTCCCTTGTGATTGCTCAGACTGGAGGTGTGGAGAATGAAGCTGAACGACACGGTGCTGGATCTAGCTGTGCCCCCTTCAAACACACATGTGTATGCTGCCCTGGCAGATGGCCATATTGCTGTTCTTGAGGTACGTTTTAGCAAAATGTGTGCCATCATCTGATTTGTATGCTTGACTCTTTGCAGATGCTTGCAATTACATCAGGAAAGTATAATGAATTCCCTCAACAGAAGTACTTTGCATGTTCAACATTTCAGCTTTTTTGTGACTTAGTATATGAACCAAGAAAACAGAGAAACTCAAATACACACACAGAATGGAGCTTATGCTGGATCTAGAGGTAGTATTTAGATCTTGTGATAAAAGCTTACAATTAAACCTGTACAAGTGACCACCTCTACATATTAAGGATCACCTGGCTTATGTGGTGGTCTCTTAGATACCTTTTCCCCCTAACACAAGCGTTAAGAATCCTGTCTATAGTGACCCCCTGTCCAGATTTTGTTGGTCGCCGCAAAAACTGTGAACCTTAAACCACCGCAAATATTTCTGCATTTACAGTACTTGTGTTTCCTCAGGACTTGGGTGTGCAGGGTCCAGTAACAGAGCCAGTGTACATCCCAGTAGGCAGACACCCTGTCACCTGTGTGGCCTTGGTGGACGACCAACTGTGGTGCACGTGTGGGAACAGGGTGGCTGTCCTCAACGCTAAGTAGGTGTTTTTTCCCTTAAACAGTCTTTTAGTTAGAAGTAGTAGTAGTAGTAGTATCCATCATTAGATTATACTGCTGTGGGGTTTCCTGACGCAGGGCTTACATCACCTGACTGAGTGTATATAGTTGTTGGTGCATATTTTTCTTATCATACATCATAACATTAAGATAGATTAAAAGTCTTCTTATTGAAAATATCTTACAGTGAAAGAGAGCATTGATGAAGCATACTCAAGTAGTGACCAAAACACGCCAAACCTGGTACTAGAATTATGTTCTACTAAATTGGCTTCAAGGAATTTTTTCCTTCAGCTGAAATTGTCAAGAGTCATATTGAGAAGAATCATTTAGAAATATTTATTAACTAAACTATTTCATAATGATTTATTGCAAACCTAGAAGAATGATTTTCTACTACAAATTGGCTCCAACGAATCGTCTTTGTCAGTTCTTAGTTGCCAAGGGACAGGCTATGAAAAGTGGGAGTTAAAATTTCTCCTAATGATTTATAAAACTATTGCACATCCCAGCTCCTTAGATTCCCTGGTAGTGTTCCAAGTGTCGCTGGATGGAAGCGACCACATCTCGCACCTGATGAGGGGGGAGCAGGGTGTGTGGGTGGCCATCCGGGGGTCGTCCATTGTTGAACTGTGGGACACGCAGACCTTCACCTGCTCCATCCTGTACGATGTCAGCACCAACTCTCACACCACGTCCAAAAATGTAGGTCGGAAAGTGTCAAGTGTGACCATCTTGAATCAAAGGTGCACATGAAATGAACGCCCTCTTTTGAATAGCATCAATACATGGTGGCCCAATAAACTATGGGTAACGCCATGTGGGGAAGAAAAAAGTGGACAACTTGAACTTGGTTTACTCCACAAATAAAACACAATTATATGTGTCAAAAGAGATGTACTATTATCTGATACTTGTAGTAAGCGATTTCAGATAGTGAAAGAGGAGAATTAGTGGTACATGTACATGTAGTTTGATATCAACTAGAATTGTATATAGAAAGAGGACTATTTTATGTCATTTCCATAAAAGGGTAAATTGTGGTTTATGCTTACATTTTGCACAGACATAACAGGATTTTCTCTTTGCTACTATTCAATACAGTAGGAGAATGACTTTACATTGTATGAATGTTGTATGCAGATGGGTGAGTCAGCATGGTCTGGCCTTTTTCACGAAAAATGTCTTTCTGGTTTCGGAAAACAATGTCAGATAAGTTATTTTTGAAAAGTACTAGACGTCGTGCTTGGCAGCTACATGTACATAATACTATGTAGGTCTGTACTAATTTTGTTTTCATGCTTAACTCTATGTCTCTCCAGGTCTAGCTGGGAAAGCTACTTGCTCTCTTTCAATAAGCTCTGTCTGTCTTTCACCTGCAGTAATCAAAGTGTATGTAGTGCCCTCTTTAAACCTCCTTAATTGAAGAATGCTTGTGGAACGGGCATTGTTGCTTGCACTGAAATATCTTTAAATTATTGCTTTTACACTGCTTTCACTATGCTAATGAAAATACTATTAAGTCATTCAGAGATGACTGTTTTATATGAAATACTTTAAGTTTCACCCTGTCAAAAAAGAAATGGAGCTATTGTTTTCAAATTGTATTCTTTTCCTTCCATTTTCAGTGGGAGGAGTGCCATTTCAATAGGTCAAGGGTCACAGCAGTTCTCTCCCACAGGAAGGAATTGTGGGTAGGAACAGGTGCTGGTGATGTCATCATTTATGATGTCATCAACCCCGAGGTCACGCCTGCCCAGGATCAGCCCAGCTTACAGCGCCTAGGCGACGAGACGGTTTGCCAAGCGAGCCTCGCCAGACGGCGAATCTCCAGCACGAGGCGCTTCTCAAACGAAGAGTTGTTAAACAGCTTCTCAGAGGATCTGGAGTTAGGAAGTGAAGCTGTCAGTGGGTGGACAGTGGGCGGTGCCTCCATCACCAAAGCAGATGTCAACCACTCACAGAGTGATGAGATAGGCAGAAATGGTGATGCTGAGTGCACGCAAGTTGATGATGTCAGAGATAGTGTTGCCTGTGAAGAATCAAGTGCAATATATAGGGAACCGACTACAGAAGAATCCAGCGTACTAGCACAGCTTTTGAAGGAAGCGAACTTGACTGTTGAGTCCAATGGGTCTTTGAGCCCAGCAAAGACGGCAAACACAAATGCAAACAGGCTGAGCCAAGCATTGTCAGAAACAGAGTCCTCACTGTCATCCCAAAGGAACAGTAGAACTTTCTCCACTTCAAGTGGGTACGGGACAAACGACAATGGCTTCCTCCAGTTCCCTCTTGAAACAGAGCAAGACGACTCACCAGATGTCCCCAATGGCATCAGCAGTAAGGATGACACCCTCAGCGCTCCTGTGGTTGTACGTAGGATGTCAACCATAGAACAAGTACCACTAGAGATGACACCGCTTGGATCTGAGGACAACAATGAGGATGACTTCTTCTATGACAACATTCCAGTCAGTAGTTACAAACACAAAGGATCTGTGAACTTCAGCATGCCTCAGTCCTACCACATCAGCCAGTGTGACCAACAGGACAGCTTCAGGAGAAGCCCTGATGGAAGAAGAAATAGTGCAAGTGTTCTGGAGTCTGGAACAAATGCTACAGAGTCTGTGCAGGACAATGTTCGACGGACGTCCCTGATAGACTTGTGGTCTGGACTGAGTGTCTCTGCCAACAGTAAGCAGGATTCTGGTCATCCACAGCCCCAGAAGCAGCCTGTTGTAGACCTACATCAAAGCTACATGATGCTACGGTCTTCCGAGATGGCCTCTCCTCAACAGTCATCATTCGACAGTCCCACAGATTCTGATTCAAAACGAGAGAGAGCTACAGAAATGTCCGCCATCCCATATCACATGAAGAACAAGAGCATGAACTCTAGCCGGGGGTCGTGGTGCATCATCGATGAACCTGACAATGAACCGCCGGCGCCAGTTCCACTAGGGGACCAGGCAGTTGCGGATTACTACACAGGGGAAAGTAAAGAGCTGTTGAGTGTGGAGGCATCCAGGGAAAGTTCAGTGTTTTCTAGTAGGGAGGACCTGACCTTTCAGTATGACTTGAGACTGAAGAGCAAGACGAGAGTGTCGGATCGCCCTATCCGAGCCCTGGTAGTAGTAAGGTATGACATAGACCTTGTTCTAGACTCATCCCATACTTGCTTGCCCTTCCTTAGATTCTTCAAAAGCTTTTTGACACATCTGTTAGATAAACTTATTTTTCCTGTAGTTTCTAGAATAGTTAGCAATGCTGTAGAGATCTCATGACAACGGCTTGACATGGCAATAGAAGGAAACTATTGAGTCAAATTCTTTGTTTATCTCAAACTGTTTTCGACTGTCTGTAAGCCTGGTAGCCTTTTCCCAACAGAATTTTGACAAAGGGACCCGATAGTGTAGTTATTATAGGGATGAATACTGTGCTCAAGTCTGTAACACCCTTGTTCTGTATTGTGTACAGTGATGACCAGGAGGACACAGTCATCCTGAGCTGTGCTGGGAGCCTGGGGGAACATTGTACTGTGTTGAAGTGGACACAACATGATCAGGTAAGGTGCTATACATATCCCAAAAGAGTGGTGTGTGTGCATGTGTGTGTATGTGTGAGTGTGTATGTTTCTGTGAGAGAGAGAGAGAGAGAGAGAGGTGTGTGAATGTGTATGAGATTGGTGTGTGTGTGTGTGTGTGTGTGTGTGTGTGTGTGTGTGTGTCTGTGTGTGTGTGTGTGTGTGTGTGTGTGTGTGTGTGTGTGTGTGTGTGTGTGTGTGTGTGTGTGGTGTGTGCGATTGCCATACATCTTCTGTGCTGCTACTTTTGTCTGTGGGACTGGCAATTCTGCATAACGCAGTAAGGCAAGGGGGTGAAGTCTGCCATCTTTGATTGCCTAAGTTTTAACCTTGTTGTGATCATGACATAAGCTTGATAAATCATTGCAACTCTTTGGCAGTTTTTTGCAAATTTATCTAGTATGCTACCTTTCATGAGTTTGAATATTGTTTTTGTCCTTAGGTCTGGACCAGTGAAGCTGTTAGGGAAGTACCACCTCTCTTCAACAAGACAACCACAACATCCGCATTGATGACAGAGTCAAAAGAAGATTTCTCAAGCACTTCCGGGGACCATCTTGAACAGGAGATCACTCACTTGTGATCAGAGAATCACACACTGCCAGTAGTTAGTTGTGTTAGGTCATGTGAGGTTTATCCATGGGCACAACTTATTGTTATCAAACTAAACACATCAATTTTGATAACTGAATGTCACACAATTTGATAGTACTGTAAATAGCATCCTTATATTGCAACTTTTACGTACAATCCAATTGTACTCTTTCACAAATTAGTACATTCTTGGACAAATGAGAGATTTTAAGAAAGGTATGTGGTTTGATGCTTTCTCTACCAAGTCAAAAGGTTTAGATAGTTTGACTATGCTGCATTGTACTGTATTGTGTTGATGCAAATCATCTTGACTACATTGGTTAATGTTCAACTACACCTTCTTCGGGTGTGCAGTATTGTTCTAATGTGGACCACTTGCTATGTGGAGCAGTACAGGGTTGTAGATATAGACTTATTAGCATTTCAAGCCTAGTCTTAAATAAATGTTGCAAGTAACACAGTTAGGAAAAACAGAATGCCATTGTAAGCTCAATGCCTTTTTTTTTCATATGATAAATGCAAGGGTTGATTATGGGTAAAGGAACAGGGCTTTTCCATACAAACAAAAATTTTGATGGTTGTGTTGGCATAAGTGCCTATGTTGATACTATGATCCCTGTTTGTATATTCTGCTTAAAGCCTTAGATTTACGAAATGTACCTGAAAAGATGTGCATAGGTTTAGAGGATGCTCACTTACTTAATGTACAGTACTAAATAGATGCAAGGAGTAGATGCCTTGTAAATGAATCTGAAAGCATTGGTATCTTTCAAAACAGTACCTCACAGTATGAAATGACTTATTTTGGATTGCATTGGAGGAATGTACAATACATGTACCAAGCAAATGTACCACTAAGTACACAGGGCAATAAGCCCTAGCCACTGCTATTTGGTTATGTTGTGTGTAATTGCATAGCTTTTAAATATACTTGGGGTCATTATCCATTTCTTTTTCCTACTTTCTTATAGGATTCCTAATCTAGATGGAACTGTTGCAAGTAGTTGTGCCAAAGGCATTTTATGAGATATCTATCAGCATCAGCTGCTAGTGTCATTGTCATCTTTTAGTAACTAGAGCATGAACTCTAGCCGGGGGTCGTGGTGCATCATCGATGAACCTGACAATGAACCGCCGGCGCCAGTTCCACTAGGGGACCAGGCAGTTGCGGATTACTACACATTACTAGCCACTGCTATTTGGTTATGTTGTGTGTAATTGCATAGCTTTTAAATATACTTGGGGTCATTATCCATTTCTTTTTCCTACTTTCTTATAGGATTCCTAATCTAGATGGAACTGTTGCAAGTAGTTGTGCCAAAGGCATTTTATGAGATATCTATCAGCATCAGCTGCTAGTGTCATTGTCATCTTTTAGTAACTACAAATTCTCAATTTAGCTAGGATTATGACTTTGTGTTACTCAAAATCATTACTATTATTACTATCATATAGTTGTGTACTCTCAAGATGATAGTTGTTGTTTTTAGCTCATAAGGGATTGAGACTGAAAGGACCTTGGGGTGTGGTTTAAGGAATATTTTCAATGTTACTTCCAGGCTGGAATGTTGACAGGAAAACAATGCAAAGTGACAGAAGACAAATATTGCACAAACTATTAGAATAGTGACCTTATTATGATACACCAACATTTTTACATACATGAAAAATTATCCTTCCTGGTTTATCCCCAATCTGTAATTGATTAATAGGTAATTATTGATTCATATAAATGTTACTACATGTACTGATAATTGATAAATTACATACTGTTAGAATCTGTAACAGTTGTAAATTCATATGTAATTTGACAAGGACTTCCACTCTGATTTCATAGAGTATGACCTTGGTTACTTTTAGGTATATTTGAAGTGATTTCAAAATCTCCAGTCTCAATTTTATGGAGGTACTTATTCCCAAGCTGCTTATACATGTATGTAATGTGCCATAAGATGTAAAATAGTTGCATGTGCCAAAGAAAACAAGTTTAGAAGCTATCATGCTGCAGCTAGGTTTTGAGTAGTATCAGTCTGTGCAATCAGTGTGGAGAATTAGTTTGTATCCAAGCTAGCTGAGAAATATCAAACAATTTGGAAATTAAATGCATTAATGTTAACAATTTAGCTCCTTGAAAAGTCATACTAAATGTTATTACTTAATATGCTCTTTGTTGCCTATTGACAAGCAAATTATATATATATCGTGCAAGGTTTTGCTGCATTGATTATTTATTTTTTTGCAGTAATAATATATGCATTGTAAAATCTTATTTGCTTCCTTGATATTAAATAGCACTGGACATAATGGGATCTTCCTGTTTTATAAAGCACATTATGTGAAACGCTGTACATCAGAATAAAGCCATTCAAATCAAGTATGTTGTATTATCAATGGTCTTTACAATGTAGTTTTAGTGAACTTTCTTGTCAAGACAGATCCAGAGGAATGAGAGCTTTCCTCTCCCAAGAGCCTTTATAAGCCTTTAGGACATGTCCCTGTGGCTCAAGCAGCGACACAACCCCACTGCTTGGTCATCTATTTCAAATTCCGTGGATCCATGGGCTGGAGTTAAATCCTAGGAAATGCATTTACCATTAAAGATGGTGACATAAAAGCCAGCGGCCCTGTGTATGAGGGAACTTCAGGCCTAAAGTGGGGTTGGCGGAAAAACCTGTCTAATCTGAAATGCGGAAACACCTACAGAGAAAAACAGGCCAAAAACTATACCTCAATTTTTCAAGGAGGTAATTATGCAGCTATCAAATTAACGGAGTCCGACATAACTCAGGATGTGGTGTTACAGTTACAGCTGTAGATCCATCGAATTACAGGAATACAAGTTGTCATAAACAAGAAACACATGTGCCACTAGGAAATGCATTGAATCACAAGTTTCTCTTTCCAACAATAAGTGTCAACATTATCTGCATAATTTAAGTGCTCATTGAAATAAAAACTTTTGTTGGCAGTACTTAATGAACAGTGTACAAGTGGTGGAAGTGTCCAGTGATCAGAACATCAAATAATTATCATACTACATGATTGTACAATAAAACCTGGTCTAGCAACCACCAGCAGCTACAATTTTTCCTCAGTCCCCTGAGTGGTTGCTGAGGACAGGTTTGACCATATTACATGACATTTGTTAAACTTTGACCAAGAAACCGAAAAATCATATCGAAGTGGTAATTCTGTTTACATGTATGTTATACCAGGGCAGGGGTAGCGTTTGATACAGATGTTCCAGATCTACTTTTATCACACACTTTTATAGAATATCTTGTGACAAAACATGTACAATGTATAATACTGTTAATAATCATATTGCAACAGCAAAATGTAGTATGCTGTCAAAATACAAGACAGTGTGGAAAAAGACCAAGTTAAAATCTGGATCGAAATCTATCAGTCATATATAAGGGCCCCTGAAATATTCTAGCAGCTCTTGTCCCATATATCATCAAATCCCACCTGTCAGTCAAATTGCAAGCACACCCCGACCAATCGAATCACATGAATCGCATTGAAACTCAGATTCGTATCAGCCATTTCCCCACAAATCGCTTTCTAACTTGCGTTAATGACTACATCTGACCAAACAAACTCGCCAGTGAGATGGTGGAAGGTGTCAGCTTCCAAAAGACGTTTTCAGATTGACAATTTTGGCACTTTGGAGCTGATTGAACGTGCCCGCGATTTAATTTCTAGTTTCTACTCCAAAAGTTAAATCGCGGGCGGATTTATCACTTCCAAAGTGCCAAAATTGTCAATCTGATAACGTCTTTTGGAAGCTGACACATTCCGCCATCTCACTGGCGAGTTTGTTTGGTCAGATGTAGTCGTTAACGCAAGTTAGAAAGCGATTTGTGGGGAAATGGCTGATACGAATCTGAGTTTCAATGCGATTCACGTGATTCGATTGGTCGGGGTGAAGCAGAAAAGGCCTGGATCAAACCCCACTATAGAGATCTAAAAATAGTTTCAGTTTCTGTGCTTTCGGATTATATATCTAACTAAATAGCTACTGTCTATACAATGTACTTGATACACAACAATCATACTTTAGTAATAGTCATATCAATATGGTAACACACAAACCAATGTTTGACACCTTATGATTATTAGCAGCTTTTTGGCAGATAATTAAATAATTGCTTATCGGCCTAAATCTACAAATATTCATTGTACAATTATCATATTTGTTTATATACACAACACTATTGACAATAAAATACTGTGAGTTAAACAATGGTATCCATTTGAGCCTAATTTACAAAAGAGTTACTTTGCCTCACTTATTATTGGCTTTTTTTAATTCTCAAACATCAGTTTCATATATAGCTGTTAAGGCATTTGTACAGGTGCTATTAATAAAGTAGTGGCATTAAGGTACTACAGTAACTGTACATCCTGAATTTACAAGCTGTGAATACTGCATCTTGTAATCTATGTTACAAATAGAATGATTAAGTATGCAAGAAAATGTCAGTAACGGGAGTCGCCCAAACATAGGACGTTTTTTTACGCGCTCGAACTCACGGCGCTTCATTGCTGGTTGCCAGAGAATGGTCATGTTTTAATGAATGAATTTTGAGCACATTCATCTAAAGAACATACATGGACAAGAAATGTATTCATACTGTTCATGGGCCCTTCACGCTCCGAGTTACAAGCGGCAAACACTGTGAGACGTTTTCACGAATGTACCTTCTGATTTAGTGCTACGCCAGATAGTGTGCCTAACTTAGTACGCTTTGGTAATTTTGCTCTCTTCGTAAGTTGGTGATGAAGTTAGGGAAATGTAAATAAGGCTTGAAGTCTGCTATATTCTAGCTTTCTTTTGACCGGAAAATTTTGACTGTGTGCACTTCTAACGTCATGTGAGAAGGGCTATATCTAGCGCATCCCAGCTCATGTTTTGGCGGGAAATAGGCTACTACGCACTTTGCGCGCGGCCCGACGTACGTCTTGCATGCGACCCGACTTACAAAATCATTACGAAAAAACGACACCGCTTACATCAACAATACTCCGTCTACTTATTGAGAAATATCTTCGCCATCTCTGTATTCAGTTTCCTTTTCATAGACGGTACCAATCACATGTTATAGCGTTACAAAGCTGTGCATTGAATCGCCGTCCGCCACCATCGCGGCCCAAAAAAATGGCGGGAAAACAACGTTGCCAGACGGCAGCGATGTTTACGTTGTTTTCTTTGGTCGGTTTTCTTCTCAACAAACACTTAAAGACCCAATTTTTTTGTGTTTTATGAAGTTATATTTCTTATGTGTATGATAGTAGTATATCTGCTCGGCACAGGTCGTATATTTAGGTGTCGGGCCGTCTAGCTACGCAGTGACCCTCTACTCAGCGTTGTCATCATTATTGTCAACATACTATTCTTGACAAAACAAGAAACGAATATGTATACATATGTTTTGAATGCAAATAAAAATTATGTGCATGGACTTGGTTTATCTATCTTCCTTATGAGCATAGTCAGTGGACACAAACACGGCGTACTTATGCATAACAAGATCACTAAAAAATCCATCCTAAGTTAGGACGCGTCCTAAGTTAGGGCAACCCCCGTTATTATGTCAACATCTAATCATCCTATGTGTTATGATGGGTAAGGAACACTGGCAACATATAGTGTTAATTAAAAGCTGAAGTCAATCAGTATCAAAAGATTTGACAGAATTAGATAATACAACCACATCAAAAATGCTGTACAAGTAAAATTCTGCGACTAAATTGCTCCATTCCAATAGTGGTTTGACTCTTAACCTTCTCCCTGCTGCCTAGGAATTGGGCGCCAAACGGCTACTTCAGTGTGCTGAAGGTTAACGTTGGTCAACTTTCTACACACTCAGGATATTTACAGTAAGATAAGAGGTAATTTATAGACCATGACATTGTGACCTAGACTGCAGCAAATGGCCATCTTCCTTGTCAACATTAACAATTAGCCTTAACAATATTTAAACAAAAGTGGGGCGTGCCATGTGAGGTGGTGGGTAGGGCCAGGGTGCCCCAAATCCACTGTCATCTTGCTTCCTCGTCATCTGTTATATAGTCTCTCCCCTGGAACAAAACAGTACAGTACAGTTAGCTTAAGCCTCAAAACAGGTACTAGAAAAAAGCATATCCTTTTTATGACAGATGTAATAATGACATGTTAGTGACACTTTTTGTGGTGACAAATCAGTGACACTATTCATTGTGTCACTGATGAAAAGTAGTGGATGCTTCATGTACTTGAAACGTCTGATCATTTCCAAAATGATATCCAGTTGCTTGAGCTATTCGGCGTATCCTATTACATGTATCTGGATGTCTAACCTTCATTGATGTATATATACAACTAGTATTTATCTACATACCTGGTCAATCTTTTGGTCCAAAAGTCTGAAGAACTCTTGTTGACTCTGAGATACATGTCTGAGAAGAAAATAGAAAGAAAAAACAATTAAGAAACAAAAGGCTACAAGAAATAGAGGAATAAAAGAGGACATTTAAATCAAGGCCTTACAACCATCCCTTAACAGAAACTGTCTGCAACTCATGATCCACTGCTTACTGAGTCACATGTTCTATCTGCATAACGTGATGTCATAGAAGCAGTGGATTGCTCATTCCTTGACAAAGACTTGAGTTAGACTGGTAAGCCCAATTTTTGTATTGGAAATTTCAGTCTAACTTTGCTTCAGAATGATTTCTACCAACACCAACTTTAAAGCACAGGCTATACAAACTTGGAATAAGGTATTATTGGCTCCACCCCAAGGCTTTGCCAAAAATGACAAAACTCTAGAGTGTAATTCTAGAGCCTCATGACGTGTCTATGAGAGTTTGTTACATAATCTAAATTTCAAGTTTAAACCACAGAAAAATAATTCAGAACAGTAAGACCACACTGGATTTTCCACATTGCATCATTCCTTCAAGTTGGTGGCTAAAATACTCCAGGAGCCTAGCAATGTAGGATCAATTAGAATCATTTAGCAAACTTTGCTCTAATAGCAGTCTACAATTGTCATGTTTAATGCAAATACACAAATCAAACTGTCTCTTAGCTTTTCAAGAGGTATATACATGTACATAAGGCATCAGATAGGAGAAAGGAGAGAAGTTCAAGGTACATTAACTTTGCCTTACCCGTTTTTCAAGCTTCTCAGATAGTCATGTATAAAGGAATGAACAAAATTAAAGAGATGCGTTAAAGGGATTATTAAGTAGCAAAAATGGAAAATGTGAGTTTCATACATTCATTAGGAAATGTAGTTGAAACTAAGTCTACATCACATAGCATTATCATCATATACAATTATCATCATTTTAATAATGATGATAAAAAAACTTACGGTGGAGGTCTGTTGAGGGGCTTTGGTGGCTCATACTTGTCCTCCACAATCGTTTTTAACTGTGAAACAAAAAAACATGACAGGTTACTTCTCTTTAAAATGATACCCCTTTAGTACTAAATCATGCATCTGTCGGATGAGCATCATGGCTGATTGTGTTAATGTGAAAAAGTGATCTCAGACCAGTTTAGCTCAATGAACTCAATGAACACTGGAGCTAATCTAGATCTCCCACTGGTCTTGACAGATGCTATGTACAATTTATGTACATAACACATTCATAGTACCAAGGAAATTCCCATTATAGCAGCAAGTACCAAGAACAGTGGCCCACGGCTTAACATCCCATCCTAAGGACTGCAACCATTTCATGGTGGCGTGCAAGTTGGGTGAGCGATAACATCCGGGATTCGAACTCAAGACCTCTTTGTCCAGAGGTGGGGTCACTATATTAAACCACTGAACTAAGCACGCTACTATTGTGTTGCTGGGAAAAGTGCGACTGACCGTTCCTGCATCCTCCTCTCCATTCACATGTCTGCCCCGGTCAGACACCTCCTGGTTATTCTCCTCATCAGCGTCCTCACTCTCTCTGACATCTGTGTTAGAAAACATAAAGAACAAGATTTCAAAACTGGAAGTTCCACTGCAGTACCGTAAGGAGTTGCCAGGGGGCCAAAAAGAACATATCTGTCCATGGTGCTGAACACCATCCACACACAGGCAAACAACCAGTCCTTGGTGCTGAACACAATTCACACACAGTTAAAAAGTGTTTTTGGTGCTAAATGCCATCTATGCATGCACATACAACACCAACACACTCACAAGCAAACACATACACACAAACATACATTCCAAAACACAGTTGACAAAATAAACATGTCTGTCCTTGGTGCTGAACAACATCCATGCAACACAGACACACAAGCCTTTGATGGGGACTACTCCTTTTTCTGTTTCAGCTTTACAGAGATAGAGGAAAATAAAGCCTGACGGGTAGACTGACCTGGCTGCTTGGTGGAGCTGGTGGTGTGAGTTAGGACTGGACTGTCTTTCTCTGGTGGGAGGGGGGCAGGGATCTGCTTGGCACTGGAACACCCCATGTCCTATCTGTCAACACAATGGTCAGAAGTTAGAGATTTGGTTAATTGGAAAACAACATCATCAACACACACCAAAGACACATCACACCCCATGTCCTAGAAGTCAGTACAATGGTTAGAAGCTAGAGGTTTGGTTGATTGGATGACAACATTATCCGATACATCCACACATACCAGAGAGATGTTACACCACATGTCCTTCCTACCTGTCAAAACAATATCAGAAGTTAGAGATTCGGTTGACCGGAAAACAGCATCACCCAATACATCAACACACACCAAATGAAGACACATCACACCCCATGTCCTATAAGTCAACACAATGGTCAGAGGTTAGAGATTTGTTTCATCAGGAAATAACATCATCAGCACACTCCAAAGACACATAACTCAACAGAGATGGGGTCGGGTCCATTTCCTTGTACTTTTGACCAACAGTATGAATTCATATGATCATGTATTCCAGGAGATTTCTCCTTCAATTTCAAATCTGAGGAGCAATGAATACTGAAATATATGTAGAGGCGGCAAATAAATGTGATTAGGTTTTCCCACTGCGTTTGGCTAGCTTGTATTACTATCATCTAATCTAATGTAACTGTAGATTTTTAGGCTCAACTCTCTGGCAATCTTATTTGGCAATCAACTAATCCAGCCAAAAGTCATTGACAATGTTAGCTTGATAGATAAACAAATAAGAAAAGGATTTCTTATCAAGGTTGGTGAACGAACGTTTCACACATTTTCCTTCTTTGCAGCAGCACACAGTGCAAACATTTTTCTTCCCTATATCATTCTATCCTTTCAATGCCCCATTTTGATTCTATAAAAAAATGAAATGAAACAAAACAAAACAAAGCAAAAAAACCTGGCAACTGCAAGAATTAGTACACAAGTCTTCGATATCTTACCTGCTGTCTGATTGTTTGAAACTGTCCTATATAGGGCATCTATATCAATACATCTGACCAAGGACAAAATGATACTTGAATGCCTGTGGTTTCTGGTCGAGGAATATCCGTATTAACTAGGACATCGCAAGGGACACAACAATAGAACTGAAAGTTGCCAAGGATTTCAAGCCAAGGATATCCACATTCATTCACACAATCATTCCCACCACAATTACTAAATAAGAAAATCTGACATGAAGTTAACAATTAAACCCTGAGCTTTGTGTCGAAGACACGAAATCTAGGACACAGACAATCATGGTAAAAATGGAACAGTCTCTAAACCTCCTACGTTGCTAAGAGCTTTGGACGAGTGCATCTATGTCTGGTATCTAGGAGATCAGTTATTGGACAATTAGAAGATGTGGGGCAAGAACACAGATTGTGATTGCACAACCAAGGATGTCAGGTCTAGAGCTCCCTTGGCGCTCAAATCTGATTATGATAAGTTAATGCTTTTTAATAGATAAATTCAACGACTGGCATATCACACTTAATGCTGATTTAGAGTGATCCTATTACAACTTGATTATGTTACTTATTAAAACTGCTGACTACACTAGGAAATTACATGTAACATTTAAGGTACACTAGAAGAGGAACATTTGGGATACACTAGGAACATTTGGGATACACTTGAGGAAGGGATAAAATATTTGGGACACAATTTATAACATATAAACATCTTACAGTAAAAAGGCCTGTAGGTCACCTGGCTGCAGTTACTACATGTATAAGCTGAGCTTTACCTTTCCCCTGACAACAATGCCAGTTCCCAAGGAGATATCCCCATTTCCTTGGCTGAAAACCCCCAGCCTGGCCTGATACATATTTGCTGTATGTATATTCTGTATACTAGTCATAGCACGAAAGGTGATCACTACAGCAACTAACGCCTGATTATCCATCTGTGGACTTTAGTGACTACTGGTACTTACCACATAATTCTGTGTTGTTTGCTGCACTTACATGTAGTATAACGTTACATGTAGTTAATGGATAAAAGGTGAAGGTTTGTATGGATGATTCTCCTGTTGGCTACAAGTATATACAGTCTATATAACATTAACACTCATTCTCTCACTCACTCTGTAGTACGTTTTATCGTCTGTTTAACATGATATACAAACCTGTACCAGAGACCACCTCTACATAGGGATCAGCTGGCCAATGTGACCACTTTTTGGTGGTCCCAGATATAATTTTCATTATTAGTTTTTCAATGATACATTCATCAAGAATCCTGTCTATAGTGACCACTTGTCCACATTGACTGTATAATTTAACATTTCATGTACATGTAATATGTAACACGACATGTATATGCAGGATGCTTCAAGCACAAAGTGCGTTTAAAAAGAAGTTTGTTACAACAAGCATTTAGAAGACAATGGTATGGTTCTAAGCTTGATCATGTACATTTATATCATACCCAGGCTGCAATAACCTTCAATACAGGTATTCACAAAGCTCTCTCAACTTCTGGCGCATTTCGCATTGAAATGTTTTTTTTCAGGGTGGGTACAGTGTGTATGACATATGATAAAATACAACACGGTGTATACCACATCACCCTCGGTCCCGGCCCTGAATGTCCAGACAACTTTACAAACTACAGAAAGTAAACGTGTTTCTGTACATACCTACAGAGCCTTGTATTCCAGGGAAACCGCCTCCACCTTACCTCCTGCTATTACACTGACTTCAAAAACCAACAAGACGATCCTTCTACCTCACACGTTTCAATGACATGTGATCAAGAGAACCCTCCTTGTGCGAGTAGTGTCCACTAATCTGATCAAAGGGGCAGAGATGAATCCATGGCAGATTGAGTTCAAACAGTGATTAATCGTCAGATATAGGGTGCATGGTTCGGGCCACAGTGGAATTGCCTCGTGGATACTCTAATATATCAGTTCTTGTGTTAGTAATCCCCTGTGGTAGTCTGGGGCACCAATTCATCTCAGCAGCAATCAATCGGGAGACACACAATTTGCAGCGATGACAACAAGTACAAGACTTAGTACCATGATGATGCAATGATGACACACTCACCTCTAGCTGGACATTAACAAAAAATTCATTATCTAACTTTAAGAATAGTGAATAGTTAACGTTCTATCATCGCCGCTTTGGGACTTCATAAAATGCATTCATTTACAACTGTTACAATTAAGTACAGAGCTGTGAAGAAACTGGTAGCATGAATTGGAATGTTAGAGACGGTTTCAATAACGAATTTCTAACCAGTCCAAAATTTCAGACTATAATTAGGGTTTATATTCTACTTTATTCTATGGCTCTTAAACTTTAGTAAGTGAATTATACTGTTACTGTTAAGGAAAAACAGAGCCCTGAAGAAATGACTGTATCACATGTGTGAGACAATGAAAATAAATAATTTTCTAGTCAATTCAGATTTTCTAAGTCATTGGGAACTGGAATATTCTATGTTTATACTAAAATATAGTATGTCCTTCCTGTATTATAACATTCGCTTAAAGGTTCCTAGCAACACCAAGAGCAACAAAAGCAAATTTCCACTGTCCGGTCAAGAGTTCATAATATTATTACAATCATGATTACACTATCTAATGACCTAGCAATTAGTAAATCTATTGTCTAATGACCTTTATGACAAATAAGAGATGATTGGACATAAAGGGCATGGGGCAATAGTTACAGTTTGTAAGAGCAACTGTCAGCAAACCTGACAAATGGTGATATACCTCGATGTGTAGTCTGACATCCTAAGATGTAGATGTTTTTTCAAAAACCTCTAAGTCTTAAAAAAATCTGTACAGTCTAACATTGAATGGCTTATGGTGAAGAAGTGTTATAAAAGATGTACATGTACCATAAGTAAAGCAATTAATCTAGACACATATCTAATGCTACAGCAATGCATGCCTACCCTGCCTAAGTGCCTTCTTATAACATGACCAAACCACCTCAGCCTTCTTGTCTGCACCATTTCCACGATGGACTTTTTCACCCCAAGTTTGGCTCTAATTTCATCGTTTGGTATGTGATCACAGAGTGTGATGCACAGAATGGCCCTTAGGCATCTCATTTTGAAGGCTAACACATATAAACTTGTTATTGAGTCTTGAAACTAACGCATGGTAGTTATCAGGAGCAAGCTAATTGATTCATAGAAAAAAAAAAATTTTTCAACAGATTCTAAATCAGACTAGTACGAATAAACTCTGTAATGATTTTCAACTTTCTGGCTAACTACATGTAAGTATTACCGAGAAAGGCACAATACATTTGGGAGACTCAGAGCAAACAATTATATTTGCCATCCTGATTTATAATACAGTAAACCTCATATAACCATGTCAGACTCTGTAAATCATTTAGCACTTCAAAAGATGTAGAACCAACGAATACAACACTAATTACTCCTCAGGAGTTTGGATTTGAAAACAACTGAAAAACTGAGCTAAGAAAAGTAGAAGTGCATACAGTTACTGATTGAGAGATCGGAAGTACTGACCTTCATGTAACGTTATAAGTTTTCCTTCCTTATGTTTTTGCCTAATATGTGCACAACGTTAAGAACCCAACACACTTATAGAGAATAGTTGAGGAGGCCCAGTGTGCTTGGCTGAAAATAAGAGCCACAGAAATGTCACACTGCCATACCACTATAGCCACATGGAAAAGAATGATCATACTTCAGCTCATTTGAGGATGACTACATGACTGTGTACCTTACCTCACCTAGCTACTCATTCTTCAATCAATAGCTTAAGAATATTCAGCATTTGGTTGTTACTTTTAAGACGTATAAGGCTGGGTCCAGCTGTTGGGCCTGGATTCACTGGGAGACAACTGCTTAACTATCATCTGCCTTCAGTTGTTAGTAACACAATTAGAGCAGCTGTTACAGACATGTGTTGCTATCCTTGACTTTTGCTAAACCATACATGACTGTCTATAGATCTATTTCATAGATAAGGCCTCTCCAGTACAATTTGCTGGAGAATTAGACGGATTCAAGTTCGTCTCAGCCAACTTTTTTTCATCTTCACTTTTTGGTGTGGCCTAACTGCAATAGTTATTACTAATCCTTAAACCTGAGTTGTTAAACTTCTCTGCTATGAAGTCATGTATATGTCATGATGCAATACCAGGTAATTTCACCAAGCTAACAGACAGTACATGACACTATAAGATGTATAATACAAAGTGAGTGTGTATGGTTGGCTTGAGGTTGCCCACTACTTTGCACTTTGCCTATGTATAATACAAAGTGCTAATTCTAGTAAACATTGGTCCAAAATCTATGAAAAGATAATACAGCGCCTTTCTAGAGAGAGTTTTGCACATCATTTGATACTTTTAAATACCAATACAGCCTAGCAAGTACGTATACCTACATTCTGAACTTGATGAATCGTTTTCCCATTGTCTTTCATTTGGTTTCCAATGACGTAAATGCCAGCATATATCAACGGTGGCAATGCACATTACACATGAACAAAGGCTGCCTCTCAACTTTCAACAAGGTTATAAATACATGCATTCAGCTGCGTTCTTCCACCCATGGCCTTTAAGTAAATGTATGCCCAGGGTGTCAAAGTCTTCTTACGTCAACGATGAAAATAGATGCGTCTTCTTCAATGAGGCAGAGAAGACTTATCAGTCCTCAGTGACGTCAATAATTCCCTGTTTGTGTATGGGGCAACAGAAACAAAAGCTCTGCCATCCTTTCAATGCCGTTTCCCATGTGGCCAGGCGTAAGAGCAAAGCAGATTTTACTTCCTTGACATTCATCACGAGTTCTGAACATAAAGGAGCTTATTCTTCCTGCATGCAGGCAATACTTAAGATCTGGTGGTAATAATAGACATCATTATGAGAGTTCGGATCCATGCCAAGAAACTGCCCAGTGTTCTTTAAGTCAACAGCAAACATGTTACACCTGTTCCCTATAGCCTTACAATGCATACCTATTACTCCAGCGGCTATCACATCATGATACATTGTACCTTTCAAGTTAAAAGCGGCACACAACAAAAATGTGAGCTGCAGTGGCCATTCCCTTGATGAAAAGTGATTTCTTTGTGTCTGTGATATCTAAGGAAGTTGTCTTCACCTTGGGAATATATTAAATATAATCACGTTATGACTGTTCCTACGAGACCAAGAGGGGTAGGGAGTGAGTTTTTTTTATAGAAATTGAAAGGATGCTTTGCAGAAATGACAGTTTCCTTGGATCTAATTGACAGCATGTTGGGTAACAAAACAGTGTTATCAGCAGGGCCCATCCATGATAAACAGTTTATCTACTTCTCTACATGTGAATACAGCACGGAATCAGATTCACACTTACTGACATCTTAGTGATGGCGTTACAAGCAGTTATCAAGTTAAGCAAAGCTCGTTAAGACCCATTCACCGATACCTTCAAGGAAGTCATTGTTGTAGAAGCTTAAGCTCTGAGAAATTCAGACGTATTTTTTAAACGTTTGCTTTAAGTTTAAGAATTAACTCTCTTAAGTGGCAACCTAAGATTGGATGCTTTGGTAACATTATGCAACGTTAAAATGTGTATTGTAAAACATTTTATAAGGACAATGTCAAATCACACGTAACTAGACAATAGCTTTAAATTTGCTCTTTGCTATGGGGAGGCCTGGGGTAAATATACATTTGTACACAGACACAGACACAGGAATGGTTAACATGGTATATGTGAACATGTAATACCTATTCCTCTATGCTAAATAGGGTAACAAATGGGCAAAAAGGTATTCAAATGAGGTGGCCTTTGAATTTCATGTGTACTAGGAAGATGTATAATACAGATTAAATCATCACAACGCCTTCCCACTTAAATACGTAGTAAATGCTTAACAAAATACAAAAGAATATTTGAGACGAATGCTGTATCTATGCTGTTTGGAACATTTTCCAGAGGTTACTGTGACATAAACTAAACTTCTGGTATGTACCTATAGTACTGGAAAGGATGTCAACTTTTTATATGAAAAGGATTGAAAATAATTTGGTTCTATGGAAGCTAGGAATGTCAAGCAATTTGCCTCTTTTAATCTGACGCCTACACAAAGTTTGCTTTCAACTGATAAATTTAAAGCCTTCTAAACTTTTCTCAGTTTCCGTGTCATTTTGTTAGGGACAGAGTACCTTAAGGTTTGTGTGGACACCTTGCAATGTTACTGACACAATGAGGTCTTCATGCTTTTAAATTAATATTACAAAGTCCAATGTTTACAACCAAACAGAATGTTACAACACATTAAGTACTCAAATTTACAAAGAGGAAGTTGAAACACACGCCATGTCGCACAAGTTTATTCTAAGCTGTTCAAAACTCCCTGTTCTTTGTGAGACTGTTTGGTATATCAAAGACTAGACTTACGACGACTTACCCATACCACTTTTCTGGTTGAACCAAATTCATTTAGTTCATAGTTTGATGTCTAAGATTTGGTATCTAGAAACTACCTCCTATCAACAGTTAGAACTCCTTGGATCTTTCTTGACAGTCTAGACTTACAATGTAGTTTCTTCAAGGCAATCTCAGAGTCTTATAACTTCAAAGTGAATCACAGTCCTTACCAACAAGGTTTCATTCTCTAAAACTCTTAGAATGTGTTCAAAGACAACGTCTCACCTGTGTGGAATAGACAAACACGACTTGGTGTTGCCACCGTGGTCACGCCACCCTGCCCGCGCTCCGAACGTTGGCGCAACTGCAGCGGGGCAAAGGTGCACGAACACTGTTTACAAAATCTGGGGGACGACATAGTGAGGACAAATAAAGCAAACACGTTGCCATGGCGAAGCCACTACAAAAGTTGTTTGATATCCTGGACATGAAAGGCTCACCTACAACAGGTGCCACACCTCCCCGTTTGTTTAACGTGCAGGTAAAACATGGTCATTGTAATAAACCACCCAACTGTGTGTACAGGATTGGGGATAATAGACCCTCTAGGACATCATTCTCATCAACTTAATACAGTACGTACAAAAAAAACAGCCACTAATTTATACTGTTTACTTATTGAAGAGTAGAAAATCACAGTCTTCCAAATTTGAAAGAAAGCAAAGGAATGGGGTCTGATTGTAAATTCTGGTGTGTATAACGTTTGAAATATACTTTTTATACTTTTTGGTTGCCTATATTACAGAAGGAAGGAGGGCCCGCTGACCTGACTGGCTGACGATTGCCAGAGGTGGAAATCAACCTACATGTATGTGGAGAGTACATTGTAATACCGTATTGTCTCGAATAAAGTACACACTTTTTAAACATTTCAAAATTCAAAAGGCACCACAAATCATTGCTAAAGTCAGGGTGCGTACTTAATTTGAGGTTATTGCCAGGACAAATTGGAAAAGGACCTCAAACTCAAACCCTCGCTTAATCAAACCAGGAACCCAGCTGCGGTGAAACAATACATGGCTCAATACCTGCCAATTTGTAACTTGTCGTAGGCAATCCTTAAGTTTGTTGAGACGATGCTGGCGGAGTAAACAAGAGAATCTTTTATGAATCTAAGGAATGGTATTATGTAGAAGTCCTTGATATAAGAAAAATGACCTGGAGATAATAGAAGGAACACCATAAATTTGAATTCATCCTGTTCAAAATGTGTTCAAGATCAGTGGAGAAGGGGTGCGTACTTTATTTGGAGTTTTGACTTTACGTTTCAGTTTTGCAAATTTATCTGGAAGAAGCCCCAAAGCAGGGGTACGTACTTTAATTGGGGTGCGTACTTTAATCGAGAAAATACGGTACTACCCCTACGGCTATTCAGCTGATGATAATGATATTATTATTACACTGCACCTATTAGCAAACTATAGTTTCATTTTGTTTTATTGGAATTGCAATTCTGCAATACACGTGGGACACAGGCAGCTATTGCTGATGTCGTGACCCACACAAATAATGTAGCCGTTTTTTACACTTGGCTGGCGTGGGGAAAGTTGTGTAAAGTGCCTTTTCCCCAAGGACACAAGATCGGTGGTGTCAGGGGATTTGAACCCGGGGACCCTTGGGTTCTGGGCCAAAAACCCTGCCATTACGCCATACGACCCTACTGAAACAAACTATAGTTTGTCAGAATATATTGATATCATTCAACATTTACCCTTAAAGTCTTATGTTCCAAGCTATAGATACAAAGTATTACTACATGTATAATCATAAAAATGTAAGCAGCAATACAATAAGCCGATAGACTGGTCTGAGACCAGAAAAAATTGAATTGCATGGCCTATAGAGCTTAGGCCTAGATAAAAAATACTGTATTTCCGAATTTCCCAGTTAAGTAGATGTGCAAATTATACTACTGTACAATTATAGATAAAGATCAAACCTAAAATACCACACTTTAATCAGTCATGATCAAATAACTTTCATTTATACTAGACACAGCATGAAGGGTCTGGAAAGTAAGTTGACCGTGAAAGCTTTCTATATTTGAAGACAAACATTTACATTACTTCTTAGTAGGACAGAAGTACTGACTCACAGTGTGCATAGATTGTGATGTTTGCACAACCAAAACATCAGTGTTAACTATTCTATGTGATACACGTTACATGTATCTAACCACATCACTAAACTTTCAGTCTACAGTATGAAAGTACGCAAGTTTATTGTACAGAAACGATTATTACGACCCAAGCACACACTTAGTTATAGAAAAACTAACACGCCTACAATCCTAAATCCGCATGGAAGAATAAGCAGGTGTTGATGATGTGTGCACATGTACACAAACTCATAAATGTCCATCAAGTCACTGTGTTTGACAAACAGGATGGAAACACAGCACACTGTACTTGGCAGGTACAAGGTTTGTGGTCAAACTCAGACCTTTACATGCATTAACACTCTGTGATTTCTTTGAATTAGAAATCCTGTGGTTTAACCTTTTGAAAATTCCAAACATTTCTTCCGTTATGTTTTGCTGGATTATGAGAACTGAACC
Organism: Branchiostoma lanceolatum; assembly: GCA_035149815.1. NCBI lineage: Eukaryota > Metazoa > Chordata > Leptocardii > Amphioxiformes > Branchiostomatidae > Branchiostoma > Branchiostoma lanceolatum. Next base: position 14,431,108 of record CM068874.1, read on the forward strand.
TGTTGTTTTGAAACCAAACCTGTGAAATGACAGGTGGATTTATTTCTGCCGAGATTCATTGATTCACCAAAACTGATTTCATTTTTTATAGAATTTCAATATTTTTACAAGCAAACATCAATACATTGTACTTTGCCGCACAGATCCCTCTCTATTTATATCAGAACTAATGGGAAAGTTTATTTTCACACACAGTTACATACTACACAGGGTAGCTGTTATAATTACCTTCGCCGAGAAGGTTATGCAGAGGGTAGCGTTTGTATGTATGTATGTTTGTAGTGGCACAGCATAATTCGAGAACGCCTTGATGGATTGTCTTGGTATTTGGTATGTTGGTAGGTTTTGATGAGACCTGAAAACGATTAGATTTTGGGCCCCCTAGCGGCTTCTTACGGTACTGCAGCAGAACTTCCTGTTTTGATATCTCCTGTTCTGGACATGCTATGGAACTGATTTTTGAGTGGTAGATAGATCTTTGGACAGAGAGTTAGTGGTATGGATTTGGGCCCCCTAGCGGCTTTTTTGGAACTGCAGGAGCAGGTTTTGCGTCTGACTTCGAAAGGGAATAACTCAAGAAGGGCTTGATGGATAGTAATGATTTTTGGTAAGTAGATAGCTTAAGTGATGATGTACATGATTATATACTTCTTATGCAAATCACTATCTAATTTGCATAATTAATGAGGAAAGTTTGTACATCCGCCAAATTCCATGATAGGACTCTGAAACATGTGTCCATACGTAACTGAGGAAGAGAGAAATATTAATTGATATGAACTTTGCAAATGAATACCTCATTTGCATAATTAATGAGAAAATACTATAACAAGATGGCCTTCATGGATGGTCATAATTTTTGGTATGTTGATAGCTTGTGTGATGCTTAGTATGATTGGACGATAATTATGCAAATCAGATTCTAATTTGCATAATTAATGAGAAAATACTATAACAAGATGGCCTTCATGGATGGTCATAATTTTTGGTATGTTGATAGCTTGTGTGATGCTTAGTATGATTGGACGATAATTATGCAAATCAGATTCTAATTTGCATAATTAATGAGGCAACTTTAAAAATCTGCTTTGTTCCATGATATGACTTCAAATTGTAACTGAGGAAGAGAGGAATGTTGATGGATGGAAAATATTCAAATGTTAGCCTAATTTGCATTCTTAATGAATAACTTCTGTAATTCCACACTGGCAAATGACGGTAATTTCATACATTTAAAACTTTTTTTGTGGCATCAGGAAGTTATGTGAATGTGAACATCGTTGAATCAAATTATGCTAATTAGGGCCTCATTTGCATAATTGATGATAAATAATAGCATAACCTTCTTTGTTAAGCTCATAATTTGATAAGCTTATACTTTGGACATGTTGTATTTTAAGACAATCAACTGGTATGATTTATAATTGGTGAGAAACACTCCTAATACGTCAGTCATAAAGGTTAAAATCATTTGGCGAAGGTATGAGGTCGTGGAACTCTAGTTATAAGTGCCAGGGGCCCAAATTTGAATCTTAAAAAGACACTTAGAATTCTAGTTCAAGAATTGGACACAATCCTACAGTACATCACATTTTTTTTTATTACATTATACTTCACTCATGACAAGTATTTCCAGCATGGTAAAAAAACATTTAGGATAAGAAAGCTTGCTAGCTACATGTATAGTCTGAGGAATATGAAAAAAATGTTTTACGCACAACTCTCTGTAAATATTTCGGCAACTTATACTTCAGTGCTTTAAGCCTGCTCTAAAATTAGTTGACACCCAATTGCAAGATACAAGTCTTAGACCAGTTCAAACCTACACAATGCCACATTACATACATAACGCTGGTTCACCCTCATCGTGGCGATTTCTGGTAAGACTCAATTGAAACCAATCTGGCAAAACAATAAACCATTATTTCTTTCTGTTACATGTTAATATTATTGATTACTTTAATAAATGTCATAAATGTTACCCTGACGATTTAGGTGAAGTAGCGTTACATACAAGATGACAAGGAAAAAAACCCAGATAATTCTTTCACCTTCAGTAAATGTAAGGCCTCTCCTGAGTACAACAGGTATTCAGCACCTGGCATCAGTCCTCCTCACACCATCGCAGCTGTCCAGATGCTGCCAGCTGTTAGAACAGGACTGGAATACCACGACACCTGCCTGCAACGGAAGAATATCGATCAGCGATGAATTTAAAAGTGTTTGATTCTTTCAAGGTCAAACACTCCAGATTAGATGATTAATAATTTACGGACTGGTAAACAGTTTAAGTCCGGCCATGTTTAGGACAGGATTATCTGTTGGAAGATCTTCATTCCGTAGCCTGACTAAAAGCTTTAGCTTTACTGTTTGTATTAAACATGCAACTCTTAATGGACATTAATAACGTACAACACACAATAAAGCAATAAAAGGCAAAGGGAAAAATCTACTTGGGCCACAACGGATTGAATATAAAATTCTTTAAAAAATCATAACTCAGTGGTGGTAAGTAGACACCTCACAACCAGACGTCAACATACAACTGTTAACTGTAACAGGTAAAGCATTTCTAACATGCAAACCAGTCCGATATTCTGTAAAGCTGAGACCCTACACAATGCACTCCTAGGTTCATGTACATGCATGTGAAGATTCTGAGATAACTTGGAAGGAAACCTCCCCCTCAACGTTTTCAAGTTGAACATAATTATGATTTTTGCCATCATAATTGAAACACAGCCGGGAATGCTGCATTTCAAGCATTATTGAGAAAGTTAAAACATGGGAGGTCTGACACAATCCCCAGACCTCTGCCCCTAGACTCTACAAGAACCCTGGCTTCTGCCATTCCTTACAAATTGATGACTCGCACCTGCAACTATATACACTGCGTGAGGCTTCTCTGGAAAGACACGTTAAAAAATTTAGAAAAGAAAACATAACCGACCAGGAAATGATTGCTATGCAAAAATCATTCCAACAGAATGAATTAGGTAAAAATAAGCACAAGAAAAAGGCTTGTCACGAAGGATGTCATAGATGACTGACTTTTCTGTTTGCACTCAAAGAAACTGCCAGAAAAAATTGATTCATAATTGATGACACAATAATGATGGGTAAGTGTTCATCGAGGAATACTAAGCAATTTACAAATGCAGGTACAATGCAGAATATTGGATGCATTTTCAATTACAAAAGTTTTCTCTATTGTATCATTTTGTTCTTCCGTTGCTCCCATTTTACTTTATTTTTCCCTCATCAATTAGATCCTTTGGCAGCATATAGCAACCTACATTGTAATACCCACTGGATGTAGCTTTATGTCTTTCCTTCCTTTTCCAATTCATGTTTAGAATATACAATGGAGGAATATGTAATATATGGATTAAGGATTTTCTAAAGAGCCAAAGAGAAGGATTCTTTTGATCTTTTGAATTATGTATCTTCCCCAGGTACTTTCTATTGATCTCTGTTACCCTTCCAGCATTGCTTCCAAACCAGAATGCCAACTTAGATAATTTTCCCAATAACAGTCACAATCATTGAGAATCCTGTTTACATTGACCAAATTTTATCTGTCCCCTGAATGGTCTTCTTGGACAGTTTTACTGTACTGTCATCCCGTGCAGCTTTTTTACAATGTCAGCAGCATTAGGTAAAAATCTGTTACCGGGCGGTTCACTGGATCCAGTTTGAAACAAAATAGAATGGTTGAAAATGGACAAAAGTTGTGCCTAGCACAATATAATTGGTTAACACACTTACTGTCCGGTATTGTAAAAGTGCGGGAACAACCTTTTTTACTCACGAACAGCTTACAGCAAGTCATGTATCATACCTTTATAGTACTGTAGATGAATAAAAAACTTGAAGTTGAACTTACTCCCTTTGACTTCCGTAGTCTTGCCCTTAGAGCTGGACGGGTGTGTTACGCCAAATGCAGTTATACCGGCTATATAGATACAGATACAGATACAAGGCAGCCCTATACTCCCAGCGAGATACAAATGCCAACTGGTTAGCTCAAAGCATCTGAGGAAATACCTTAAGAGGGACACAATCTACGTGTATCTACAATCAGAAGCCACCAATCCAAGGATGAAAGTTGGTATTTTTACCCTCTTTATAATCGGTTCTCAGAACAGCAATGGTCACGCGACCTGGATAACGGGACGTGCAGCAAACAGGTTGTCCAACCGTAATAAATCCGTCACCAAGTTTCAATCAGCGTGAACTGGGCTCATGCTAATTGTTGGCTATAAATAGTGGCAGTAATCCTCCGCTTCAGCTGTACCCGCCATTTGTCAACATGCGGTACAGTACAGATAAGTGTCGCACAAGCGAGGAGGGCACCAAACATGGGTGAACTGGGGGTTAGACTTGGGCTAATCAAGGGGTTTGCTAGGAAAAAAATTGCAAGAGGGAGCATTGCAAGGCCAGGAAGCAACCAAAAGGCCTAGGGACAATTGGTGCTGAAGGGGGAAACCTGTGGAGTTCTAGAGAAGCTAAAATGTGGAATTCTAAGGCTTCCTTAGGGATGAAATTACTGTCAGACAGGTCACAGTTGAAGACTGTGGCTACATGTCAATCAGAATTTTATGCTTGTCAGAGTATCTTGTTCTCTCTAGTCTAGGGTAAGGGGGACATGGTCAGGGTATGGGGGTGCAGTGCCCTTGTTCCCCTCCTTAAAAAGGACATTTTTAATTGATAATAATCAATTAACCGCTTTTTCTAATCTGAGCAGGCTTTCTGTGCGCACATCCAGTTAGTGTGCTGATTTTTGGCCTGGATTGATAGCTAAAGCCTCAGCTGATCGCTTGCCAACATTCAAATGAACGAGACCAACTTGAGAGGCTTTTGAAAATCAGTAGGATCAGGCTGCCTCAGGTGCCAATATGTTGTCATCTTAGATATCGCTACCCCTTAAGACACAGTCTTGAAACTCTGAGAAAAGAAGAAAGGCACTAGCAGAAAACACATCTGGAAAGTGCAAATCTCATCCACTTAGAAGTAGAATGAGCTCAATCAATGAGGCCATTCATATCTCAGTATAACTCGAAATCGTGCTGCTCTAATTCAACGTAAAGTGCATGTATTTGGTGGTTTCTTAAATTCAATGTAATTTGCATTAGGGCGTCGTTTCTCAATTTTCCGTAATGTGTTATAATCTCCGAGCATTGTGCTATAAGTGCTAATCAAAAGTCATTAGGATTAATTGCTGGCGTGACCCAATTTCATAAGTGCTGACCTAGTATAACTGAAAACTATATGATTAACCCAGTGCTGTGCAGACTAACCCACCAACTACATTGTCTAACTGCGATGCCATGCTTGTGACTTGGTGCCACTTATGGCCCAAAATCTACTTTTCTGCATTAGAGAAAAGTTATCAAAATCCTCTGAAACTGAAAGACCTTTCTGAGGGTAAATGCGACACAACCTAGTAGACATGTACACATATCCATTGCGTCCAGACTGATTCACCACTCTTCTCATTTGCTACAGTGTAACTGAGACATTTGTGTTTCTTTTGTCAGGAGAAACTCAAGACTTTTCTTCCTTTGACTCGTTTGAACTACAGACGTCAATGTATACTCAGTACCCTGATCAGATACTGTTTACCCTACAGAGACATCAATAGGTCAATACATTACCTCTAACCTTAAGGACCATCTTACACAAAGAAAACACCTCCCAAGTGTTCTCACAATAGAGACTACATCATTTTTACATCCATTTCAATGGCTTCAATATCATTTTAGAATTGGAGCATGTAACAAATTAAAGGACCAATCAACACACCAATGTCTGAACCTACTTAAGCAGTTTTCTGAGCTACAAACTTTTCATACTGATCTCTGGGAAAGTAGGCCAACAAAAAGAGTGTAACTTTGTTTTGGGTAAATACATGTATGCATATGCTTGATACTGACAGCTGAAAAATTACAAATCTGAAACTGCATTGAAACAAAAGAAGGGAATACAATTTTGCAAGAAGGGGTTGCCAATTGAACTATTGGCACAAAACTTTGTCTTGAATTAATCTTCTTTTAAAGACTACTTCAAGACATCCTAAATTGTCTTAACCTCATTAACATACCTATTCAGAGTTTTGGTATAAAAACTGGTGTTCTCAGTCCTATCGTTAGTCACTGACGAAAGACAGTGGATGCTGTCTGAAACGTCTGACTGTTTCAAAACTTTATCCAGTTGCTTGAGTAATTATTTTTGGCGGGTTGCCAATATGACATTCTACCCTATAGACATGAAGGCAATTTTGTATACCACATTATAATAATTATAAATATTATACATTCCTGACACAGCATACTGTTATCAACATAAGTATGTTGATAACAGTATGCGTCTATAGGGTAGAGTTGTTTTAGAGAAATAGCATGTAATTTTGTATTCAATAGATTATCGCTACTGTTAGTCAGAGATTGAATAATATATATAGTTCTTTGTCCTTGTTACCTAAAAATTAGAAATAGTTCAACTGTCATGTGCGTAAGTTTCCATACATTGCACCAGTAATGTTATAATTATTGCGCAATAATATTCTTCTTCAGTGAAAGTGCTGTGGAAAGAATATAATTCAACTGTCAGCAACTGAACTGCTCCGTACACGTTGGATTTTAAATTCAGACATATGTCACGAAGGTCCAATAGTTTGGTACTTCAGAGCATTTCCCAGGAACAACCGGTAGAAGGTGGAAATTGAAATTACACAACATACACAACAGAATTTCCACCCTGAAAATACAATTTAATAACAGCTTTGAACAGGAACTTTCAACAATTTAGTATCAGCTTTGACATTTCTTGTCAAGTATTAGATTATGGTTCTTTTGCTTTGATGAATGAAAATAGACACCTTAGGCCACATATATAGCTATAGCAAAAGGTAATTTTGTTACTGAAAGTACATAGAATGAGCCAGACAAAGCTAAACCTTGAATAATCCTCTTATTCTTTATGTTATGTAAACCCTTATCTTCACCCCAGACTATATGCAAAAAATTTCTTATTTGTTTTTTTCTTCGCCCTGTCACTCCAATCTTTTTTTGAAAAAATCTGAGAATCAACAAATAAGATTAGCTAGCAACTTCTGTACAGAGTGTGTGCACTAGATCTTTAGGCTCAGTTGTAACAAGAGTGTCTGAGTCCTTTTTCGTTTGCTAGAGTAAAGATAACATTGGTCATTGGTCATCGAATGACAGGAGAGAACGCACAAGCCTGTAACTTTCCCAGTTAGTCCAAGCACACTGGTCAGGTTATCTCTACACTTCTTGATAGTGAGAGTGTTTGAGGGTTCTTTGCCTTTCAACACCGCTAGAAAATCTAAAGAAGATAAATTTTTGACATTCATTGCCACACTTGCCACCTAGCTGCAACACTTCTTATTTTCTTACACTAAGTTATACCGGTAGGTTGTGTTTAAACTTGTCAAGCTCAAAGGGACCATAATCCATATCTAGAGAAGTTCAAGTGCTTTAGAAGCAGGCCGAAGGCCTTAGAGAGTACAGTACTCACAGCCCTTGTGTGTGGCAGCACGGGCAGCTTGGGAATCATTAATGTTGCCTGGATATCGAACACCAGCTGATCATGTACTTGGGCGTGGCTTAGCTTATGTTGCCATTGCCAGGCAGCACTTGGAAATCCAAACGTAAACATTGAGAAACAAGCCACTCCTTTTTTTTCACAATAGGAGGTACATTTTTGAGATAACGTTAACGTTATATATTTCTTCTATGATTATTTTGGTATAGCCTTTATCAGATTTGAGCAGAAGGTTAACTTTATGAAAAATCATACAAAATTTGTCCCTTTAATAGTGCCAAGGTCAGAGCTAATTGATAATTATCCCCAGGCCTAATAGTATCAGTCAGAAGTCAGTGCTGATCAGATTAGCCCTTCAACATGTGTAAGTGGCCTGAACATGTAAGTTTGCAGTTAAGCTTCCAATATACATGCAATTATCTGTTTGACATTGGATTGGAGTCTTACACTGTGACACTTATTGAAAACCCTTATTCAGCTTGACTTTGACTTTCAGGCCCATAATATTGATTGTTTAGGGAAAAATTTGTCCGGTCTTAAGTCTAGCTTCTACTTATGATCTCTACTAGGTTTCATATTCTTAAATCTATCACGCTCATTTGTAAAATTGTTCTATGGGCCGGATTAAGTAAATACTACATACTATTTTTATTCTCCAAGCAGAGGTTTGGGTCGAGTGGGGTAGTAGTGGCTACTAGGTTTATTTACGTCTGTTACAGGAGGCAGATGTAAAAAAGCCCGGCCACTACTACCCCACTCGACCCAAACCTCTGCTTGGAGAATATACTGTTTTAACATCAGTAACATACATAACATACAGACCAACAATTTATTAAAACCTGCCCAGGGGCACACCCGAGAAAGCCATCAACTTAAATACCAGACCATCCACGCTCGCACAGACACATACAGATTTTCATTTTTTCAGTTGAGACTTTCCGGGCCAGGCTGGGGGCCTGCCCGCCTTGGCCTGGGACCTCCTCTTCCCCCCCTACTTTGCCCCTGACAGGGTCATCTGGAGGGTAAACTCTAAGTTGAAGTTGATTTCATTTATTTATTTGGCTGTAAAGAAATGTACAGCCAGGGCTACCCAACTGGCCGAAGGCTATTACAAATTAAGGTTTAGCTCTAACGCTGAATATATTTCAAGGCCATGGGAATACTATGTAACTTAGCTGCGGTTATTCATAGAATGACTTTGCCACAGCTAGGGGCTATGACACCTATATATATTTTCCAGGGACTAGACCCTTTGAAGGTCATCACGTCCAGGTGATGAATCAAAGAAAAAAAAAACCCAGCAATCATCGTGATCATAAACAACAACAAGAGCTATCTATCACTCAAAAATCCCGACCATGTAGCCTGTGCAGAACACTACAATGTAGATATCAAAGCTGGAAGTTCCGCTGCAGTACCGTGGAAATTTTTGCAACCCCTACCAACAAAGCAAATATCATATTCATAAAAAGATCCATCCACGACTTCTCGAGTTCTGCTGTTTACAAACACATGTAGTTGAAAACATAATTTATAAACCTTAATTAAGTTAATATGACGAAGATAAGACAACGTCATATCAACGTAATTCCTTAGTAATCCATCTCAAATCTTATACCTGCCCGCTGTCATCACCGCTAGACCCTTCCCTCTAGCCTGTCCCTAGCGAAACGTTCCCCCAACACTTTTTCACGTTACATTGTCATGCATGACGGCCAGCTGATGAGCTGAGCTGATCACTTCCACAAACATCGCTCAACTGTAAACATTCAAAACGTGTAAACTTACAAAACTCAACATCTACGAAACCACACAACAATAGTTTTAAGTCTTACAACGCTAGGTGGAGAACTCACCTGTTGTTGGCGGTAGAAATCGGCCGTTTCCAGGCGCCTCCGGAGCGCTCTGCGATCCCTCCGTCTCCTGGCACCACGGCGTAACCTCTACCCTGTCACCTTTACTCTCTCAGCTCTCACCTCTGACCCGCAGGTCAGATTTCCTGCGCCGCCATCTTGAACAAGCCGGAAAGTAAAGAAACCACAGTGGGAAGGCTGCAAAGGTACGTTTATTTAGGGACTGATTGTAACGTGGTTGGCTCGAATTGTTGGCGTAAAGATTCCTTAGTTATCCCCTCTTCCTTTAAGACGTTGTTATGGACGATTGGGGGAAGAATAACGGCATAGTAAACACGAGCCGACACCCGGATGGCCGGGAAAATTGTAGTCATATGAAAGAGGCTACGTCATAGGCTGTGAGCATCATGGATGTGATCATAGAGCAGCTAGCTGCCACCCTTAACACTTATCCTGGCTCCTGACGCCGATTGGCCGTATAATTAACGAAATAAAGTATCAGGCTAGGGACTCAGAAATCATAGGTAACGAAATCTACACATCCACATATGCTGTTGGAAAAAGTAAGGTTATTTATGAGGTGTAAGTTACCTGTGCATAAATGTAAGGAGTGGTAGCAAATACCACTGATCAAAGGTGTGATTGATCGTGATAAAGGGGACTAACTGATTACGTTTTATGGTGATGTTTTCCTAGTTAGTATAACTTCATCATGGAATATACATTGTGCAGTTAGATGGCATAACAGCAATGTTATTAAGTGCTGTCTCTGGTAGTCATAATTAAGTCTAGCACAGATTACAGTGTATTTATTCTACCACCAGTGTGACAGCTCAAATGTGTACATAAGTCATCAAATATTAAATTAATCCGAGTCAGAGATGGCCAAAGTCATCCCTGTCTGGTTTCAACCAATCAGACTTGAGATTGAAGAGATGAGTCATCTGCCAATCCCAGCATCCTTTTGTTATGGATGAGGACCTCTTTCTACAGAAGATTCTGTTACATCAAGTTTTTTTTAGCCAGATAATTTAAAGTTAACCATCTATACTAATATTAATAAAGCAAAATTAAAAAGTTTCATAAACAAAATATACGTGTACATTTTTAAAACATACATGTAGCTCAGGTACATTTTGAACGATCTTTTTATTGATCTTTTTTTACTTTAGAGTCTGATTGTAGAACACAGAGAGGATGAAGTGGAAATCTACTCGTTGAGATTTCATTTTTGACATGTCACTTAATTCAACATTACTTCAAATCAAAATTTCATTGATGACGAGTTTTTTTGAACAACAGATTAAGCTCAAATTGAATTATTGATAATCATGTCATCATAAAGACAATGACATAAGAGAGGTAACGTGTTACATGTACATGTATTTGCTTGTTGGGATATTGGGGTCTAGAGAGGGGTGCTTGCAATTGTTGTCCCCATCCATATACTAGTACACCTCTCTCTAGACCCCTCCAGGATTCTCTGATTAGTGCAGGTGGTAGCCTTAAATTCGGAAACCTTTTGATCTTTTTTGGCACTCCCTTTGCTACCCATAATAAGTGCTGATAATACATGTAATTGTTGAAAGCACTTTCCTCATATTCAGATATCTTAGAAGTTTTACAACTCATTTAGGAGTTTTTTTTTTCTTGAAAAACAAGTGACCTTTAATGCATCAGATGAAAAAGGCATGCTTTTCATCTACAATCATGCAACTCGAAATCAAATGAGGTGCTGTTAAATTTTGAAGCAATTTACATGTAAATGGTAGTGATTTGCATAGATTGATATTCAAGAACATTAAATGTCTATGGCATATCACAATCCTTCTTGTTAAATTAGAAGTTGTATATTATGTACTTTGCTTCTGTCTTCTAACTTAAAATGTCTTAGAAATCTACTGATATGCCTGACCCATATGACAATTGGGGGCACAGTACAAAGTTCATCTGTTCAATATAACGAGTACCCCTCCTCACATGCATGTAGCAGTTAAACAATAGGTCACCTGTACTGCTGTAGCAGCATTAAAGCTCAAACTTAGCATTATTACATATATGTACTTGTCCTTCTTTGTCTTTTGCCTCTTAGACACATCCCTATGTCCCTCCCCTGGTAATTCATTGGATCATAATCATTTTTCTAAAAACTTGAGACCTTCAATTCTGTTAGAAGCAATCAGATCACAGACAGAATACTTATTAAAATGGATGCTTACCAGTATTCAAGTAGATGTTATAATGGATGCTTTTCAATATCCCACTTAGGCAGCAGACAAGGGCCTTGCATTTTACGGCTCTGATTATTGCAACCTTTTTGCTAATGTCCTAGTGGACTCAGGTGTCGTCTAGATCTATTCCAATATTGCATAAAAGTGACCTTGCTGCAAGGGGATGGTTTGATTTACATACTAGAGATTTTCCATAGGATTGAATAGTTTATCTAATGCTTAGTGAGATGCGGGGAGTTCCCATTTAAAACTGTTCGTGTTACATAAATAAGATCAGTCATTGCCAGAAAATAAGCGTTGGGTGTAACGGTGTTATTGATTATATGATAATGAATATGTCATAACTGGAGTGTTATGCACATCTCTTAGAGCAGAGAGATTGTTGGTTACAGTAATGGTACATACATGTACATTTAATGTGGTAATGTGGAAATGAAAATATGAATTTCGTATCCTCAAAACTGTGCACAGCAGTTTGACAGTGGTAATCCAAATTTCCATGTACTGAAAAGTAGAAGTCTCCGCAAGTTAAGTAGATACATGTATCTTGTGATCCGTCAACATGGTTCCTCATGAAAATGGTTGCAATCCTTTGACAGATTATGCATGCGCTGAAAGATAGAATGTTTTTTTGAGGCAACATTGATTGCAATGTTACATGTATTTCACACACCAGTGCTAGTAGGAGATTGGCCCTGTCACAGATATAAGAAATGTAGGTCACCTTAATAGTTTGCCAATCATTTCAGGTATACAGTCAAAAGTGCCCAAGGAGACCACTCAGGGGACCGATGAAATCTTGTCTATGTGGACAGATGGTTACTATGGACAGGATTAATAACAGAAAAGGAAGAATTATACTATTTATACTTAAATTATAGTGAGGGACCCCCAAAAAGTGGTCACATTGGGTAGATGGTCCATATGTAGAAATGGTCACTTTTACAGGTATAACTGTTTGCCTTTTATCCTATAATTCCAGGGATAAATGCACAATGTCATTATGTAATGTAGGCCAGATCCCATATGGTAAATGTTACTTGTATTTTTAGATAGTAATACTAGCAGCAGTAGTGCGAAAAAGAAGGGTGTAACACTGCTAACACACCACATATTGGCTCTCAAAACAACTCCCCCTGTTTGATAAGTCACTGTTACCTTATTGTTGACGCTATCATTGTGTCAACTCAAAACAGCACGACTAAATAAAGACCACATCAACCAGTTTAGGTAAGTTACAAGTTTAAAGAGAACCACAGAGTTTTCGTCACGGGTCTTGTTTTTATCCAACTTATGCTACAGAATCTGTTCTGTGTATAGATTGAATAGATCTTTCATCAGTTGCTCTGTTTATCAGTGTCTGTGGTCTGTCCTGTTAGCACCTTGAGTTCATGGAGAGTTGCCAGGTTGGCAGTAACCCACTTTTCTCCTGCCACTGGGTCACATCCTGTCCTGACATACATTTCAGGATTCGAAAGAGAAACAAGGGTGCTGATAATGCGCCCCCTTACACTGGAGAGCAGATCCTCATGATCAGATAAGCATAAAATTCTGATTGAAATTTTGCCACTTTGGAAGCCTTAGAATGCCCAATTTTAAAAAGCTCCACACTGTGGAAGGCGTGAAACCACCCTTTCACATCATCCCCACTGGCTCTGCTATCTCTCCCTTGCAATTATGTTCTAGGAAAACCTCTGCGTTTTGTATACTGGTTCTGTTCACTTCTTGATTAACGGATTCTACTGCGGTTTTATTTCAATGCATAAAAGTGTTTTTGTCATGAAGGCAATCAAGTAAAGATGTATTTTATTTGTCTCGTCGATGAAGGTTAGACATCCAGGTAATAAGATGCGCAAATTAACAGTTACTCAAGTTTCTGATGACCATTTCTAAACTCTGTCCTTGCCAGTTGCTTCCAAGTACCTGTTACCTTGCATATTGTTACCTTCGCCGAGAAGGTTATGCAGAGGGTAGCGTTTGTGTGTTTGTAACGTACAGCATAACTCGAGAAGGCTTGGATGGATTGTCTTGATATTTGGTAGGTGGGTAGGTCTTGATGATAGGAAATGATTAGATTTTGGGTCCCCTAGCGGCTTGTTACGGTACTGCAGCGCAACTTCCTGTTCTGATATCTCGTGTTCTGGACATGCTATGAAACTGATTTTTGAGTGGTAGATAGCTCTATGGGCAGAGAGTAAGTGGTACGGGTTTGGGCCCCCTAGCGGCTTTTTTGGAACTGCAGGAGCAGGTTTTGGTTCAGACTTTGAAAGGGAATAACTCAAGAAGGGCTTGATGGATGGTCATGAATTTTGGTAAGTAGATAGCTTGAGTGATGACGTACATGATTAGATACTTATTATGTAAATCATTATCTAATTTGCATAATTAATGAGGAAAGTTTAAACAGCCGCCAAATTACATGGTAGGACTCTCAAACATGTGACATATGTAACTGAAGAAGAGAGAAATATTAATAGATATCAATTATGCAAATGAAGACCTCATTTGCATAATTAATGAGAAAATACTATAACTCAAGATGGGCTAAATGGATGTTAATGATTTTTGGTATATAGATAGCTTACGTGATGCTTTGTCTGATTGGACGATAATTATGCAAATCAGATTCTAATTTGCATAATTAATGAGCCAATTTTAAAAACCCGCTGTGTTCCATGATATGACTATTGAAATATGTGACATTTGTTACTGAGGAATTTTGATAGATAACAAATATGCACATGTAGGCCTAATTTGCATAATTAATGAGAAACTACTATAGTTCCATACAGGTAAATGATGCCAATTTCATACTAGTGTCATTTGGAAGTTATGTGAATGTGAACATCGTTGAATCAAATTATGCTAATAAGGACCTCATTTGCATAATTCATGTTAAATGATACTTTGTTAGCATAACCTTCTTTGTTAAACTCATACTTTTGTTTTTTGGGTCAAGAAGATCAACTGGTATGATTTATAATTGATGAGAAACACTCCTGATACGTCAGTCAAAAAGGTTAAAATCATTTGGCGAAGGTATGAGGTCGTGGAACTCTAGTATTCATAATTGTGTTAATATTATTCATAATTGTGTTAAAGAAGTACACATTTTTATGAAAGCTAATCAAAGCTTGATTAAGTGCTAAAATGAAGCAATTCACAGATTTTATTCATGTATCAAACTGTTGTGAAAATTTGAATATTATGATGAAACTTAGCTATAGCTAGAAGTCAGCCCTTATGCAGGAAGAGACATTTTCTAGCCACCAAATGACAGGATTGACTTGTTAGAGCTCAAAATACTGGGTGCATGTGCACTTTTGTGCACCCAAATTTGGAGCTGTGCACCTAATTTTTGTCTGTGGGTGCACCCAAAGACTATAGGGTAGATGTACTACTGTACATTACCAGTAATATAACTATAATTAGTATAAAGAATATCCTTGAAAGTTAAGTATCAAAAATGAATAAAAGGCAATATAACCTCAGTTAAGGTGTGTTGTACTTTGCTTGATGTATTACTTGTTAATGTTAGCTATAGCATTTCAGACTGAAGTACTTGAGAGAGGCACTAGGGTTTGTAAATACGTTTTCTGACATTCTACTTTATTTCATGTTGTCAGACAAAACTCTCCCTGTGCACCTAAGTTTTTAGGTGCACCTATACCCAAAAATGAATTTCGAGCCTTGGTTATTAATGTGAAGCCAATCCCTTTGTCTTGCTCCAGGTGCTGCAACCATGGCAGCGGGTCCGTACAACTATTCCTATATTTTCAAGTACATCATTATCGGTGAGTACTGCAGGCACATTGGAACACCCTCATGTGATGTTTTGGAGTGGCTATACTAGATCTTGTTAGCAGCTCTGTGTACTGTAAATCTTAAAATGATTGCAGCGATTTATTTCTGCGTAAGCCGTTTTTTGCGTGGACCTCTCCAGGGCAAATATGCGTTTCCAATGTATTACAATGTCCTATGGAATTGTTTAAATACAAACTTAAACCACTGCAAAAACCTCATTTACGTTTCCCCTTTTACCAGGAAATTAAGTCCCTATGAAAAGAATTGAATTTACAGTAATATTGATACACCAATCTCAGCTGTCAATCAAGGCAAGTTGTAAGTTGTTCAACCAATAAGAGAGAGGCTACACATGTATATGTATGTACCTTGAGAATTTCTACATTTCTGTGTTTTGTATTCCAAAGTTTTGACAGCTATGTCTAAACTTATTATAATATTTGTTGCTTGCCGT
Source organism: Branchiostoma lanceolatum (assembly GCA_035149815.1). Classification (NCBI taxonomy): domain Eukaryota; kingdom Metazoa; phylum Chordata; class Leptocardii; order Amphioxiformes; family Branchiostomatidae; genus Branchiostoma; species Branchiostoma lanceolatum. The sequence goes on from CM068874.1 coordinate 14,447,016, forward strand.
TTTTGTCTTTCCAGGGGACATGGGTGTGGGGAAATCATGTCTGCTGCATCAATTTACGGAGAAAAAGTGTGAGTTCAGCAACAATGATGTTTGTCCTTTTAATCAATATCTTAATGTGATGTTATGACAACTAGCTGTCACACAAAGATGAGAAAAATCAATTCCTGAGTTATCTTCATGGAATATTGTTGTAACAGCCTGAAATATGAGAATGGGACAAGCTGTTTTATCAAATTTAGTTTAACTAAAGATGTTTCATAGAACGTTTTTGTGTACTGTCACTATACATCAAAACGTTCCTTAAAAGCGTTACATAAAACATCTTACTAAAACAGATTGTCCCATACTACAGTCAAACCTGTAGTATAGTACAAGCTTGTTTGTTTGTTTGTTTGTTTGTTTGTTAGTTTGTTAGTATAGTACAAGTGAACAACTCTACATAATTGTAATGAACAACTTGCTAATGTGACCAATCTTGGATAGAAGCATTGAGACTCCTGTCTATACACATACATGTACACCATATTTTTGGTCTTCTTGGGCAGTGAGTTTTGACTGTAAATTCTACACTGAGGTGCAAAATGAAAACTAAAACTGAAGAACTTTATTGCATGACAATTGTACACTGTAATGATATAAGTTGTTATGAAATGAAAAAAAAGACATGTTGTGATTCTGTTCCTTTCCTGGTTCCCCAGTCATGGCAGACTGCCCACACACCATCGGTGTGGAGTTCGGAACCCGCATCATCGAGGTATCAGGTCAGAAGATCAAACTGCAGATCTGGGACACAGCAGGCCAGGAGCGGTTCAGGTACGGCGGGAGATGGAACGTCAAGACTCTCCCTAAAAATGTAGAGCAACGTGGTTCTTTAGATCTACAAAAACATGTTGCTCTACATTTCTAGGGAGACCTAGAGTCCTATCCTGGTATCCAACCCTAGTTAGTGAGACTCTTTATCCTGTACGCACGAGGACGAAGAGATGGCAGCTATAATAGGTTTTAATACCAGGCTATTCTGGAAAGGGCCAAAAACAGACACCTGATCATTTTATAACTTGACAAAGTGGTGCTTAGATTGTAACAAGATGGTGCTGCACTATTAATCCAGTGCTTAGGGAGAGCTTTGAATTTACAAAGGACTCCTTCTGTTTCTGTTCAGGGATGGTTAAAGGGCCCTGGTGTATGACATTGTGCAAATTGCTTCTTTCACTCTGCTTCCAAAATCTTAAACAAGTTAAGACATCAGAGGCCCAACGTTTCAGGTACTGCTGTTAGGAGGAACATCTTTTCTTCTTAAGTTAAGGGGCCATGGTATATATGTTATTGTTTCTTTCTCTCCAATCCCCTTTGCAAAAATTCAAAAGAATAAAAACATCAGAGACCCATGTGAAGAATCTTACAGGAACTGTTTTAATAGATAGGAGTATAGGAGAAGATATTTTCTTACATCTGTATCAAGTGATGGCTGAATGGCCCAGGTGTATTTGACATTTTGCAAATTGTTTCTCTTCTCTCCCCTCCCAAAAAGTTGAAGGGGTGCAGACATCAGAAGCCCATGTCAAAAGCCTTACACTTTTACAGGAATGGTTTAGCTTGGACTTAAGGAATCTTTTCTTCTGTCTCTGGCCCTATCTCTTCTTTTACTTCCCTTGCCAAAGGTGTGAAAACATCAGAGGCCAATGTATGTCAAAAGTCTTACATTGGCAAAACTCAGAGATCCCTGAAGACCACTGCTTCCTGAAACACAAATCCCATAGCTCAACATCCGCAGGGTTTTAAAGGACTTGCTGATGTCATTTTGGATGAGCCTCCGGAAAGATAGAGTCGCACAGATTGATCATTCGGACAAACTAGGACACATTTTTTAATAATATGGAATAACCTTTTTCTAACAAGTTTGCTAAGTGCAAGGCCAAACGATCATCTCTTGGCACTGAACTAGAACTAGACTAGAACAACATGTCTTGTCCCTGTGTCAGAAATATTGTGATTGAGACAAGCTCAACTCACTAAGAGTAATTATAAGGGCCAACCAATAGGACAAGCAGACGTTATGAAGGCTGCTCGGAAACATTCCCTTCTCCTTTTATACCGGAGAGCTGGAAAATTAGTTGCATACATTTTGTGTTGTGTATTTACTTCAAAAGTGCTGCATCTTTTAGTAGTTCTCATCGACTACGATGGACGAACATCGCTGCATCTTTTATTGAAGGTTTTCTAACCCCTGTCTTGTCTGTTTGCAGGGCGGTAACCCGGAGTTATTACAGAGGGGCAGCAGGTGCCCTGATGGTGTATGACATCACAAGGTCAGAGGTCATCCATACACTTTCAGTTAGGAACAGGCCATCAAGGTCAATGTGGGGGGGATGAAAAATATATTTTCGTGGTGGTTTTATATTCATGGTTTTTGCATTGACCGCTTAACCACGAACTACAACTGGTGTTTCCATTACTGTTTAGCTGTACATGTACACAATGTGTCATGTACATGTACATGCATGTGACAATAGCGAGACCACAAACTAAAACCACCGGGAACACTCCATTTTTTCCTTACCGCAAAATTAAATTGTCGCCAACTTAAAAGTGTTTACAGTATTTCTTGGTCCAAACTCTAAACGTTTTAATTTCTTGTTTCAGACGAAGTACATACAACCATTTGAGCAGCTGGCTCACAGATGCCAGGAACCTGACCAATCCCAACACGGTAAGCTGGTCACATGATCTCACCTACAAAGTCTGGAGTTTCATGTTGTTACTACATCCCCACAAATAGAGCCTTTAAGAGGCCAGGCTTTTTAAATGAGATGGGCTCTTGCTATGTTTCTTTTTTCCTCTTTCTCGCCTTTCAGCTTTTCTTTTCTGTGCCAGGGATTTTTTTATTAGCTATAGCTAGTTGCTTTGAATTTATATTGAATGTAAATATTTGCCCTAACTTGTGTATATTTCAGTAGGCTCATACTGCTAGATTGAATGTATATGTATTTGTTTTGTCTTCTTCACATCTTTCCTCTGCATTTTCCCACAGGTTATATTTCTAATTGGCAACAAATGTGACCTTGAGGCACAGCGTGATGTAACGTACGAGGAAGCCAAGCAGTTTGCGGACGAAAACGGTAAGAGTGCCGTCCATACGGCCAAACTGAACAAATATGCAAAATGTAAGCATTTAAGGTCATGTTTGTGTATTTAAGGTTAGTATCTCGTATATAGGTTTTATATAGTTGTGTCGATTTACACATCGTATGCAACGGCCGGTACTCTTATGCAACGTTGACCAAAGAGGATGAAAGAGACTCGCCGGCTATAATAGGTTTTTATACCTGGCTATATACCATAGGCGCATTACGTTCTGCCGATGTGTTGCCAAAATGTCTCTGCTGGGAAATGACTAGAATACAAAATTGTGTTTGATCATCAGATAAAGCCTTTGGAGAACTTAAAAGACTCTCTCCGTATTTGGGTTCAGCTTTTCTTATCTTTATTGTTGTGCTGGTATAACTGCCCCCTGGCGTAACACACCGGCTTTGCAGGCACATGTCCGTGGCTGGTTTCAACACATTGAACGACCTGTCACACCTGACCCTTTCATATCATACCCCTGGCATTGTCTAGTACCAACCAGCTAGAACAGCTCACCTTGTTTCACTGTCAGTTCTTTTGTTTATCAGTGTCACTATGATGAAATTGGCGATATTTCTATTAGCCTCACAAAAGTAGAGTTTTTACTGTACAGCTGAATATAACAAAACCCTTTCCCTCCTGTCTATATCAGGTTTGCTATTCCTAGAGGCCAGTGCAAAAACGTAAGTACTGTTTTTCTTCACTCTTACTTTCTAGCCTGCCAAAAAGTCCAAGCAAATTTAGCAGTTACCTGTACACCGCAACCACTAGCAACTTGCAGGTTAGACTGTGTCAAAAATTCAAAAAGATATTACTGACTGTTGAAGTTAAACAAAAACTATACTGTGTTGTGACCTTGTGACTGGGAAATTCTGATTTCTTGATTTTGGATTTACTCATTGACAAATATATCATTTGGTGGGGCCTTCTCCCAGCTTAAAGCGTAAATGTCTGAGGATCTAATATTTTCTTCCAACTTCTTCTGTAGTGGAGAAAATGTTGAAGAGGCTTTCCTTGACACAGCAAGGAAGATATACCAGAATATTCAAGATGGCAGGTGAGTGATGTCTTAAGTTTTTATAGATTATACCATTGAGTTTTATCTTAAGTTTACATTAACTGGGACAAATGTGGAGACATGCCAAATGACAGATACTCAAGCAAGTGGATAAAATTTGGAAACGGTCAGATGTTTTAGAGAGCATCCACTGTCTTTCGTCAGTGATTAAAGGGAAGTACTAGAGTAACCAGGTGAATACATTTTTAGGATTGTTCAATAGAAGACAAAGTTTCCTGAGTAACTGTCATTTGGCATATTTTATTACCTGGATGTCTAACCTACATCAAGGTAATGTGGAGACATATCAGCTAGGCTAGACACACATGTATCATGAAATCTACAACAACTTTCATCACTACAGTATTGACTTTATTGACATTTTATCATATTAAAAGTTGACTTGCTTGCAGCATCTTAAAAGTTAACACAGCAGTTTTCATTTTCCCCCAGCCTGGACCTGAACGCAGCAGAGTCCGGTGTCCAACACAAGCCATCGTCACCCCGCGGCACACAGCTCAGCAACGACCAGCCCGCCAACAAGGAAGGATGTGCCTGCTAGAACCAGCCTCGCTCCCAGCCCATGCTGCTTCTGGCACTCTTTCCCAGGGGTTCACTAGACCACAACGGGGGGACGGGGAAATCTCTGTCCGAAAGTACAGTCAAACCTGCCTAAGAAGGCCACCCAGAGGACCGATAGAATCTATGTGGACCTAACGTCCTACCTAGTCCCTTGACCTACAGGTTGTTGCAGGGACAAGGTAGACATGAAGATAGACAGCTGTCTCCAAACTCATCTGTCTATGTGGTCATTATATAGACAGGATTCTTTTAGAATGCTTGTGTCCATGGGAAAAATCATCTACCGGTAAGGGACCACCAAAAAGTGGTCACATCGATCCTTATGTAGAGTTGGTCACTTGTACAGGTTTGACTGTACAACATAGGATACCCAATTGGCAAACCTGTAACCAGGGGAAAATCTATTCATTGTACAAGTTGTGGAACGTTAAACATTTACTGATTTTAAATTTCATTTAAAGGGTTATTTAGCGTCCTGGGATATATGATGAATTTTTGATGAGGGATACAAAACTGTAGGGACAAGATTTTTTTAAACATTGGGGTCTTATAAAGCACATTTGAATTATATGAACAAAATGGTGGAGGTCTATCTGTTGCCCTTGCAAGAACCCATACTGTCCTATTAAGTACATGTAAATGTAAATGTGCAGTAAAGTATTTACACTTCCAGTTGAGATTCATGGACCAAATGTTAATACTTTCTTCATGATAAGCATTTACCAGGAGGAAAGCAATGGAAACACAATCTCAGCTTGAGAAAGTAATATGATTTTAAAGGATTCCATGTCCCAAAACTTTTTGACAACCCTTTGTTGCTCTTTGGTATGAGCTAACTTCTTCAGATGGGGGATATATGTAAACTAAGATCACCAAAAATTTGTGACCAATCAAAATAATCTCTATCTGGTCAAGTTTGCATTGAAGTGTTGAACTGATAGACAACACACGCTTGCTTTTTGCTGTAGTCTATCATGCTAGATGTCACTTCCAAGCAAATTCTTTGAATCGTATGTTCCTCTGACCAACTAGCAAAGGGAAATACATTCGTACTCTCCAATTTGTGCGGCAAAAGTCTTTGATCAATCTGTAAATGCTGTGGTCTAGTGAACTACCTTCCTTACATCCAATCTCAGAGATCGCTATACAACTTTACTCTTGATTCGTGGCTGAAGAATGTGTAACATGTAATATTTATCGGGGGAGGGGGGCATGAGACTGTAGTTAATCAAAGCATGGGCTGTACATTGTACGTTAGTCGAGTCCTGTCTCCTTACAGAGCAATTTCATAGGTCATGTTATATCCATTAATAAATGCCATCACAATGTAGTAAGGCCACCAGTTTTTGCAATTGATCTCCACCTTTTATATGTGATATTGATTTCTGAAGTAAAATGCTATCTATACATTATCAGCTGGGTCAGTTTGATGTTATAATTTACTTTGTGTCTTTTTGCTTCTGTGAAAAAATTGATTGTTAAAATTGGTATGGCCAGCGTATATCACAATTGTTTCATTTACTATGTGCCATCTACCCGGTCCACCCCCATGCCTACGATGGGCAGAACCAAAACACATTTGATAATAGGAATTTTGGAGCATGTATTAATTGATTAATCTGACATTGTAAATTTTGGATATACCAAAGTGTTAAAGGATGAACTCACAAGAATTGTTTGCTTTTGAGATGCTGTCATGATGATTTCGTGAAAACATTCATAAGTTTCACTCATGCGGTCAGTTTAAAACATGCATTGCTGTGTTTGTCACAGAATCAGAATATCTCCTAGTCTTCGTTTCGAAACCAAAAAAGGATTTGACATTATTGAAACTCTGCCCAGATATATTTGTCCCTAGTGTGGAAGGGAGGGAAGGTGTTTTTAACTGTCATGTTTGTTTTGTCTCTGTATTAAATGGTAAAAGGTCCATGCTATTCCATGTGCTGCAGCCCATTTTACTACGCTTCCAGTGTTTGTTTGCTATTGTTTCAAGCGGTGATAGAGCACCATTCAATTTACGATTACAGCTTGGCAAGGTTGGTAATTTCAAGATGCCCTTCCAAAACGTAACGAAATTATCAATTTAAACATGGCTATGGCCACTCCTTTCGTATCAAACTCAGTTGTTTTTGTGAAAACTTAACAAAGCCGAAAGTTCCTTGACAACGGTTTATACATTTGCCAGAAGATTGTACGGTCATTCTCCCATTTCAGGACATGTGAAGTTGTGGAAAACCGGCACATTGTGTTTCCATCTCAATATTTTCATTTCTTTGAATATCTTATTTCAGGAAGGAAATTTTAAGATATGGCCTGACCTGACTTGTTACGCAGAGTCATATATATTGAATCTGAGTGTACAAATGTAGTTGACATGTATCTCTACTGGAAAGTGTAGACCAATCCCGGGGAGCGCTGCACTATGGGATAGCTGGGCCAATAGGGCGTGGTCATGAGGCTGGGAAGTGTGACTGTAACGACGTTCCTGTCCAAGGTTGTAAATAGAATTACTATCAAGCATTTACTATACGGTCAAGGTCGATGTTGGGTAAAATTATGTATTGATTTAGCATTGATAAACTAAAGGTTCTTTTGGAACACACTGCTTTTGATGTAAGCAGCTCAAAGTTTGTGGCAAGCTTGAAGCTCTCACATGTATGTGTGCACTGTAGGGGGGCTGGTTAAGAGGTTCTCGTTAGGTGGATGAATTAAACAAAAATACTGAATTCAAACCTTACTTAAGCAACTGAATAAGATTTGTACATGTTCAGACGTTTCAGAACTTATCCAGTTGCTTGACTAACTTTTGTATTGAGTATCTTATTACCTGAATGTGTAATAACCTACATGTACAATTTGACAAATAATACAAAATTAATGTTTGTATTTCTGTTCAAATTAGCCTGGGTACCAACCAAGTTTAATTTTAGGTTGCTCCCCTGGTACAATCTCACCAGCGTACAAGGGAAGCAAGCGTAATACTAAGAAGGATGATACCCAGGCTCCATGCAGATACTCATAAAAGCAGCCCACTTTCACTGTTTCTGCATCTCACCCACTCAGATGGTTGAAGCATATCTTTTGCCCCAAGTTTTTAGAAGAACATAGACAATAGACACGTGCTCAATACACAAGTGGCTTGGTATACTGTAGACACTCTCAAATTGAATGTATTTAGCTAGTGAAATGCTGGTAATCTACTCTTAAAGCCAGTTATCTTTTACATATCCAGGAGTCAATGATAATAAATGTAACATTGAAGGGGTTGTCATGGATAACTTGCATAAAAGTCATGTTGAAAATCTATAATAAAGTTACAGGAAAGCAACAATGATGAAAGAAGTGTCATCCCTGTTTTCTGTTTACTTTTTGACATTGTTGCTAGGCAACATGGGTGGGAGGGGGGCATTTTTTCCTTCTTGAAGAGCAAAACTGTTTCAGGGACTTCTATGCATTGAACTAAAGTTCCAGCTGTAAATGTTTGCAAAAGATGGCTGGCATTGAGACTAGAATACCAGACTTGTAACTTTTTTCGCACATTTGTTTATACACAAAAATGGTGTACAAAATTATCATTGTGTTATAAATGTGAATTAGCTGGACAGTTTGTATTTTGTGGCGACATAAACTGCACCACTAGTAGTGCTGCCATTGCTCTTGCATCTATTGACTTTAGTAAGTCGACTTATATATCCTTTTGATTTCCTCCTTATGCTATGTAACTACATGTACAAGGAACTTTGATTTTGAATGATGGCCATGTAACAGTATATGTAGGTTTGCGAACTTGTTAAATCAAGTTTATGAATATCAAAATTCCATCTGTTAAATTCAGTATTAACAACTCATCACTACTGTACTGTCACAGTGATAACTGATAAAGCAATTAATGTCAACTTTCATATATTCTGCCGGGTACCCTAAGACGGCCACAACAGTGTTACCAAGGCCTCAAGAACGTCTTAACTTAGATATCAGAAGTTTGTATACCTTAGGGACACCATGTGGCCTTAGAGTTTCCTGTGCAATTATGAGTGTTGGCATTATTGTTTTATGTATAGGCTGGGTACAATTCTTACCTTGTGTTCAGATTCTACTTTGGGCCAGGTCTGTATAAGTTTATAACAGTCGTAAGAGAATAGCATCATATGTGATTTGACATGGTCGGACAGATCATGTCACTGTGCAAGAAAAACAGTGATGGCCCCAGTATTGTTCCCTGGGGTACCACAATTCAATGTGACTCTGAATGTACAGAAGCTTTTGGTTGTAATCATGCAAATACTATTGTCCTTTAATACTTTTAAAGTTCCCTTCAGCTTGTACACCTTTTCTGTGTTCCTCTAAGAAATGTATGTAAGGAATGAATAAAGTACAAATCAACTCATTGTTTCATGGCATGTGACTTTTGACTAACGTTATACACTTTTCTGCACAAAACATTTCAACAAAAATCTTTTCAATAGAATAGTGACATTTTTGTAACCAGTTTGATCATTTGAGCTTTAAAAGTGGCATTGTTTTTCAAACAGGGAGAACGCATGATATGAGCCAATGCCAGAATGTTGCTCTTCCAATTCGCCACACTAGGGGGCGCTTGTCATGATCCGAATTTTCCCGCCATTCTGTGACCCCATCAGTAAAAACATCATGGCGCACATATGACGATATTTTCGATGATCGAAACATTCTGACTCGCTTCCTTATCTCCCAAGCCAACGATCACGTACTTCTGCATCAAGGGTATGTACAAACCCACCTCAGCTACATTCAGGTTGAGTAGATTTTGTAGGAAGTGTTGTTATTTCACCAGCAGCGCAAGAAAAGGGAGAAAGTGTGCATGTCGATTTACTAAAATGAAGGGGGAGGGGGGCGACGATATACAGCCAGAGTAAAAAGGAACGGTTGTTCAAATCACAAAGGTAGACAGACCACCAGGGTTCTTACCTGGTGTGAACGTTTGGTAAAACAGGAAATCATGGTTAGGGACGGCAAAGCTCGGTGATAGGTGGGGACATAAATTTTCGAAAGTTGCAGTGGAGGGTATATAAATAATATATGAACCATCGTAACACAGCACGAAGAGACCACGTCTAGCGGTATAATAGACGTTAAACAAGGACAACAACAACATGATATATATGGGGTCGCACTCAGTATGACTATGAGGCAAGCAAAAATTATGCATTTCTGTCTCTGTGTGTGTCATGGAGGGGTATCTGTGTGTGTGTTTCTCAGTATACCCAATTTGCATCCTCAGTGTTGCTTTTTTGTTGTCTGGGACTGTAGGTTTTGCAAAGCAGTATGGGTAAGGGGATGAAGTCTGCTATGTTTTAACTGTCGTGCCGTGATTGTTGATGTTATTCAGATGGACAAGAGTGGACCGACTCGACCCAAGGGAAGCCCAAATAAGGACGCCAGTCCTGGCAGAAACAGTCCCCGTAAGAAACAACCTACCTGTCATTTCCCTGGTCATAATATGAATATAAATCTGAATACAATCAGTATAGCCGATATAACCACCCTACTGCGTAACACACCAAATTTCTTTTTCTTTTGCAGCAGCTGGTTATATTACACTGCATTTATTTGTGAATAATGATTTATTTGTAAGGCCAATTTTGTTAGCCTTGACTCTCGAGGGTTTATGTACTAGTACATGTACAGATTAATTACAACTTACGGGTTTGGGTAATGCATATTAAGTATTCCTGGTGCATAGGCTGAAAAAAATTGTAAGGCTATAAAAAAAGTTCAGATGTGTCATTGACTTATTGTGTTTAAACAACCTTCTGAAATTATTACAGAATCAAACACTGATACCAAAAACTTTCAGTATTTTGTTAACAATAACTGTTAACGTTACATTGAATGTGATAGATGATTGTATTCAAATTTCACATCTTAAATCTTGCGTGATACTTTCTTGCACAGATCTAGATTGATGGATCCTTTGATGGGTAAAAACTATGCCTCAAAATGCATATATAATGATTGTAACAAACCATTGATATTACCATCTTTATTAACCTATTTTGGAGTTGGGAAAACGTCTCTTCATAATGTTTGGAAATTTGCCCCTGAAGGTAAAGTCCAGAAGAAGTCTCGGCCGTCTGGCTCTAAGAACAGGTCCAAAGTGTTGCGTAAGACTAAGACAAGTAAGAGGCCTCTCAGAAGGAGAGGTAGGTTGGTGTGTTTTGGATTGAATCCTGAGTGGTTTGGTGTGCAACTTTAACAAAAAGTTACATACTGCTGCTATGGACTCTACGTTGAGTTTGGTTTGCAGTGAAGGTTCATACCATAACAACTTCGTCATTTTTGCAAGGGAAAGCAATTGGTAATTGCTACACTAGAAGGCTATATTAATTGATCTATTAACCAATTGGCAATAATCCTTGCAATGCTAACAGAATTGCAGATTGCTATTCTTGAGAATGACAGCAGCTGAAAGGAATGATTGGCATCGTTTTGGAAAGTCCGGTGAAACAGAAAGTTTGAATTTCCAGGTATGGGAAATCCTGTGGTCCTGATGAAAGAGGATGAGCAAAACATTTTACGAAAAAAAAAAAAGTCAAGTGGACTGCAATAGACTTAATTCTGAAATGTGAAATCAAAATAGCTACAGAGTGGGAATATGAAAAAAATTAATGCTACAGACTAAGTGGGAATATGAAAACAATGTGAACGGTGTGGTTCTAACTTGCCCTTTGCAAACTGTTCCCCAGAAGCAAAGTTGATCTTTTACCCCAAAATGCACATATTTTATGCAAGAGATGCATATAAACATTAGATAGGAATCAAAGGCTTAACAATTGTTGCTGTTACTGTTGCAGGTAAGATGATCCAGCCAGCCTCCTCCTCCATTCCCTCATCACCTACAAGGATGAAGGCATTCCCACATGGTAAAGGCATACTGTTTCTTTCTGTCGTTATGGTTAAGGCACTGTCTATACACGTACTTCGGTACAGTTTTATTTTTCCTTTGAATAAAAACTCTAACTTCATGATTGAAAAAATGATATTTTATATACCAAACACATCAAACTTTGATTCACTTCAAAATTGGTTAATCATCTTTCGGTCAGCAATTGTCATGCAGTACAGGTATGGACAGACAGGGGGCATCCTTTCATTGTAACATTGGCTCCTGTACAGCTTTCCACAGTGCAGCTACATTCAGGGCTCTAAATGCTTTTATCTACTAGTAAACACCTGCACTGTTCCATGCACCAATGCAGGTGAATTGCAGATAGATATCAGAAATACAAATGTATGTGCACAGCTTTAATACCTGCACTAACCTGCATGTGTAGGTGGTACATGTATACTACATGTACATTTGTACATGTACTCACTGACTCACTGTACATGTATTTCAAACCCTATGCAGGTTTGGACAATTGCAAGTTTTTAAAACTTCACTTGCCTTAAACTTTAAAGGGCAATTACATTAGAAAATCTACTTGGCCAAACCAACTTTTCACTAGCCTGAAATGTGAATGACATGCTGTATTTCTATGCTTTTTTACTTGCAGGTAGGGAATTCTTTTATCTTTAAGCAATAAAAACAGACAATCTAGACAAACTTGTAGACTTGTGGCTGAAGATATTTCAAAGAGGGTGTTTTATATAGGTGTCCAAAAAATTGCACTTGTCCAGGAGAAGGATCAGCGGTTTCACTTGCCGGGGCAATCAGGCAAATAGACTTACGTTATGTTGTCCAACCCTGCTATACCATCACCATATAATTTACAACCTTATACATTTAAATTTTCTTTAATCACAGGAACCCCAAACAAGTCTCCCCCTGAGACACCCACCAGAATGAAGGCCTCACCTTCAAGGATCAAGACCTCCCCATCTTACGTGGAGAAGAAACAGAGACACTCGTCCCCACAGATCACGCCCAAGAGGGAGAAGGTCCCCTACAACGTGACCCCCAACTGTAGCAGCGGCCTGGAGATGTCTCCTCGGAAGGACTACGTGGTGAGTCAAGACGTCTTGGCCAGGTGGACGGACGGGCTTTTCTACCTGGGGACGGTCAAGAAGGTGAGGAACAAGAAACTCCTTTTCTTTGCAGTGTCTTAAAGTTGTCTTAAGATATCCAGGCACACATGCCTTTTTCTTTAAGGTTTGATGTATAACTTGAGGATGATGAACTTGTTTTTTATGTTGACAATATCTTTTAAGTGAGGCCTATGCAAAATAGTTACCCTGTCCCTTAAACACTTAGTGAGTCAAATCTAATAGATGAGTGCCTAACAGACTACACATGTACATGTAACTACATTGTACTGTTACAGTTGTTGCTATGTTGATGTTGTTATATTGACAATATCTTTAATGTGAGACCACTCTGTTTAACACTTAGTGAACTCAATCTAACAATGCCTAATAGACTATACATATACTTTATTGTTTCAGTATAACAAAGCTATACTCATCATGTTGTTGTTGTTTACTTAGGTTGATGAGAAGTTGGGCCGATGTTACATCCTGTTTGAAGACCAGTCCTCCTTCTGGGTCATGTTCAAGGATATGATGGGGAGTAAGTAAAGAAATGAAGATTCACTCATCCACTATCTGTTTTTATGTCTGTTGTTCCCTGTCTTGACAGGGTTAAAACATGCTTGCACTTCAGTCCTTGTTTATGGGATGAGATGAAACGTAGCAACCTTACTCTTGTTAGGTTAAAGAGTTTCTATTTGCAAATGGCCAGGCCTATGTGGAATCTCTAACCTTCTCTTAGCCAAGACTAGTGTTGTTTTGACTGATTGATCTTTGATTGATTGATTGATTCATTCATTCTTTATCTTTCTTGACAACGCAACTACAATCCCTGGCAGTTTTTGAATAGACATATTAACATCAATAAAACATTAAAGCTTACACTCTCTGTTTCTTGTGTAATGTCCCTTTCGCAGGTCCCAACTACAACACAGAGTTGACCTGTACCCTGTGCAGTGATGGAACCTCGGAGGAGCCCAATCAGATAGTCATCTGTGATAGATGTGGGCAAGGTATGGATCTGTTTGTTTGTATTGCATACCTGGTAAACCGCATCATGACTTACTGCTCCAGGTTTGTACTGTAGAGTACAAGCTGCATATCCGGGCAGTTCTATTTGATCCACTCACACCAGGAAGGACCCCTACTCTTTTCAATGGTGATGGTGTCTTTAACAGTTAACCGACATCTTTCGCACCGCAGTCATCCCTCAGTAAGACATCTGGAGCCGCAAGGTTACAGTTTAGAACTTTTATTTTGCCTATCACATAAATTGGTTTCGCTGATGTGGCTTCTCCAGTGGCTCAAGGCTTCATCAAATTGAATGTGTTCCAGGTTACCATCAGTTGTGTCACCAGCCCCCTATCCTGGACAGTGTGTTAGAGCCAGAGGTGCAGTGGTTATGCAGACAGTGTATCTTTGCCAACTCTGTTAAGGTAAATTTGATTGTCTAAAAGCTGTTTAAAAAAATCTTTATATGGGTAGCGAGAACTGTCCTTTAGTAGATTTCCTGTGTATCAAAGACGACATGATGTATGTAGACCCTTTTTAAGGCTCCAATACATCATTATGTCTCAGAAATATGCTTACATTGGAACAAACCAATATTGATTACTTTTTGTGATAGAATTTGTATATATTTTCAACAGTTAGTCAGTTTATTGAATAACTACCATGAATAACTACCATGTCAGTTCAAGAACAAACATACTCTTTGTTCCTTTCTTACAGAGAGGGGGTGCTCTGAAGAAAGGTCCAAACGGTAAGTTTGTGAGTTCTTTCCAAGGCTGCAGGAGCTGGTGCAAAAGTGCAGCAGCCCCACCTTGCAGACTTTGTGAATATTGCAGCATTCAGATTTACACTTTTTTTTCAGTAGACATGTATTACGAACTAGATATGTAAGCAAATATTCTCACTAGATGGTGCTGCATTCATAGTAAAATTGATTAGAGAAATATTTGATGTACACAGTTATTAAGTGTACATGTATGTTAGTTAACCTGTTGATCATGTTCTCTTGCAGCTAAAGCGCTTCAACAGATGAAATTGGCGCTTCCTTATGAAGTAAGAACTACAACATTAATTATTCTTCTTTTCTGGAACTTACAAATGGATATAACTATAAGTACACATAGATAGATATAAATATAAGACATTTTTAGTCAATTGTCATATACATTTTGCAATCTTTATTGACACAACACCAATATGATATAAAACATTTTGAAATTCTAACATTTGTTCTTGGCTTTTTGATTTTTTTGTTTATTTCAATACCCCTCAGCCAAACAGCTAGTCTTTTTAGCTGTAGGATTCAAATGAAAACTCGCACAAGTCACGATGAAAACATACAGATAGTAATAATATTAACAAACTTTAATTATGAGAGGACTTAACTTGAATAGAAACGGTGGATAAATGTTATTAAGTTAGTTTTCCTAACAGAACTGTTCCTTCGTGCCAGACGTCCCCAGGCTGCAATGCTCTGTCCCTCATTAACCTGTACACAGCCCTGTTGTCCCAGATGAACATGACATCACAGGCAGGTCCTCCTCACTGATGTAGTTCTGTTTATACTGGTTAAGTGCAGTAAAGGCCATTTTGGTACAGGTCCAAAATACCGGGACATCAATGTACCGGTATTGTATCAGAATAGACAAGCATCCAAGTTTATACTTATTCAACTGTTAATTCATGTTCCTGTCACCATTGAAGACCACAGGTTACCTTGTGAAACTGTTCAGGTACAGGTACAGGTCCTGTATCTAAACCACTGTACTGGTACCTGTACCTGTACTAATGTTATGTTTAGGTATGCAGCCCTAGTTCTGTTGGTTCCAGTTCCAGTTACCTGCAAAACTGACATCTTACCAGTTCCAGTTGGTTTCAAGCTAACCACAAATCTAACCATCCTATGTTTAATACCCTAACGACTAATCCTTTAGTAATAAAAAAAACTATTAGTATTACGTTGTGAAGTGAATCATGCTTATTGTCATGGTTTTTGTTGTTCTTGTCCACCAGTTGTCTTCCCTGTCGTGGGATTCCGCCCACCGGACCAATAAGCAGGAGTGTTACTGCTACTGTGGAGGTCCAGGAGAGTAAGTACTGTGTTTATTGCAGTCTTGTCTCTGCATTTTTACTCTGTTTGTGTGCTTGCATGTGTATACAGCGGAATAACTTAAGAACAGAGAGATTGCGATGATATTTGGTGTGTGCGAAGGTGTTGTGGACCCGATGGTCAAGGTTGAATTTGGGTCTCCTGGTGGCCAAGCTTGGCACTGCAGTAGAACTTCCGGTTTTTGTATCTTTTGCCATGTCATGCTATGGCCTTGTCATTATCTACTGGTTTTGCTGTGAAAGATGCACAGCCAGGGCTGCCCAACTACATGTACATGTAGTCAGTGGCTGTTACAAAGGGCTAGACCTAGCCCTGTAGACAGGACATTACAAAATGTGGATTTGAGAATTTTCTTTTAATTCTTAACAAAGGAATAGACAGGAAAGTGTTGGAGCAAAGAAATAAGGTGGTGGTGGACATGGAAAAAAAGTCATGGATTTTAAAAAAAAATCTACTAGTAGATTGAGTAGAACAAATAATGATACCTTGCCTGGTACAAACTTTGATTGCTTGTTATTCATATTCTTGCATGTTGATACATTCTAGATCAGTCTGATGCTCCCTGTCCTGACTTCTTGTCTGGGTTGTGATATTGACAATATTTGTTGTGTCCTCATCAGTTGGTATCTCAAGATGTTACAGTGCTCCAGATGCAGACAGTGGTTCCATGAAGGTAAGGTTACATCTTATGTACAGTTACAAGACGTCAGAAGAAATGTTCCATTACAGCCGAAACATACATGTAGCTGAAGCAGATCTATCCCGTCCAGTTTGTAGTAATACTGATGAACTGAATGTGTAAATTGTGTGTAGTACAAGTTTGCCTGATAGGCTTGAAAAGTCAGTCCTCAGTGTTTCTTTTCTTGCTGTCTTTAGCCCATGCTGTTCAAAGCCATAAAATCTAACATTAGTTGATGCTAAATCTGTTTTTAAACATGATGGACATCTTTGTGTAGATTTTAGAAGAGTGTTTGTTTGCTAGCACGTGTACAGTGCCTAGAGAAACCCATGCTGTATTTTGCCATGAAACTGAGGATGATATACCTTTGTCTTTAAACTATTGATGAAAGTTAAAGCAATACTGAACATTATTGTCTGTGTAAAGTTTTTAACCCTGAGTGTTTGTTTGCTAGCATGTGTGCAGTGTCTAGAGCAGCCCATGCTGAATTTAGCCATGAAACTGACTGCAGAAGATAATATACCTCTGTCTTTAAAGTTAAAGCAATACCAAACATTATTGTCTCTGTGTAGTTTTTAACCCTGAGTGTCTGTTGTCTAGCATGTGTGCAGTGTCTAGAGAAACCCATGCTGTATGGAGACCGGTTTTACCTCTTCGTGTGCTCTGTGTGCAACGCTGGGCCAGAGTACCTGCAGCGCATGGAGATGAAATGGTAAGTCTATGCCACTTATTACTCCGCAAAGGAGGTCAGTGACCTCTGACTGGAGTATTGTTTTTTGGTCTGCGTTTGTGTGTTTGCAGCTATAGCTCAAAATCCTTTTGATGGATTTGTTTAGATTTGGCCTGTCAGTAGTCATTGAGGTCCTGATATATGCACAGTGGTTTGGGGCACCATAGCAGTATTTTCAGGTTTTAGAGAATTATAGACTGACACCCCCTTCTTGAAGGTGTGGTACAGTCCACAGCTGTCGTATTGAAGCTTTCGTTAGCAGGGGTCAGTTAACTACTCTACAAGCAGAGGTTAGGCTGTTGGTTGTTTTAGATCAGCTGTCGCCTAATGAAGGGTAGTCTTTGCTTTGCCCAATCTCCATCATTTTTGACAAAATCTTGTGCCAAATGGCAGGACAACAGATACATGTATTGCCATTTCAGCAGACATCTTGATGGACAGAAATGACATGTCTTTTGTGTAAAAGATTTTATCAAGATTAGGTTAAATCATACCAGAGGGTGAGAACAAGCTTGGTAGGGGAAAACTCCAGCGGCTGATAAAGACACAATACTGCTTGTAATATGCTTGGTATATTTCCCCAAGGAAGGTACATTGTATGTAGTCATCAGGAGCAAGAAAAAGGTTGACAGAGAATGATGGATATGTTGTATAACATAGATGGTTTATTTCATTGTTTTAAGTCAACATGACATCCCATACAGCATTCAGCAGTTCCAACAGTGGAACTTTGTTCTGTTCCAACATTCTGAACTTGCTTGTAATTTCTAATTTAGGCAGACTTTACACTTGTTTTTTGAAACTGTTGTACTAGACATCGTAGTCTACTTGTCTTGTAGACTTAGTCTACGGCTCTTATAATGTGAAAAAAAAATAAAGAGAAGTCTACTAATGACTAAAGAATGGTACTAAAGCCTTAGAGCTGTAGTTGAAGAGGAGTGGACTTTAATGTCTAGTACAATACGCCAAAAATAATTACTCAAGCAACTGGATAAAATTTTGAAACAGTCAGACAGTGGATGCTGTCTGAAACGTCTGACTGTTTCAAAATTTTATCCAGTTGCTTGAGTAATTATTTTTGGCGTATCTTACTACCTGGATGTCTAACTTTCATCAACGTCTTGTACAATAGTTTCGAAAAACAAATGTAAAGTCTGCCCTAAAGACACAGGACATTTTTAACCACGGCTGCAGTCACTGTTAGTAAGATGTTAGATAAAGTTTAGTTTTGACATCTTTGCACTATACATTATTCATTCATTAGTAATATATTACCTTCACAGACAGTCTTCTGTAGGTTGATTGATCATTGTGTAGTACATGTGAATGTACATCCGATATGATTTGTCCTGTGTGTTATTGCAGTGGGACTGAAACATAGACTTTGTGTCTCAGTCTCTTTCTGCAAATGGCCGCTTGGTTACTGTTACACATGTACATGATTTTGTTTGATGGATCTTTATAGACAATATTAGGCTCATGAGGACCATTCATAAATAATGAGTATCAATCCCTTCTGCCATGACAACATTCATTAAACTAACTCAGTAGTATTACCGTAAAATCCCTATTTACGTACGCACTTTTTAAACTTTTCAAGTTGCAAGCAGGTGCTCCAGGCTGACGCCAAAGTCGGGGTGCGTACGTTAGGAGGGGTTCTTCCTCGGAAAAATCGCATATCAGCATGAGAGTATGGTACATCTTCATGCAAATGAAGTGTGGAATGCTACCACACAGTCAATCAGTAATAAAGAATAAATAATACATATACTATATTTAAATTGTTTGATATTTTCTACCCAGAAACATTTTCTCAGTAACCCTTTAAGTCGGTAAACATCATCGGAAGGATGATCATTCATGTCAACCCCTTAACTATCCACCGAAATGCTGGAGAGGGGGTGCGTACGTTAGGAGGGTTTTTCCCCTGAACGTTTCAACTCACTGAGTCAGGCCCGCAATCGTCCCCAAATCAGGGGTGCGTACGTTAGGAGGGGTGTGTACGTAAATAGGAATTTTACGGTAGATCGATGACAACACGGAACAGTTTGCGGGCTCAGAAGAAAAGCTGAAAACTTATACTTTAAGTTATATTACTTTTCTAACCTTCTCCCTACTGCCCAACTCTGTAACCAACAGGGAATTGGATGCCAAACGGCTACTTCAGAGTGCGAAACGTTAACGAGACTTCCCTTGAAGTGAAAATATATTCATGTCTTTCATACTTAATTTGCATTGATAAAGGTCCTCTTCAGTTTTGAGAATTGTTTTCTCTTTACTGCCACAGAGACAGTGGCACTCAATCAGTTCACATTTGTATCTTGTATGAATTTTCCACTGTCGTTAATGCTTGAGTATTGAAGCACTGGTACTCTATTACTTGTGTAAGTACAATATTGCTGTATCATTGTCACAAATGATGGTGACACACAATGTACATGTATGTACATAATATGTTACAATACAAGTACCCATCTTTAGCAGTGACAGTCCACAAGTCATTTTCATATTCAATATATTGTACATTTAGTTTTTAGATAAATATATGTCAGTCTGTATTGCTAGACGTGTTTCTGGAATAGCATACATCAATACTTCATGTACAGTTTAGTCTTATTATAATCATTACTTCATTTAATATCTCTGAACGGGTCCTGTACACAACATTTTATATATCATCATCATCGTCGCCGCTTTCATCTGTCAACGATGCGGGCCACCACTGCTTTCCACGCACTTCTGTCCAGTGCCTGCCTTCTCACTCCTTCCCAAGTGAAGCTCAGTTCCTCCAAGTCTCTCATGACAGTTTTCTCCCATGTTATCTGTTGACCTCCCCTCCTTCTTTTCCCCTGTGGTACCCAGGCATTTTATATATAGTCATATGACATACAATGTAATACATCAGAGAAATTTGCTTTCATTGATACTTTTAAAGACATCATCAAGAGTTAGTAAACAGATTGATGCAAATATGTAATCATAATGCTTTCCTTTTTGAAAGCCTCTTTAGGCTTCTCTTTGCCATGGTCATTATCATGATATACATCCCTTCCTATGTGTAGAACTGATATACATGTAGGATACAGTATATCAGTTACAACAATATTCAATGGGAAGAAAATTAAGGCTGTCAAGGGCTGGTAAATCATATTAGAAGGCAGCATCTTGTAAATGATGGTTATTCTAGAGACAACAAAGAGAAGTAGCTCTTAAAAAAAGGGAATTCTCACCCCTCTTCAATGTTATGTATAGTTAACCTTGAGGGTATTGTACAGCATTACATTTATGCTGATTCCGCCCTTATTCACTTCAATTTCTTTCACATTCTTGCCAGAATTTTGGTCTGTCCCTGTGTAAGGGCTATGATTATTGATGGCAATTATCATATTCTATAGTTTCATGTACATGTACCCCCTCATCCATAGTCTACAGTCTTTCATTAGCCTCTCCTACTGTCTAAGCATTATTTCACACGGGAGTAGGCTCAGGACTGGAGGCCTTCTCTTTCCTCACAGCTTTCCACCGCGTGAACATCTCCTTATAGGCAGCCTGGAGCTGCGAATTCATGAAGCCATAGATGATGGCGTTTAAGCCGCTCTCTATCAGCGCTAGCCACACGGTCACCACGTGCACCCACCCCTCCACGTGTCTGTACGCCGCCACGAGCATCCCGACGGCGTACGGTCCCCAGCACGTCACGAACACGATCAGGGCGGCAAGCAGCTTCTTCCCGAGCCGCTGCTTGTCGGCCTGGTTGGAGGACATGCTGGAGGGAAAAAAAGTGATATTGATCCAGTTTAGCTCACTGAAGAGTTCATAAGATTCAAGACTTCCACTGGTCGTGACAGAGAAGACAGATGCTTTGTACTGTATTTACAGGACCTGGTTCATTGTACCGGGAGAATTCCCCTAGCTCTTTTCAACAAGCACAATGACTAGTGGACTACAGCTTAGAGTCTCGTCCAAAGGACATGTCAGTTGAGCGATACAGAAGGAATCAAAGTCACAGCTTCTAATTCCAGAGGCAGGGCCACTTAACTTTAAAACTTAAAACTTTATTGTCATATCAGCTTGGCAGTCTCTCAGAGAGAATGAATAACGCAGATTCACAGATCGTCTTTTCTAAAACCTCATCATTGTTGAAATAACAATCAAGATTACACAAGACAGTTAAAAATGAACATCACAACGTGACAACATATAGTCTCAAGAGTTTTGCGGGCATTGAATGTACTGCAATGGAGTTTGCATGCTACCTACCTGGAGACACTGCTGCGGCGCTGGTTGACTCGGTCCTGGGTCCTGTGCACGGTCCAGAACAGCTGGATGTAGCACTTGGCCGTGACGGTGAGCGGGATGATCGTCCCGGCGATCACGATGAAGATGGTGTAGGGGGCGGCACCGTTGGAGTCGAACGTGCACATGAAGATCTCTGGCTTGTACCTGATGGCACCCCAACCTGTAGCAACAGTTGACACATGCTATGAAGAAATGCTATGAATACTTGAATTACTTAAACCTTCTCTTCCTGCCTAACACTAACTTACTAAGGTGGCAAGGCAGTCTTGTGGTTAGGGTTGTTGACTTTGAATCTAAAGGTTGTTGGTTTGAGTCCCTAGCAGGCCCCAATTTAGTCGCTCAACAAATGGGTACTCAGCTTTGGTTAATTGGTAAGGGACATTCGATCAGATGAGACATAAAGCTGGAGGTCCTGTGTTTGAGGAGAGATAAACCTAGAGTACGTGAAAGAACCCACCACACTTATCATATTAAGAACATGGGTCTTTCCCAGTGAAAGTAGATCTTTTTAAGGTATAACATTTATCATCTTAACATGGTATGATTTTTACTATAAAGTCTGCTGTCAAGTTTAAAGGTTAGAAGTTTAGCCGTCTTTCACAAGAAGTTTTAGAATACTCTAAAACTGAATTATTGAAAAAGTTTTTTGAGTAGTTATTAGCAAAGTGGCAATAGAAAAGCCAAGGGAAGACTGTGTCTACCTTTCAAAAAAGTTAACTGCCTTGAATTACTACCTTTCAAGGCCTGTATAGCAAAACCTAATCCCAGAAGATTCGCTGAAAATGGCGTTGGACTTTCCCGGAAATCCCAGGGAAATGTCAGTAAAATTATATTGCCACATCAGCAAAAACCTTACTAAGAAAGATTGATGATGGCGCTGTAATGTCTCTGAGAAAGGGACTCCATAATTTCCCTTTCCTTAGAAACACGATTGTACTGGGTAGTACAAGGTTTTACTAAATAAAGGTGAAAATCCCTATGGCCTTCCATCATAGACACTGGTACATTAACAGAAGACGCGTGCCCCATTTTTATTGTATTTACACCAACGCATGAGGGATTTGTCATAGTATTTCTGGCAGTTTTACGCAGTTTAATTGTCGTAAAAGCTGCCCAGGTGCAACAGTATGTAGTCAAGCCCAGCCGATACTGTCCTTGGGTGTGAATGTCAATGACCAGCAGTATCATGTAAGTTCTTTGGTCTTTCAAAAGGTTACAAGCAGTCACGGAAGAACTTTCAGACAGAAAGTTCTTACTCAAGGAGGTGGAGGAGGAAAAGGTAATCTCTGCTTGATATTTGGTCTTATTTTACTTTTTTTTTCAGCTCCTGCAGTTGGAGAATTTTGTCCAATAAAACTTCCTACTGGGTTATATGTTAACTTTATACCTTGGAGTCAGTTGCAGTTATGATGATGAGTTGCAGTGCAGAGAATACCTAAATAAATGCACTAGAAGGATATAGAATTGTGGTCTCACTAAAAATCTCGGCTATCTATTCTAGTCAATGTTATACAAAATTTTCCTTAAAGCTTACTTTACAGGCTTAAGATATAAAACTTATACAGGTTTGACTAAGCAAGATCTGTCAGCGTACGTGTGATGTATACATAATAAATTCTCAGCATAATCTCCTTATGTTCTACTTTGGAGGTTTGTTTCATCATCGACACTGCACGGCCCTGTTGCATTGAGTAATGGAGTTGTGACGTCAGAACGAAGTGGCCGGATGATGACATCGGATTTAGACGTAATGAGGTGGAGATCAGTAGGTAGATGTCTATGTGTGGTCGACCTTCAAAGCACTTTCAGTCGTGACGATATTTTTGGAACTCACGTCACGAGTTGCTGTTAGGACAGATGCAGGGTTTTGGCTTAAATAATGAGAACCTCTTCAATGTACATACATGTATGCATATATCCAGCATGTATGTCCTACACCTTCTTGACAGCAGCTTTTGTCACAATATAAATGCATGTACTGTACACTTCAGGTTTAGTTGCCGGCAAAAGTAAAGGCATTTTAAAGAAGACACAACTTCAAGTGGTTCCAAATTCAGAGGTACATTTACCAAAATTAATGTATACTAATTTGATCAGAAATTGCCTTAAAGTTGAAAGAAATTGAAAATTTAGTTGGAAGATAAGCTACACTTGCCCAAACTGCACATGTGTGCTTAAAGTTCTGGTTTTGTTCTTGAAATTTTTAATATTGTAATTGAGTTTTAGATTATATTTTATTTCTCTTCTCAGGGCCCTCAGACTCAAAACCTATGGGTCGCTGTATTCAGGAGCAGTGTGTCTTTTGGCAGAATGACAAACTGTCCATAAACTCGAACCTGACTTTTACACTGGTAACACCTTGCAAACAGACATACCATACAACTTTAAGTGCCAAAAGTTTGTTGCAAAAATATGGTTATTGTACTTCCTTGTTCATCTAGCTTCAACATTTAAACTACCTGGTGTTAGTATGCCCTAGCTTCTGTTTATGTTTGTTTACAACAGATGTACAGTGTATAACACACTCACGATGCACTGTAAAAGAGCTGTTTGGGTGCTAAATTGCCCTCCGTAGAGCTTTAACCAGGAGATAAGACGTTTCTCTAACTGTAAAAAAGATGTATGATCGGGATAGTTGGTGGTGGTTGCCCCCGGGTAGGTTTTTACCCCGGATCAGTGGAGAGAACGGAAGGTACGACAGGTAGCACCGAGGAGCAGGGCCTGAGGCGAGTGATTTACATTTTACGCTGTACTAGCATGTTTCAGTTAAAGGTCATCTAAGGAGACCGATGGTTTGGTTGGCTCTTGGTAAAAATTCTGCTAAATTTATTGATTTATTAGTTAGATTAACACATACAATGTGTGTGTAAAATACGTTGATGAAGGTTAGACATCCAGGTAATAAGATACGCCAAAAATAGTTACTCTAGCAACTGGATAAAATTTTGAATCAGTCAGACGTTTCAGACAGTATCCACTATCTTTCATCAGTGACTAGCTGTGTAAAATAACACATTGACAATATGTGTAAAATAGTTGTGTTGTTTATCAAACATATGCAAATGTTGAATACTAGTTTCTTTGTATTTCATTATATTGAAGTTGAATGCTACATTGTACCTTCTCTAACTAATATGGCCAACAACGTATTCAATTGCTGATCATGAAACAAGGTACATTACAGTACAATTTACATGAAGCTTTCATCAATTTCAATAACATTTTTAACATGTCACCAAAGTAAATCATTCCTCTTAAATTATTTGTCTTGTACTATTGTAGGGGATTTGAAATTTCTATCATCATGATCTATAAAAAAAGTTGCTTCTTACCAGACTGAGTGCTATCGTATTAAGAGTATTCTCCTCTCAGTCATAGTCAATAAAGGTATCATAGTAATTTTTCATGTTAGCTTGAAAAACTTTTCTGTTTGTCAACTTCAGCCCTTTGCCCAAGGAACAGAACAGTTGCCATTAATATCTGACAGTCGTGATGTCCGTACAAGCAGCTTATTTCCGCTGCCAAAGAGATGGGTAGATAGCTGATGGCTCAACTGTCACTCTAGACAAGATCAGGCCTTTTGATACTCGTTGACTGATGACAAGGTGGGGCACGGACTTAATGTTGAGATTACTCTCCAATATGGAACTCCTGTGTCCATACGACAGTGTTTCTGTTGATGGATCATAATGGATTGACAGAAACATTATATTTTGTACACTGTCATTGGAATAAACTTTCTCCCTGACCATGATCCATTAATTGCCAAGGGGCAAAAATCCTTAAAGAAATACCGTACATGATATTGATAATTTCTGCATGTAGCATTTCTTGTACATGTAATAACGTGCATAGTCCAGTGGTTTGAGACCCTGCCTCTGCACCAAGAAGCTGTGAGTTCGATCCCACTCAACATGCACGCTACTGGAAAGGGTCGCAGTCCTATCTTAGGACAGGACATTAAGCTGTTGTCCATTATTCATTGTACTTGTAGAAAAGAGCTAGGGGAATTTCCCTGTTACAATTATCCTTTATATACTGTACATAGCATCTGTCTTCTGTCAGACCAGTGGAAGATTAGCTCAAATGTTCATTGCATTCATTTGAGCTAAACTGGTTTGACATCACTTTCAGTTTCTGAAAATGTGCAACATCTCACACATGTTTTTACTAAATGTTTAAAGAGGCAAATGCCCTACATTATGAAAAGACTCTTATGATCACCATCCAGCGGTGACAAAATGTTTTGACTGACAGCCAAAGTTTGGAGTGCCAGTCTTCTTTAGTGACATGATACATGGTTAAGCCTTGAGACAGGAAGTAGTCTATTATCCATCTGTCTCAGGAGAGTGCTATATCATGATCCATCTTCTTCTTCTACAGACTTCAAACGCAAAAGTATGAAGACTTACAAAAGTTTTGATAACACAGAGACTGGAAGATACTTGGAAATGGAGATAGTGTGGTGTTTGTCAGTCACTCAGTCTAATGGAGAAAGTAACATCTGATCAGTTTTCGTCTTGATGTTATTTTTCTGGAGCAGTCTTACAAGATCATCACTAAAGCCCTTGACACACAGCAGGAAAATCGATTGGCTGACGAGTCTGTGAGCCCTGAACGACATTTTGAGCTGTAATACGTCCGGTGTTCTCTTGATCATGGCACAATTTTTAAGGATCGGTACATGTGGATGTTAGCAGGCCCCAAGCCCCGTCTAATTTGATGGGGTACAATTTTAAGGTGAAAAAAATGCTCAAGTCTCTGGTGATTTTTTAAGTTTGGCAACCGTCTGGCGATGAACACATACGACCAACGCTCATCAACTGTGTAACTGGGGCTTAAGTCTTCAGTTGAATATAAAGTCAGAATTGAGACATATTGGCATCGTCCCAAGGATAGACTGCAAAGTACATGTACATGTTAGCCAGGGATATGTAATGATTTAGTTCAGAATTTTAACCTATCAATTCTATCTTGATATATCTGCAAGGCTTTTTGCCTCAGCATTGAGAAATATCGGCATCATCCCAAGTACAGATTGCAAAGTACAAAAAACATGTACATGTAAGCCAGAGATATGTAATAATCTAGTTCAAAATTTTAAACAATCAATTCTATCTTCATATATCTGCAAGGCTTTTTGTCTCAACATTAGAAAATATTGGCATTGTCCCAAGTACAGATTCCCAAGAACATGTACAGTTTGTAAGTCTGAGGGATACTTAATAATCTTGTTCAGAATTTTGAACAATCAATTCTATCTTGATAGATCTATATCTGCAAGGCTTTTTGCCTCAGCATTGAGAAATATTGGCATTGTCCCAAGTACAGATTCCCAAGTACATGTAAGCCAGGGATACGTACAAAATGTATCTTAATCAGAATTTTAGAAAAATCAATTCTGTCTGCAAGGCTTTTTGTCTTTGTTACATCTAATATCCGGGACTGAGGTAGGTTAGAACCACACCATTAATTTTGTAGATGTGAATCTTTACACTCAGAAGTTGTGGTTTGCGGTGGATTTATTATCATAATCCCAGACGTATACGTAAATTGATGGGTAATTTTTCATTTGCTACACACATTGTAGTTGACTTACTACCTCGTACAGTTATATATAATCAAGTTTTATAATCTATATGTCCTAGTAAGTGCATCACATGTTGGGGATTACGCATTTCATAATGGTATGACATGATGTACAATGTACATGTATGTCCATACTTAACTTGTTTGGCAGTCTTATTTTTAGGAATCTTGTCTCTTTTTTGGCGACGCCTCGGGGGCGGAGCCTATTGTATAGTACTGCTTTCGGTTTGCCAAATATTCTAGGATTTCCGCGAACGCATTCCCTAGGGAATTAGTTTTTGGCAACGCCTTGCAGGTGTGGCCTTTTCTACAGTAAGGACGAATGCCACTGCATACGGCATAGAAAAGGCGCTAGTTATAGTATACACTTTTACAGCTGTTTATCGATGTTTGAAATAAACTTTCTGGATCGATGTTGCAATATATACCCATCCATCACAGCTGTTCCTCAACGTCTTAAACGTTTTTGGTTTTTGTTATTATGAATGACATGCTTAGACTGGCTCTTCTTTTATTGTCATGAGAAGGTTTGATTTTGAAAGGTAAATAAGTCACAGCTTTAAAGAAGATGTCCGGATTTTTGCAAAAAGCAGCAACAACAATATGTCACTGCTTTTGATTGATTTTTCTTAGAAGCGTTTCTTCATTCAATAAAAAAATTAAATGCTTGACATGTTACCAACGCATAATTCGAGTTATTTTAGCTGCATCTTTGAAGCTTCGAAAGACTAACATAGTAAGGATAAAGAAAGGACACAGAGACAAGGCTTTCCGTACACTGGGCACGGGAGACTTTAAAGACGGACTGGCTATGACTACGTGATACTGGCTATGCTGACATCAGTCTTAACTGAGGTTCCCTGCTGCTTCTCTGACTGAACATGTTAACATTGCCGTTAGCATGTTAACATGTTTTTATATTCCGTCTTAACAGACAAACCTCAACAGACAGATCTCCGTAGATCGCCTATTGAACTTCACTGTATAGCGGACTAAACCTCAAAACCTGGCATACTATTCACTCTATTTGGCTGATTTCTACTATTTTCCCAGCGATCGCGCGGAGCCTGGTAGAGGCTACAAATTACATTGGTTACTGCATCTTTCTGTGACTGGCTTTGTAGTCCACTTCAGTAAAGAATATCACAAAGGAAAACACATTTTTGGGAATCATGGCACAACGATAACAGAAAACTGTGTCAGTAATTACAAGATTAAGTGTTCCGAGTTGATCAGGTGTTGCACTAGTACTCGTATCTTCTTGCAAGTTGGTGAGAGCGTGCAATCGTATCACAGCTTTCGTGCACACTGATTATTACAATATTCGTTTGGGGTTTTCAATTTAATTTTTGTACATCCACCCCTAGCCTGTGTTTACAGAAGCTCTCCCTGGCGGAGGTTAATGACCCCCTCTTTGGAGCGGTATCGTCGGGCCGGCCGCTAGGAGCGCGAAGTAGTCAGGCTACATCCACCCCAGGTTTGTTTAGAACCGTCATCGGCCAGGTTAATAACCTTGTGTACGATTTTGATATGCATATACAATATATTACTACTATATACACACAATATACATAATGAAATAAACAATATATTAGTATATCCGTGGTATAAACATGTTCAAGTCAGACCGTAATATTTATTTCTAACTGGCGTGAGGTTTTGTCTCGCTGTAGCAACGGTTGTAGCAACGCAATCTATTGGCTTCACATCGTGGCTCTGCTACAGATCTGGTTCTTTCTCGCTCCCTTCTTTTTGTCGACGACGCTTGTTGTGTGGCTCCCCTCGCGATCGATCCCGACGTTACGGACGCACGCACGGACGTCTGTTATGGATTCCCCTAGGGATGCAGCTCGTCTCACCGACATCCAGTAGAAGGTCTCAATCTGCCGACCTCCCCTACATAGGTATCTCTGTGTAGCATGTGGCAGGAACATCTCGTCGTCATCGCTCTCGTCCCGTAAGCTAGGTCGGCCTGTGCAAGTATAAAGACGGAAACAGTCGGTGGAGCTGGCGACCACAGCGGTTTGATCTGATTTCTAGCTACCAAAATCAGTTAACAAACTGTTTAAAAGAAGCTATGGTAGCCATCCTTAGTATCCCTACAAATATTCCATTGTGTGAAACTGTCAAATTATGAAATCTTTAAAACTCTATCGGCACTTATATGCTTATGAAATCACAATAATGGACTATTCCAAAACTACTCAAATAAATTTTCATCGTCGTTGTTCGGCTGTATGTGTTTTACGTGAACTAAGTCGCCATTTAGATGGTCGTTACAGCACTTATGTTGCAGAATCTTACATTCAGGAGCTGCTGTAGAAAAAAACCACAGCGAACAAAGATTAATATTGTAATACTCTTCTTTTGTCTTTATTGCCTGTAGAACTGTAGAACACCGTGTAACCAACCAGTTCCTAGAAATTTTCTAACATGACAACCATATTCAACATACGTCGATGAAAATTAGACATCCAGGTAATAAGATACGCCAAAAAGCAATTACTCAAACAACTGGATATGATTTTGGATATGATTTTCCAAAATCATATCCAGTTGTTTGAGTAATTGCTTTTTGGCGCATATTCAACATGTAAACATGTATAGACGTCTATCAGTTTTATCTAGATAAAATTTCTACGTTGCGTTGTTGAACTCTACACTTGAAAGCATCTCCAATACAAAGGCTAGACACGTCCTTTATATTGGACATGTTAAATTAATTTGTCTGCTAGAAGTTTCTCGTTATACGTGATCTTATCCACTTACACAAATAAATAAATAAACAATATTTCTGCAACTTCGAAAAATCAATGCACATCCACTATCCATGGGTTACTGAACTGTTGCCATATTGGGATATTTGTGTCGGCTGAGATATAAACAGGATATCTATGAATCTGTAAGTTTGCAAGAAATATCTCAATGTCGAAAAAATCAAGACAGTCATCACCTCTCTTTTAAATCGTATTAGAAGTTTGCACAAATTAAACGACAGGCGAAGAAACCATTTCTTGGCAGGTAAAGTCTAACACGGTAAAATTCAAACGAATTGTAATCAGGTATATGGTGGACAAAGGGTGCTACCAAATCAGTTTTCCACTACGCAGTGTGCAAGGCATTTAGAAGGCATGTCGTTTGTAACCACTGTGTTCGAAAATAGAATTAATGTAGACTGTTATTACTCCACGAAATAACGGGGTGATCAAACACAGAAACGGCAGAGTCTATGTGTGTACAGAAACATATGCGCCGTGCAAAAGGTTGAGACCTAAAATTGTACTGACCTTTAGACCGCTGTCTTCGCTGTCGGTCTGTCCAGCTCTTTGTCGAAAAGGTGTGGGCCATTTACTGGCCTTTTCCTCGGCTTCATACGGCTGCTGGTCGATATTAAGTCCACGGATGCCCCAGGTGCCCGCCTTTTCTTCTCATCTTTGCTATCTTGAGAAGTGCCGAGCCACTAGGCCTTCCCCTTTTTGTTCTTGGTGGCCTGGTTTTCGGAATCAAACCCAGAGTGACGATGGATTTTGAACAATGGATCAAACTTCACAATGGCCACATGGCATCCTAAAAGCTTGATTAATTGGTCAACCGCCGTCGGCTCTGCCCTGTTGCGTGCTGCTGGTCAGCGGTTGGTTACGCCCTGCTGTGAGTTACGCCCCACTGTCGGCAGTTGGTTGCGCCCTGCTGTGAGTTACGCCCCGCTGCCGGCGATTGGTTGCGCCCTGCTGTGAGTTACGCCCTGCTGTGGCCGATTGGTTGCGCCCTGCTGTGGGCGGTCTAGAAAGTCCCGCCCTAATACCAGTATCCCACCTGGATGCCAGATGGTAATACACACAAAGACCGAGAGAGAAACTCATGTTCCGCTTTCAAACCAAAGGTCTAACTGAGAGGATTTGTAATAAAAAATCATTGCAATTCGCTGACATGTTGTCATGTCCTGGAGCTAGCTCAGTAGCTGGCCTGTTCAGGTCCTGAAAGAATTCTGGCATCCAGGCTATATAGGAATGCTTTCTTTTTGCATACCCCAACCGGTTTTTGTTGTGTTTCTAATGCCGCGTGTCTAGTAAGTGTGTGTCTGTGTTTTCCCACATACTAGTTCATATTCTGGCAAACATAACTCATGACATGCAAGAAGCTACGGATAAAGTACGTTGAAATTATTAACCTTTCTCCACAATCTCTCTGTTGATGTTGGTAAGCTAAGATTATATAGACATCTCAAATCTGTGTACGCCATGGAGAATTATCTACAAAGCAAAGACTTAGACATAAAATCATCTATATATAAACGCAGAGTAAGCGCACATACATTAGAAGTAGAAAGAGGTAGATACAGACGGTTTCCTGTTAACGAGAGAATATGTGAACAATGCACAGGAAAAGCGGTGGAAGATGAAATGCACTTTATTTGCCATTGCCCACATTACAGCACCGAAAGAGACAAACTATTTAACCTAGTCAGCAAAATTGTTCTCAGCTTTCAATATCGCACAGACCTACAAAAAACTGCCTTTCTGTTAACACCGGCCAATGCATCTATCTCCCAAAACGTAGGAAATTTCATATTCCACTGCACACAAAAAAAGAAATCAAACCCAATAGCAACCGTTTAGATTAGAAGTAGCGCTAGTTGACGACTTTTACTTTGTGTTTATTTCATTACTGTGTTCTTATTATTACCATCATCTCATTTCAACGTATTCTTGCAATTAGCCTCCAGGCATGAATTTATCATCATTATTATTATCATTAATCACGATTTAGAATTTCTCAGGTTCACTATTCAGAATGTCTGATCGGTAAAACAACTGTGAAACACTAACTGTGCGACGTGTCAGCAGTTGACCCTGATCATAAGGTCTTCTCTCCGAAAATTTCGCCAAATTCATCCCGCGTTATTTCTTCCGTGAACGTTTCTGCTTCTTTTATTGCGTTCTGTTGGTATGTGGTCTTACAAACAGGTAGCACACGGAGGATTTCAGGCCGCAACAGCCAAAAGATATTCTGGTGCGGAAACATTAAAACTTCAGAAAAGTGTTATGGAATTCGTTCATAGCAGAGGCACAGAAAAGTTGTTTACTACAGAGCACTGTGCATCTTTTGATAGACAAGTTCTGTAACCAAGAACTTTTAAGAGGGCAATGTCATAATTGGTTTCCGTAATGAGAGTTGGACTTAAAAACGCACTTGTAGTGAATAGATAGCAAATATAGAAAACATTTTATTCTCCTATGGAACTAAAGTTGAGTGCGCACATGTGCTTGTACGCGAAAGTTTGTACATATCCCTCCACCGCTGGAGTCAGCTGTATCAAATTCAGTGCTATTAGTATACCATTGAATAAATGACAGAAAAATAAACGTCGCCGAGAATATTATGCTTTGGGTAGCCTTTATACGTATGTATGTATGTATGTATGTGTGTATGTATGTGTGTGTGAACAGCATACTTGGGACAAGTTCTGTTATTTGAGTGAACTGGAACATAGGGCTTACGGAACGTTGGGATTTCGAAACATAGAGATTTCGGAACATAGTAATTTCGGAACATAGGGCGGTCACCGATGTAAACATGCAGGTCTTGAAGACTAAGTAATCGATCTCAGTATGAGTATATAACGATACAGCACGATAGATTATGACAAAGTTGTGTTACCAACCGATTGAAATTTGTCACAAACTGATGCCAAAGTTGAGCCTTTGCTTTTTTTATTACCTGTTTGGCAAGCGATTTAATTCTGTAAAAGGAAACAGTAATTTTTCAAGGAACTTACCACGAGGGGATACTATGAGATCGACGCCATCGGGCTTGAGTTGACTGCATCCCGCGGTGGCTTCTGTGTCGCTCCCGGTGGCATCAGGGTGGGCTGGCTACTTCATTTGAGCTTGGAGTATGCATGCTAAAATGTTCTGAGGTGGATGTAACTTCAAGACCTGACCTATGTGAAAATGTAAGCGACTAAGCGTTTGGGACGCCGTCCCTACGCGTCCCAAGTCGTTCCAAACGGGCAAGGCGCGTTTTTGGCCGCCTCGTCCTCGTCCTCGTCGGACTAAGGCCAAGAGTATATACGTACATATATATATATATATATATATATATATATCTCCTTCGTCTTTTACCTCTTAGTCTACTGATATTTGAACGTTGGCGCACCACACAAGATCTGGCAACTAGTTTTCTTCACCCTTCTCGATTTTCTCCGATACCATCCTCCCATCTTTCCCGTTGTCTACTCTCCGTTCTTCCTCACTGGACGATTTCTTGCATTATAGCTCATGGCTAATCTCGATAACTCAGTGACACGTGGCCGTACCACTTCAGTTTCCTTTTCTTTATTGACATTCACTGTGTTAAGGAGGTCTCCGTACGTTTGCACTGCTGGATGGTTGCGTACGAAGCAGGGAGAGTATCAGGAAGATAATATGCATGTGTTTTACCTTTGCCAAAAAGATTGTGTTTACATGGAGATATATTATCTCCATAAAAAATGAGATATAGTTTTGTGTGTGTGTGTGTGTGTGTGTGTGTGTGTGTGTGTGTGTGTGTGTGTGTGCTTCCGGACTACTGTAGTCAGCATAACTCAAGAACCTCTTGATGGATTACAATGATATTTGGTATGTAGGCAGGTGTAGGGAAGCCAAAATTCAAGGTAGATTTTGGGCTTCCTGGTATGTGACCTTGGCACTGCAGCAGAACTTCCGTTTTTCTATCTTTTTTGGTGGCAGATAGCTTGTGAAGTAATGAAGAATTGGTGTAGGCGTTGGCCCCCTAGCAGCTTGCTCTAGAACTGCAGGGGCGTTATTGTGAAAATCTTCTAAGGAGAATAACTGAACAAAGGAACGACGGATTTCTATGATATTTAGTATGCAGGTAGCTTGATAACTAATGGGAAAAATATATATTTGCAGTGTTTTCTCAAACACTCAAGACTCAAATACATGTAACGTATGTAGCTTATGGCAAGTGGAACATCAATAAATTATCGATTATGCAAATAAATTCCTAATTTGCGTAATCAATGTAAAAACGCCATTAGCCATCTAAGTGGTAATTGATAGGACTGTCAATATTGCGACATGTGTAAGTTAGTTACAGATGTTCATGACCAAACATGCATTATGTAAATGTGTAAGTCATTTGCCTAAACAGAATAGTTCATGGAGATATGAAGCCTCCGGACTCTTGTTGCGATTTGTAACGGTACAACAGCGTAACGTCTAGTTTTGAAATCACGTGCTCTTGACATGCCATGGTCGTGATTTTTGAGTGCTATATAGCTCATAGCAGACTTTGAAAGAAAATAACTCTGCGTATCCATGCTTTCTGGTATGAAGATAGTTCAAATGATGTTTTAGTTCATTATGTTGTGATTATGCATTTCAGAATCTAATTTGCATGATTACTGAGGAACTTTACAAACACGCTGCGTTCAATGATTGGACCATCAAAACATGTGATATGTTACTGAGAAAGATAGGGACATGTATAGATGCAAAATTATCACAGTGGCGACTTAATTTGCATAATCAAGTTGAAAATACTATTGTTCCATATTTCTAATTAACGGAAACTTTATATTTGTGGCACTTGAATGTTTTGTGAAGGTTAACATAGTAAGATATAAATCATGCAAATGAGGACCTACTTTGCATAATCCTCACGTCGCCGGTGTGTTTTTTAAACACCACTCTTGTTTTCTCTTTATCCAACTTAGGAATAGCTCAGTCACAACTTGAGTGGAATACCTCCTTCTAGTCTTTTCCTAATCTGATACATTTGTACATTGAGTCCTAGAGCTCCTTTCTCAGTATGCAAATTATGGCTCTCTGGACTGCCCTACTTCCATTTATTGGGGGAACTCTATGGGCCATATATCGTCCTTATACTAGCTACTAGGTGACTCTGTCACAGAGGTACTTATTGCAGGTTGTGTAAAGCTAGTTTCATGAAAATGAAGACTATGCTGTTGGTAAATTGTGCTTACCCTGATATTTCTTTCATGGCACTACAGATCGATGCTGGTGATAACTGTAGGGAAAATCCAAGATCTTTTTAAGAGTTTGATTTTACCTAAAAAAAAACAGCACTGAAGGTACCAAAAATAATGTGTTATCCACTAAGGCTACACCCAGGAAGCCAATTCACTATGCAGTTGTAAAAGTAATTACTAGTTTCAATCATTATGTAACAGTAACACCATAGATGGGGTCTCCATTAAAAACAGACTGATCCGACAAGATTGAGCCGTCAAAGCTTCCATTAACGTACGCAACCTCGGGAATGTCCAATTCAGATAGTGCAAATTACAGATTCTCATCAACGAAATGACGGTATTGAACTTGGATGGAGTGTTGTTATCACCTACTGAGCTGGGAGCTGAATTATAGTAGATAACTATTACTGTAACTGTAAAAGCAGCTGGCTCTACATCAAAGCAATAGGATATCAGCTTGATGAATATACTCATCAAAACTTTAGATTAAAGCCTCAACTTAACTAGTTTTAGGGGAAATATTGGGAGCTTGCAGACTAAGCTGAAAAACAAATTCAAGGGCTGACTGTAGATTTGGAAAGTTTCATCATTATGATCAGATATATGATAGTTTTTTTAAGTTTGTGGTTAGAGCTCACTGCCAACTGTTCAGACAGCAAACTTGTGCTCTGTATTTCATTTTTGTTACTAAAATGATTGCTTCAAATGCCTGATTTTCCCTCAGTTGTCCCACTGCGAAATTAAGTCCCTGAAGACCTAAATGAATTTACAGTAATGCAAAAAGTTATTTTTCCAATCCCTCCCAAAAGCACAGTGTGTAATCACCTTATCTCCCAACCACCAAGTTCCTAAGTCGTGAGATTTACATGTAACGTGTCTGTCTGACATGGAAAATTTATTTGGGGTTTAGAAAGAACCCCCCAGAATATCATTATCATGTAAGAGATTGATCACGTTGTACAGAGTGTGGCTGTGGGATGTGATCTTGATTCATGAGGGTATCCCCGCCTCCAGAGCACTTAAGCCTCCACTGCTTTAGGCTAAGATCTCTGTGATCTTACGGGTTGAGCCGCAAATCAGCTAACATGACAAAAGAACCCACAGTGTGTGCTTCAAAAACAATTGTACTCTTTCCAATAGCAGCAGAGTACATGTAGGTGATGC
The DNA here is from genome assembly GCA_035149815.1 of Branchiostoma lanceolatum. Classification (NCBI taxonomy): domain Eukaryota; kingdom Metazoa; phylum Chordata; class Leptocardii; order Amphioxiformes; family Branchiostomatidae; genus Branchiostoma; species Branchiostoma lanceolatum. The sequence continues at coordinate 14,483,366 of CM068874.1, forward strand.
AATATTTACCATATTTGCCGTAGCATGGCTGTACTCACTTGTTAATGTACCTCTAAGTTATTTATTGATAGCACAAGTGCTTTTATAGTAGTCAAATCAACATGTAATGTTAGTACAGTATGATGATGAGTGTGTGTTGAGCTTTTGCCATTCTCAGACTAAGAATCACTTCTCATAATTTAGTACTATTAAGATGCTAGTTCAACATACCAACTGTTAAGTCACACTTCTCATAATTTAGTACTATTAAGATGCTAGTTCAACATACCAACTGTTAAGTCACACTTATCTCAAAGCAGACCTATTGGTGGAAAGACAGTTACTGTATCCAACGGGCCCCGGTGGCCTATGTCTTTGCACTGGTAAATCTGCTTGGAGATCAAAGCCACACTGCCATCAGGTACAAGAAAATTGTCACAAGGGTTGCATTTGACTTTGTGTCACCACCCTCACCATAGTAAAGTTAAGAGTTAATAACCTAAGAGTAGACCTTCCTTTTCCCATAATTTAGCAATATACATGTTAGAGTATATATAGGTTGGCTAAAGACACTTTGACATTTCAGTAATGATGCTCACTTCAATGCACCGGTGGGTAAATCACACCCACAAGTCACACAGAACCCTTAAACATGTCCCCATCACATCGGTACAGGACTTAGCCTGACCTCGGCACGACTTCTGATGTTGTAAAACTGCCATAGAATGTCAGCGTGAGAGGGAAGTAATACATCACATCACAGGGTGATTGTCAGCAGCCTCTCTCAGTGGGCGTATATCCCTGTAGGATTCGCTGAGTGTCCTACAGAGCATAGCTCTGGGCGCATACAGAGGTATGCGTTAAAGGTTGAGTCTGCCTGGCGGCAAGAAGTTTTCGGTTTGTAATTGGGTTGAAGTTATGTTTGAAACATTTTCTTAGGTAGGATTGTGAGCTAAGACATAGATCAATCATTCTTTTAGTGGTGTCAGTGTGGCATTACGGTTAGAGTGTTGGGTGAGCTCAGAAGCAATAGGTCCCTAACTTGGCGAAGGAGTAACTCCCACCTAGCCTCTTTGGCTAATCTGTCAAAAGTGTGCAAAAAAACACACAAGGATTTAATGTGCCAATGTGCCAACATCTGCACATTTGTCACCAAGAGCCGGTAAATCTCTTTTAATCATTCTTAAGCTTGATTTCCTTACAGCCTCAAAAAGGCTACTGGACTACCTTTTATCTTTTCCCCTCAGAAACTTTCCAACTTGCAAATTGCCTATTCTTGTCAGGTACTCCCTTTTACTCTATTAATCCAGCCGAGGCCTGATGCACTACTTGGGTGTTTCTGCCTGAAGGAGCATGATACTGCATAAAGACTGGCCGACTTTCACAAATGCCACCATACTTTAACATCAAACCAAGAGCAGTGAATAAAGGAAGTGGAAATTCTTTGTAAATCTTGAAATAATCACGGTGAGTTTATGTTTGTGACCTCTCCAAGGAATTGTGAACAATACAGAGTTTCTGACAGTAATGCACTCTATGTTCCCACATCAAACATCCAACAAAGCAAATCTTGAAATACATGTAGTTGTAGTGGGTAACCCGGTTTATGTTCACAATTTTTGTGGTGACCTCTGCATTGTTAAGTCACCACATCCAGAACAGCACAGATTTTCTGTCAGTAATGCACTCTTGTGCCAACAGCAAATTTTTAACAAGGAAATCTTGAAATATTTGCAGTAGGTTTATGTTCATGATTTTTGTGGGGGCCTCTCCATTGTAAAGGCGCCACATCCAGAACATTTACATTTCTTTCCATCAGAAATTCATTCTGCATGACCATAGAAACTTTCAACATAGCACATCTTGAACTATTAGTGGTGGGTTTATGTTTACAATTTTTGCAGTGACCTGTCCATTGTGAACATGAAGTTGTCCACTGCAAACTTTAATCATGATGAATGCCTCCCTTTGTTCCCTTTCTCCTCGAACTTGAATGGATCTACAATATAAATGACTGGCTAGGGAATCCTGATGAATGTCGCTGGGAATTGTGGCGTTGTTGTATTTGCGTCCAAGTACCTTTATTGCAGTTATTTGTAGTACTTGATATGCCACACTCGGGACTTTTCAAATCCTGAATTATCATGTGACATTCATCTGGATCCCTAGGGTTGTTGTGGTCACAGAAAACACATGGAAAGTCTTATGTTTAAGGCCCATGCATCTTACTTAGGAAGAAGATACGGCCTGTAAGACAGTCGTTTGTATGTGGGAAATGTGTATAAATGACAAGTTCGCGTAGCGGTCAGCTCGTTCTTCCCCCTGATTGTGACAAGACACAGGTGTATCACTGAACAGGGACTGATGTTAACTTCATTTTCTGTGCTATTCCGTCAAACCACTAAGTCTGAGATCTAATTATTCTCCATCAACATCAAGCTGTCCCAACTTGAACCTATGATAGCATGGCTAGCAGTAAATTTCTTCAGGGGTTTTAAAGTTACAGGTCTCAAAAGTTGTGAGTATGAAATTATCATAAATGTACTCCAAATGGTGACATGAATGAACTCCAAATGGTAAAAAAAAAAGCAGTGTAAGATATGTTTTTTGCAAGAAAAGAAGGAGAGAAGCTGGATATTGAACTCTATTCTTTATTTTCCCCAATGCCCTGGAATTAATTGAGGAATCTCTCCACAATTTCTGGGCCTTGGTTGCTTCCTATGTGTGAAAGATAGTTCTTCGACTAGTTACAGTGTTATCCATGGTACCATAGCATGACTTATAGTCCTGTCTCATTCCATACACAGCGCTCATTTGTACTTGGAGTTCTAGAGGCCCAGTCTCTACTGCACATAGCTGTAAAAGGTTTGAGTTGTGAAAGCTGTCTTTCGCAATGAATCCTACATGAAACAAAATCAAGATTCTATTAAGGAGAGGGCAGTTAGAATCATTTTTGATTTCCTTCCTACTTTCATCCTAAGCCCTGCTTCCCCAGTTAGATGTAAGTTTGATTTTACAACCCTAACCATTTGTTTCCTGAGCTCTCCCAGTGAGTTTCCTGGCTTGATCTTATGTTTTCTTTGATGTACAATTAGTCGATTATATTTCAAAGGAAGAAAATAACAAAAATGCAGTTAAACTCTAATTACAATGTAACAAACAGCCAGTTTATTGTTACTTGTGCCCACTTACAGTTACATGCATGTGAAATGAGGCATAGGTTCTGGAGAACTTGATACTCTCTGGGGGAGCCACGACCTCAAGTTTTACACCATCCACGCAAGAACCGATACATATAAACACTCCTTCTTTGCCCGTACTATCCCGCAGTGGAACACCCTGCCTGGCACGGTTGCGACAGCCCTCACTGCTGAGTCGTTCCGTGGCAGACTGAAGGCCTCCCCCCCACCGAAATGTAGATGTAGACCTTGTCGTGACATTACTTTGACCTGATTGATTTGTTTTTAGCCCATTTACAAGGTTATACATGTACCTACGGGTTGTTTAATCACGTCACATATCTCAGTAGGTGGCAGTGTGGGTGGATTCTGCATGTATTAATGATGAAATCTGTCCTCAGGCTCTGGTAAACATGACAAGATCGCATCATTTTTCTCATCCTCCACGGTTCCCTTAGCTCTGATATGGAGACACCGTGTCTACAGGAACATCTCACGAGTGCTGTAGAATCCTTTTAAGTTTGGATACATTCGTCACTTTAGGAGTTAAACTTGTACGAAAGGAACTGTAAAGATTTTGAAAGGTAGTGCTTTTGAGTGCTTGAATGTGATGGATTTCTTGTAGAAATGTAGTTCGATAAGACTTTATGATGTCTGGATATGGATGCAGGCAGTGTCTACAGGACCTGTCTGTGGTACTGAAACAGCAGTGTTTTCAACACCAAGGGCAAATATGACCATGTTAAGGAAAAATGGAGAATAATCTGGTTAATATAATGCAGGTGGCAGGTTAAATCATTACCATGACAACATAGACTGGACTGGAGACGGTATGCATGTACCACACTCCAGTTGTCACTTTCCCCCAGCTTACCCATGAAAGTATGATTGCAGTATTCAGAGTATGGCCTACATTTTCATACAGTTTTCTCAGTTTCAAATTTGGTCAAGAATTTGTAATTACACAAGATGATAAAATTACAGAAAGAGCAGATGGTTTGAGCATGGAGTGAAAGAGGCAGTACACATCAGATCCTGCTCCCCATCCTTAAACCATGACCGAGGCCGCCACCATCTCCCCCCTGCTTGTAGAAATACCCTTGTGTCATGTTACCTTGCTCTCCCAGTTCACATGATGAGCAGAGCTGATGCGGGAAAGCTTCTCAAGCTTCTCCTTTTTCGTACTATCAGTCTAATTTCTCTTAGTTCAGTGATAAAACTATCCCTACTTACAGGCCACCAGTGGGATGGACAACACTACAGCCACACAGTTTGTGTGCCAAAGAACTGTAACAGTTTTTCCAGTTTCGAATTTTGTCTAAAATATGAGAGTACACAAGATGATAAAACTGCCCCTACTTACCGGCCACCAGTGGAATGGACAGCACCACAGCCAGTACCCACAGTCCAGCCAGGATGGCCACACTTCTGCGCATGGTGAACGTCTGCAACAGACATCATAACAATAAACTTTTCTAGTATATTTTAACATGATACAATATATATCTTACAGCTCTCCCTAGCAAAAAATGTTTTCCTTGAAATAATGTCAGTAGCCATAAAGCCAGTTTACTGCCAGGTCTGGTATTGTGGTGGTAAACGTTAAAGCCTACAAACTAAGACATGACACAAGTCCTATCCCTTAGCCGCTTACTACCTTAACATCTCTGCTGTCATTCAAAGAGAAGTTTTAAAAGCACACTGGGCAAAGGTTTATGACAATTTTGTGTTTTCTGCCTTTGGGATAAAGAATTCGGTTAAATCAGTCATCCTCCATTGAAGTGAAGCACAGTGCTTTTTCAAGAAGCTAGTAGCAGTGCAATGCAGTTTCTTTACGGCTCACATTTTTGGGGGCCAAGCACACCAGGTCACCCCTTCTCTTTTTGTTAAGTGTGTTGGGTTCTTTTACGTCCTTTGACGCTTGAGGCTAACCTGAAGCTCTCATCCATTGGGCCACCGACTTGACATGAGCATCCAAAATGACGAATACAACATGTCCAAGCTGGGAGCAACCCTCAGATGGAACTCCAGCCCATGGATCCATGAAATTTGATCCAGATGACCAAGCAGCAGGGTTGAATTACCGCTCGCGCCACGGAAAGATGTCTGCTTTTCTACAATCATACAAAGTATGCATTGCCAATATGTCAAGTTATGGCAGTTTTGTGACATCTGACGTTGGAGAGTGGAAAGTTTTCTGGTCGTGTGCCAGTTCGGCCTTTGCTCCATCCTGTAGTTCCGTCATTGCAGTCTCTTGTAAAACATGTTTCACTTGAGTAAATGACAACTCCATTACAACCTGTCTTGTGGAACTCACAGAAAATTGGACCTTAGTAGTAGTCCACTGTGTTCTGCTGCTGCAGTAGTCTTTGGGCCTTTGCCGGGGATAATTGGTAAAACTTAGGCATGTCCTTTTGGTATCCACTTCAAAAGTATCTAATATCTTTGTTTTCTTGGTGTAGGGTGTCCAGAAGACATCCTGATGCCCTACTAGCTAAATGCCTGGTGATATCTGACGTTGGAAAGTGGAATGTTTTCTGGTACCGTGTCAGTTCTGTCAGTGCTAACGTTACATCCTGTAGTTCCGCCATTTCTTTGCAGTCTCTTGTAAAACATGTTTTGATAGACTAAATGACAACTCCATTACAACCTGTCTGTCTTGTAGAACTCACAGGAAATTGGGCCTTAGTAGTAGTCCACTGTGTTCTTTCTGCTGCTGCAGTTGTCTTTGGGCCTTTGCTGGGGATAATTGGTAAAACTTAGGCATGTCCTCTTGGTATCCACTTCAAAAGTATCAAATTTCTTTGTTTTCTTGGTGTAGGGTGTCCAGAGGACAACCTGATGCCCAACTAGCTAATTGCCTGGTGATATCTGACGTTGGAAAGTGGAATGTTTTTTGGTACCATGCCCGTTCGCTAATGTTACATCCTGTAGTTCCATCATTTCTTTGCAGTCTCTTGGAAAACATGTTTCACCAGATCTAGAGTAAATGACAACTCCATTATCTTGTAGAACTCAAAGGAAATTTGGCCTTTGCTGGCGATAATTGGTAAAACTTTGGCATGGTTTTCCTAGTGACAACTTTCTTCCCCTGTTCCTTGTGAAAAGTTGAGAATGATTGAGTGAAAGTCTTTGAAAAGCTCAAATCTAAGACATCCAACCGATTTTTGCAGTACAAAAAGATAAGAAATACACAGAATAAAGACAAAACTAGAGAAAAACATCTTTTTTTGTCTCCTCCCTTTTTCCAATCCCCAAAACAACCCTGCAAACCAGTGATTTTATTCATTTTGTTTAAATTTTTTAATCATCAGTAGCTATACAGGTCTGCCATTCAGTTTTGCTATACTATAGAGCAGAAAAAGGAAAGTCCATTCCTTATGTTCCTGGTATATACTTAACATGTCCGCGGTACTGAAAAGCCAGCAGTTGGTAAGTCAGCCTTGTCATTTCAAGGCAGGAGTTTATTGTGCATGACTATACCGCTGCATGGCAGTAGAATTGTTATAGGGTACATTTTACACAATTTGATCCATGGTCCAAGTAGTAGATTGCCTTTGATCTCACTCACTGTTCACAATCTGTAACTATCATATATTGAACATCCATAGACAGAAATGCCTACAGGTTATACACCGTGTAATTGGATGTATGTTTAATTTAACACATTCACTCTCAGAATAGACCAGGCTTAGTGCAATCAAAGTTTGACAACTGGTGCTCTCAGACAGTGCCTTTACATTGCCATGAAAATGTCATTATGGAATAGCTATGACACCCAAGTCGTACTAGACTTGTAAATTGCCAACATTAGAATTGATAATTTCACCATGGAAGAAGGCCAACTTATCCTACTTCATGCTGGCGGCACAGAGTTACGATCTAAATTATATGGAGCATGGAAAGGTCTGCTGTTGGGTGATTCTACTGGCTGGTTTTAAAGGTTGCATCTGTGATATTTTTGCAATACTTCAGTCTTCAGCAATTTCCCTGAAGAGTTTAGATGTGGGTCACGTCAAGTGTGGCAATGCAGTCAATTTAGTAAAGAGAATTCAAACTCTACAACTGGATACGAATTCGGAGATTTTTAGTGACGCTGAAGAAGAGTGATGGATGTCACTCGAAACGTCCGGAAATAAATCTCCGAATTCGTATCCAGTTGTAGAGTTTGAATTCTCTTTATATATTTGTTACCTGGATGTCTAACCTTCACAAACAGTCAATTTAGTATTCTGGAGCATTATGAAATAACAATCAGGACATGGTTGAACTTTAAGGGCTTCTTCACAGTATGTGACATGGACAACAAAATGGTTTCACCTTTTATTTCTTGCAATTATAACTTCAGCTTTAAGTTCCCTTGGGAGTTTGATAGTGGGACATATGAAATGTCACTAAATGTTACTATTCTGGACTTTAATTAAAAGGAAAGAATAGTTAGGACACAATCTTTCGGGGCTTTCACAGCTTGGTATAAACAACATAATGAACATCCCAGGAGTAAGATGTGGGGTCAATAATATTTGGCATGATTATTAATTTTACAATTCTCAATGTCATAGTTCTGAAATTTGTAAAGGTTGGGGAAGTTAGTTTGTTTTGGTCAACATTTAAATCATGCAAGTTAGATATAGAGCATCACCAGAATAGCAAGTCATAGGAGACTCAGAATCAGTTCTTATATCCTGAAAGCCATTTTCTTTAAAATTTTTGGAATACAAAAGACAATTGAACAAATAGAAAACATAATGTGCAAAGGTTGAAACATTTATGCATGTTGATACTGTTTGCATATAGCCTAGACCCATGTCTGTTGTGTGCTTCCTTTGGGACCAATGGTAGCTCTGCCGGCGTCCCCAATTTTGTTAGCTGACAAAGTCTTGGTGACCCCCGGCCAGTGAAAAGTATGAATGGTACCACATCATTTATATTGCATGTTCTTGTACATCAGACATCCTTAAGGGATGGTATGGTCTAGAAATGTAAATGGACTGCATTGCAACAATTGATGTGACCTATTTCTTAAGGAGTATTGTAGGTCAGCAGTTAGAATTAAAGATGCATAATCAGTGTTGAATACATGCAAGAAATCTCTTAACCATAGGAATTTTATGATTAAACTTTGTAGCTTCAAACTAAAATGTGAAGGTCGTAAAAAACGACCATACACAAGGATTTATACCCCGAAATAGCCAATTCTTAATGACCTGTGAATTCCACATTTATAGTATATAATGCCAGCTCAGCAGAAGATTATATCGTGTGACCCAAAGAGGCTGTTAAAAATGGTGTTTCAGTACATTTGGACAGCATCCAGTAGAGACTCTGGCAGTAGTCACTGTTTAGTATTGAGATTACAGTGTTAATGTACTGAGTATCTCTTAACATCAGTCAAAGTGCCTCTTCCAGGATTGCTAAAAGCCAAAATAAAACTGTAAAAGCAGCCATTGTGTCGTGACTATGGTTATGGATAGCTTATGACCACTGATAGTATCAGTATCAAAACTTTGTATTGTACTTTCCTTCTCCACCTGTGTATTGTAAAAAATGTTGCTTGTGTCCATGTTTTGAAATGTTTCCAGACAGAACTATCTTTCTATCGTTTGAAACACCCATGGTTTGTCATTGGATAGTTGTCTTACTGCACTTCTAGTTGATGAGACAGTTTGAGGGTAACTTAGCAGTAATGGTTCAAAGCACTTACATGTAAGCTTTTTGTCTAGACGTGCAAGACTTAACAGTTCATTCTTGGGTCTGGAGAGTAATCTAGATGTTATTTGTGAACTTGGCCTCTGAGTTGTACGATTTTTAACCTCGATTTTTTTACTGTTTCCACTAAACTCTTGTGTTGTCTTCTTAATCTTCCATCAAAAGCAAAAGAAGAAAAAGTATTCTGACTGTAACATAAAAAAAAAACACAAAAAAACATAATAAAAACATCCAAACAACGGTAGAACTTAGAAGTTTCTGTAAGCTAAGCAGGGGTGAAATTTAGACAGGACATTTCAAATTAGGAAAATGCATTTTTTAATCAAAAATGTACATCTTAAATCCTTATTTCAAGTTCCCCATGTTTTCTTCATTCTTCACAATATCATAGCAAACATTTGGTAACCCCATATTTCAATAACGTTCGTACTTCCAAGCCTCAACAAGAAGCTCTTGCTACCAGGCTTTTAGCAAGGATTGATAGACTTGGTATCCAATTATTTAGGGGGACCAGACTTCTGCAATGGGCTCTATGGATTACTGATTACCTTGTAGCTTTACATGTCAATCAATTTTCATGCTGTCCCAGTGTCTGATATGAGGAAAAAACAACAGTTGCACTGCATGTTGTATGTATGTAATTACCAGGAAAACAGGGTGTTTTGTTGGTGTCCCCTGCAAAAGGTTGGCGTCTAATTTCCTTGTTTTCTTAGTGTAGGGCATCCAGAAGACGCACTGATGCTCTGCTATCTAATAATAGCCGGCTTGGCGCCCCTTCGGTTTACAAAGTCAGACAAACGCATGATAGTGATAATTGATGTACCGACCTTGTGATACCTGGATGGGTAAACGATGAGGCACCATCTGTTGAGAGCCGTGGCTGCCAGACTGTAGGTAGATGCGATACAGCAGGCCGTGAAGAGGAACCCAAAGATACTGCAGCCCACGGACCCTGCAAATGTAGTGTGAAAATATACATTTGTAGTGACTATCATTGCATACCAGAACAAGAGATATCAAAACCGGTTATGCTATGGCCATAGTTCCAAACTGGGACCTGGCTGGGTTGCTTGCAGAAACAAAAAATGGAATTGTATACCAGTAGATAAAGACAAATTATGCTCATAGATAATCTTTATATGTTTTGTTGTCTTTTATATCATAATTTTCGTTCCCACAAACACGGCCGCGCCCCGGTTTGTAAATGTGACTGTACATGTAGCATAAGAAAGCTGCTAGCCTAGGGGGCCCATTATCAAACTTGACCTTTGTTTTCCAGACCCCTGCCCACTTATCAAATATCATAAGGATTAGGGGTAGGTAATTAGTTATATGAAGGGAACAGGAATTCAAACTCCCAACAACAGTATGTCCAAATTAATGAATTTTGAAGTTAGCTACAGAATTACAGATTAAGTTCTTAAAGAGAGGCAGTAGTGTTAAACTTTGTAATCATGTTTTGCTGACATTCAACTTTACTTTATGTGGTACACTCAAAATTCTTTCTGTGCACTAATTTTTTGGGTTGGGTGCGCCAGTGCACCTATTTCCAAAAATGAATTTCTAGCCCTGATTATATTTTCAGATTTTTTATGATGCTATCGATCACTGGTCTCAAAACCTGTAATATTCTTGCCAGAAGACAAAGTAATTTTGATCATTAAATTAGGTTAACGACATGATATTTCTAGCTTGTATACATGTACCTCCTATTGAATCAGATATGGGCATCAATCCTCAGATAAAATCTAACAACAATTCTCAACAGTCAAAGTCTCTTCCCTTCTCTGTAACTACGTGCACATGATTTTCAATTAGACCCAAACAAATGGGCTACCTAAGGACAAACTTGCACTGGGGGGCTTTTTGCTGTGGGGCAAGAAATATCATCTTCAACTTTAATGTGGTTTCTTATTCCCCTTGGCTTAGTGACTTGCGCTGATTAAGAGAGAAAAATGCCTCTTCAGGGACACACCTGTCAGCACTATTGAGAAGTAATACCAATGATAAGGTCGGTGTTAGAAGTAGGCAAATTGAGTATGTCAGCTCATGTTTCTTAATGCTCCTGTAATGGGGTAATGATTAAACCAAATGCATCTGATCTTTAGCAACGTTGCACTGCATAGTTGCCCCATTCTTTTAGAATTACCGCTAAATGTAACTCACTGATTACTTGCTTATGTCGAGACCTTCCAGTCACGACACTGCTTAAGTAGATTTATCTTTGCTAAGACCTTTTCTAGGACATTGATTGCTTTTGATCTGTTGCAGTGCCTATAGTCGCCCCATTCTTTTAAGATTGCCGCTAATGTAACTGATTGATTAAGTAGCTTTATCTTTGCTAAGATCTTTTCTAGGGCATTGCATCTTTCTTTCATCTTCTGGGGGTTAGAAGTATTGTAAGGATAATGTTGTCAGGAATTGCATTCATCATTTCGGCAGCCTCTTGTTTGAGGGAAATTCAGGCATAAGTCTCAGGTGCCAAACCTTTGCACGGAAAAGAAATCAACACACTTATCAAGAAGAGTAGGGGTGACCCAGTGAGCTTAGCTAAAAATACGAGCCATAGCAAACCGGAATTGCACTTCTAGCTTCTTGAAAAAAACATCATGCTTCACCTCAATTAAAGATGACAGAAGAAGAAGAAGAATTTAAGAGGTGGCAGCGCTCGTGAGTGCGACTCGCACACAATATGTATGCGACCAGTTTTTTGAGAATGCGACTAGATTTAAAATCACGGTCGCACGGTGCGACAATAAAAAATTTAGACCTGCAGCAGGATAATGGCTGCAGAACTAAGCGGTAAGCTGAAAATATTTAGGTATTCCAACCCTACCGCGAAAATCGTCGGTGAATTTTCTATCATGTTCCCACGCCCGCGGTACAAAAACTATCCGTTCCTAGTGGCAAAATTATCCATAGAAATAAAGGATATAAGTTTCTCTCCTTTTTGATGTATTTGTTTGATTTGTAAAATGTTTCAAACGCCAGAAATTGCCGATGAAAGTGAGCGCTAGCGGCCGTGCGCTTCTGGAGGGCCGCCATGATGTTTTTAGACCGCAGCAGAATGACAAGCCTGTTTCCTGCGCTCATGTTTACACCTGTTCAATCGATGATTTTTTTCGATCAAAAATCAATGAATCAATTCAAGTGGAGTTTTATCCCCAAAAATTTTTAATTTTCTTTTTGTTACCGGTATCATTTCACAGCTCATGATCTGCCCGTCCTTATGGTGCTAGGTTCATTCTGCTGCGGTCTATAATGCATAGCAAAGCTTTCTCCATGCGGTCGGCCTGTCATTGGATGGCGGCGCCGCGCGGTCTGACGCGCGAAATTTGAACTGAGCGTTTCAAAGGAACCGAAGATATTTGACTGGGCCGGCACAAACAGATAATTTTTGATACTATTGAGCAAGAATTTCAAGGATATTTAAGTATTTTGGATGGTTTGTAGACAGCGGGTGGGGGTTAAAAAAATGCCTGTAAAAATGTTGAACTTGATGCCAGCAGTGAAGTTTCAAATTACGGAATTTGACTTTATTTGTTTTGGTCATGAAACCAATAGATAAGTTTTCTATTTATTCAACATTCAGTGTTATGTGAATCATTACTTGCCTTGTTCCAAGTAAAAAATACCATTGTGTATTTTTAAACTTGTTGAACTTGAGGCACCGTGGCCCCCGGATAGGGGCCAGCCGTGGAACCTATCCCCATTTTGTTTGAAAATCCCATTATATCACTAAAGCTTATGTCATTTTTAATGTCATCGCAAATGGTCATGTGAATCATCACTTGCCTTGTTCCCAGTTGAAAATACCATTGTGTATTTTTTCACTTGTTGAACTTGAGGCACCGTGGCCCCCGGATAGGGGCCAGCCGGGGAACCTATGCCCAATTTTTTCTAAAAATCTGTCATACTAGTGTCATTTAGCATGTAGGAAGGTATTGAATGCATTGGATTGCCAAATGTAGGCTTTTATGATCTATTCAAATACTTTATTCCTGGTTGTTAACATTGATTAAAACTATTAATAAGAGTATTACTTGGTATGGCCAAGACTTTTGCTTCTTCTTCCAACTTTTTGTAGTGGTGCTCCTAACTTTTTGCTGGTGCCCCTAACTTTTTTGAGTTAGGAGCACAGTGCTCCTAGGTCTAAAAGTTAGTCTGGAGCCCTGGGTGGTTAAAGATTTGGGGCAAATTTGTACCGGCTACTTACAACTTAAGAATTGGAAAAGTTGTAACAGAATCCATGTCTTCCTATAAAATGACCTAATGTGCAGTGGAAGCATGGAGAATTAGAAATGTTTTTAGTGGAAATACACAGAGGAGCCAAAATGTTAACAGAACAAAAGAGCATGCAAAGATTATTAGTACTACAGCCACCAGACAGTTGCCTTTCTGTTGACTTATTAATGCATCATGTGAACTTTTTTCACAACAGGTCAGTTAATGCCCTTATCTTCATTCATGTGGAACTTGTTCTCGTCAAGAAAACGAACAGAGACAGGAGCCAATAAGCATATTTATTGCCCTATAGAACATCAAAGGGTTTAGACACAAGTCCTGTAACCACACTCTCTTGCAGGTCCTAAATTTTTTATGAAGAGGTTGTAAAAGCCAAAGACTTAAAGAACAGTCTGCATACAAATGTCTTTATAAGTAGATTGTTGAATGTGATAGTCCGGTGCTCAGCATAGATCTAGCTGAAAAATTGTGCGAATTGGTCTAAAACTACCAAATTTGGAACACATGTGGTTGAATGTATTTTGAACAAGTAGAGAAATAGAGCCATCTGAATTGCTGCCTAGAATCAATTTTATGGCATTTTTGGGCATTTTTAGACTAAAAATGTATATTTTGGGCTTCTATCCTCTAGCTGGTATACATAAAATGGGAACCTGACTTCGATTGGGGAGGTAAAGGGCTGTGGAAGGAGAGGGATGGGCTCCGCCTGCCAATACTGTTCCCTAGACACAGTGGATAACAACACACTACCCCTACATGTACGACATCAAAAAGGCTAAGGGACTACATGTACCTTTACCTCTAGATCCGGTATTTAAACCAAATGAACTGAAATTTGGTATTGGGGGCGTTTTTATAAGAGTAATCTTGTACCTTATATTTCATCAATCAATGTGCAATCATCAAGCGCTGATGTATGCCGGCTGTTCACATTTCCCTACAGGGTGGCTATTATATTGTATTGAACTTCTTAAATCTAGGCCATTCTTTTCTTCAGAGTCCCTTTTGGGATTCAGCTATAGATCCATGATTTGCAATGTGATTTGTAGTTGTTTTATTTTTCAGTTTCAACATCTTTGTTGCATAATACTGTACACAATTTATTATCTGTAATTATATATTTTCACATTTGTCTCTTTGTAATGTTATTTAAAGATTAGTATATTATCTAGTCCCTTATTTTGGAATAGTGCCCAATGACCTAGATCTCACCTATTGTACCCCAGGGATTATGCCGGATCAATTTTTCAATAATTGACTTTTGTCATATAAATAACTGAGTTAGTCAAGACACATAAGGGACAATTCAGTTGACCAGCCATTGTGTGTGACAGGTCGAGTCCATCGAACTTTGACCCATTTTGTCTTGTTTGCAGCACAAATGAGCATAACGACAGGACTCAGGGGTCTGTTTCCAAGATTTTTTATGATAAATGCATACTAATTCAATTTGTTGATTCTCAGATTATAAAAGAGAAGGACTATCTTAATAGCTAGAATATCAACATGAAAACATAATGTAAGGCTCTGTCTCGGTTCACACAGTTTCAGGGAATTAGTACAGTTAGATTCAAGTTTTCCTCACTGCCCTCAGTTTTCATCTTGATCTTTTGCTGAATTTTACTTTAAAATGTCTGATAACCAAGAAAGTGATTTGGCAAGGCCTTCGAGTGGCAAATCTTTGTACTTTATTAAATGTGGTTTAAAAAGAAGGATTCATTAATTTCAATTAAAACATTCAATAACCATTAACTTAATGATTAAGATTGTGTTTTTGATAAGAACTGTTAGATTACACAACTGATTCCAGTTGCTGGTGATACTGAACAGTACACGGATCTATGATTTTTAGCTTATCCCTCGGGCTGTTTGGAGAAGAATGATGTGCTAACAGATGCAGTCTGAGGTGTCATTTTTACTCTGCAGTCAAGGGCAGTGTTTCATCATCAGGTCTATGACAGATAAAATTAGTTTACAGATTGTAGCTACAAGCAGCTAGGCCATGGGGAAAAGGAACATTAACAGCAGCTGTTCATTTGTATAGAACAAGTCTTTGGTGATATTTCCCCACAGATGCTTTTTTAATAGTTTATTAATAAGTAATAAACTATTCAGTAAGATGTTTATATCAAAATAGAATGTAGAAATGTTGATTAATGTTAGATATCCAGGTAATATATTACAGAAGGCAACAAATTAGGAAAAATCTATCAAGTTTCTGAATGGAATAGTTTAAACTTCAGAGTAATAAACTTTTCAGCAAAATGTTCATATTAAACTACATGTAGATCTAAAAATGTTACTGAAGGTAAGATATACAGGTAATAAGATACACAAGGTAATAATTAGGAAAAATCTATCCAGTTGCTTTGAGTAAAAGTTACTTTACGTACCTAAATCTAAAATGTTTTACCGTCGACATAATTGATCCCATTAAAACAGAAATAAAGTTTAAGTCCATGTTTTCTCAATTTCTCAATATACAAGAATTTCTGCAGGAAGAAAATTTTCAAAATGAATATTCATGAAAGTTATCATTATCATCTATTACAGTACTGTACATCATACTTGTCAACTGTAAACACTTTTTACTAATATGCCTTTATATGAAAAATATTAGCACTTGTCAAAATGGGAAAAGTGGAATTCCAAACTTAAACTGGAGGGTGTTTATAAGATTCGATACTTATTAATAAGATTTACAAATAGAATGAAAGACAGCTTTCCTAATAATGTCTAATGAGATTTAATTCCTAAAGGACAGCTCCTGAGACCTAATTTCCTTATTGAAGCTTGTGTTTGTCATTAACATTGATTTTAATTTTTAGCTCAAAACAATCAATGGCTTGAGGGTAGTTGTGAAGTGTATTTAGTGAAAAGGGACAGATACATTGACTTTGTCAGTGTCTTATTAGAAACCTTAGAATTACATTAAGGTCAGGCAAGCCTTGGGGCAAACATTGCTATAGCCCATACATCACACACACTGCTCTTTGTACTAAAAGACATTTGATTTTTTTTTCAGTTCTAAAATTTTATGTTCATGAGTTCAAAGTATTTGCATGCTCTAAGTCTAAATAGCATGTTGACACAGTCACTATTTTTGTATTAAGTAGACTCAGAATGTACAATATAATGTTCTGGGGATATGATAAAAATCTATGATTAATAGTCTTCCTGTGATAATTATTAGTATTAATAAGAGCAATTAGATGTTGGAAAACTGTTTCCATGGTTGTACTACTTTTGACATGCATTCTGTATAGTATCGTTAACCAGAATGTACCATCTAATCATTTATGTTGGCTTGGATAAAAGCAAGATGATTTATGCTCTCAAAACCTTTATCAGATTAGCAATTATCTTCTGCTGTTGAGGTATATGTCCGAGGCTGTTACTTAATGATGTACCTGGCATTGATGGATCGCAAAATCTATTTCTCAGGGTTTATGTCCACGTGTAGAAGACACGACACTGGATAAGTAGGGCCACGGGGATTTCAAAAATGTTGTTTTATGAAATTGCAGCTTTATCTACTGGGAAATGTGAGACTTGATGTATACTGACTATATGATTCATCATTTTGCATTGTCTTCTATTGATAAGGGTGGCATCCTTTTGATATGTTTTCAGACTGTCATGCAGTGAGCTTTCTATGTCAAGATTGTTAGGTCTCAAGTTCTGTTGAAAATGTTTTGTAAATGTTCTGGGTTACATTAACCTTTACATCTTCCTGAATAGTTTTGTCGGATAAATCAACAGATAGAGTCAATCCAAGGTTGAGTAGCTCCTGTTATAATATAAAGGCCCTGAGCAGAAGGACTGATGAAACACTGGGGGACAATTTCTTGTTTTGTTTAAAAAGGAATGTACTATCTGCTTCTGCTTTTATGTCATGTTTTATGATATACCACAGCTTTCCTCATCACTAAAATCCAAGAAAACTAAGGGATGAAGAACATTCCTTTTTTTGTGTGTTGGAAACTTGAATTTTTGTTCCTCCATCAATAAATCAGGTTGGTGAATGACTGAATGACAAAGTTCTTTATTCACCACCACATGATTAACAAGAGTCGATGTTTCGATGACTGTCGGTCATCTTCTTCGGGGCAATTCTCAAACATTCAGAGATTTTGTTGTTTGATTTATTTATGAAGTGTTACAGACGTACCTAGAGCTGTAGGCCAGTGTCCGTACCCCAGGGCCGGCACACAGAACAGCAGAAGCAGGATGACGGACAGGTCCGCCGCCGCAATGTTCAGCACAAAGATGTTGGCCACGGTCTGAAGCTTCGGGTTGACCACCATGGAGATCACGATGACCGCGTTTCCGGGGATGCCGAAAACGGTCAGTAGGACGACCAGGCTTCCCATAGCCACGGTCTCGGCCACCATGGTTCCGTTAACGGCCACTGTGGCGTTACCGTCCACAAGGTCCATCAGTGGAGTGCTAGTTGTGTTGCCGTCAGCCATCCTTTAGTGTCTTAAGAAGTGTTATCTGGCAGGTCTCAGGTGTGCTGCTTATGCACAAATCCTTGTACTCACAATACCTCAAGATGGAGAGACTTTTCGAAGCTCACCAGGCAAACAGTTTAGGTCCTGTGCAGGTCGCTATCTTATCTAATTTAGTTAGCAACAAATCACCATCGTCAGGGTTGGACGTACATCGCATGCTGTAGAGTTAAAGATGGCCCAATGGAAAAGCGTGCCTTTTTCTACCAAATACCAACCTGCCTGCAATGAATTACAAGTTAGAAAATTCCAAATGTCATTGGTGCATCCAGTCACATGATTGATCTTGACGGGTAGTACTAGTGTGGTTCTTGCAATGCTTGCATTTTTGGACCGTCTTGAGATGACGACTCGAGAGCTATATCATTCCACAGTTCATTCCCTGGAAAATCAAAAAACAAAAGTCTTGAAAGTTCGTCCTCAAAATTCCCTAGATAGCCCATTGCAACAACTTAACATGAATATTTATCTAAATATCCAAGGACAATCTCTTATAATCTACTATTTTTCTTCCAGAAGAAAAACAAAACTTGACATCATACAGTTAGATAAGACCACAATTAATCATTGCAGACAACAGCTTGTCTTGGTCCCACATGTATCATGTCTTGTCGAGAGCGTCCCATCTGGCTCTGTTAGTATTACAGGCTTACACACCACAAAAGGCCTTACACAGTCATGCACATAAAATCAAGGTACCATCACGGCCACTACATGTATTCTTTCAGTGATGCTTTCAACACTTGCTTCTTGTCAATATTCCATTGGGACATCTCATGATCACTTCAGTTAGGAATTACAGACTAAATTAGATACCCGGACTAAATTAGATACCCGTCACTCTGGAAGTACGCTCACCTGTGACAGATTTCCCAGTCACCAATCAGGACAAACTGGACTCTGAATACTCCACGGGGAGCGAACGTACAAGGCTGTCTCCATTACCTGATGGTCGCAGCAGTAATGTTGTCAACTATACAACTGAGAGCTGTACATGTATAGTTACGACGCTCGCAAAAATAAATCTTCAGGCGGAGTCCCCACGGCTTCTGTCGTTCAGACTACAATTTAGCTCCCGAAACACCGCCGTAAATCACTCCGTCAGATCATCACAGATGATTTCACACCGATAAGCCCCCATCTGCAGCAAATTTCATCATCACCAGCAGAGAAGCTCAGAAATAATTCATTAGCAAGGCTATAAACCGCTCTGCAAGCAGGCTGCTCCCGGGAAGTTTTACCCGCCGCTGCTGGTGAAGGAAAGTTGTCTACGACTCGTTAGCACGAAACTGTCAAGTCACGCTGAGCCGACGTGCACCAACAGGCACCGTTGGGCACGTGTATATCACCCGGTACCTCCGGAGGGATCGCTGTGAATCTCATCTCCGTATACAAGTTGTTACACCCCCTGCCGACAGGAACGCATCACCTTTGGGACGTCTAGTAGACAGATTTCACCGAAGAGATGTAGATAATAGAGACACGTGAAACAGTAGGCATCATGAGGCTTGCCCCGTGGCAGGCTGTTTACATAATCGATGTAGCCTTGGCATGAATTATAGAGGACGGCAGATCTCCCTGGGTAGCGGGGTGCTGAGTATTGGAGTTAATCTACTGAGCTGATGTCTCCATTCCTGTGGTCTTTTGACAGAAGTTTGAGTATGTGTAGACTTGTGGTTGAAATGTTATCCATAATGCTAATGTTGGCTACATTACTTTTTGTGTGGAAAAGATGTTACATATTTTGTTATGCAGACTTTTTGTACAAAACACAACACAAGAGGACTAGATCATAGTAAATGGAACATCATAAAGCACACAAGCTAGAAATAAGTTCACTAGTTTAGTAAAACAAGTTCCAAATTGTATACTGGAATCAAATTACATAATGTTTGGTCTGAATTTTGTCGCTACAGAAATTATCACTAGTCTAAGATAACCTGAATGCTATTCACCCTTTTAAGAAAGCCAGTTGTTACAATAACATTGTATTTACTACACTCTCTCCCTGACTTTTTAGTCTTTGATAACTATCTCCCTGTTGAGATGGCCTTTTGGTGATTTATTTGTATAAGTATTGATTAAGGAATTTGCAGCTGGGAGCAATTGAAATTTGTCGATACGTTGAACACAACACCCCCCCTCTAGAGTAAGCGAAGGTGTGAACTTGAGCTTTGAATATAGATTGCATTCCAGTGTCTTCCATTATTCCCTACGGGATCACCCCGACCACAACCTGATCCGTACCAGGCCTGGGATCAGCCTGGATGCCACTCTTGGTGTTTGTGCGAATGAATCAATTGCTTTGCAGATGGTACGGAGGGTTCAACGACACGTTGATGTATTCTATAATTCATTACCCCTGCCATGCGAGGGAGTAATTTCGCCACTTTTGTGACCCCCCTTGGCTCCTTGGTGTCATCTGAACTAGGGCAACTGAAAAAAGTTACACTATTCGTGTTGTGGAAACTAGACACACTTCTTACGTGAAATCCTTTAAATTTTTCAACTTGTCAATGACACGTTGATGTATTCTATTATTTAGTACCCCTGCCATGCAAGGGAGTAATTTCGCCACTTCTGTGTTCCGTGTTGGTTCCTTGGTGTCATCTGAACTAGGTCAAAGTTAAACTATTCTTATCGTAGAAAGTAGAGACGCAATTGTTGTTAAACCCTCTGTCAATGCCGAAAACGTCTTTGTAATGTTTGCACTGAAGAAAACTTTCATACAGTAAGTATTAATTATTAAAGCCACTTGCATCTTATCTAGAATCCAGGTTGTTTTCTAGAGGGTGCTTCATCTGCTCTATTCTCAAATGTATTCAGACACGTCCTTATTAGACGCTGCAATCGATAGTACGGGGCCTTGGCTTGTCCCAGTGGCCTTGATCAAACTCAAAGGTTACATAATAACAACGTCCTCCTAAGGGGGTTGTCATATATCAGACACTAAAAGGCAGCGGAAATTATTGTTCTTTTATTTCTATATAACCCTGATGGGGAATAAGCGCATCGACTGATGATGATGATGATTTTATTTGACTGTACTACATGTAGTTTTGTTTTCAGTAGACTAGAATATCTGACTGTTAACTTTGACTGTTTTACTTGTATGCTTTATTTTGTCAACAATTGAACGTGGATTTGTTGTTTTTTCAAGCATCCTCCTTGACAATATATCATCATCATCATTGCTGCATCATCTGGAATAGAACTACGTAATATGTAATATAATGAGGGTTGAAGTATCGGTGAACAGAAGGGGCTGTATTTCCAGGGGATTTCGAACTACTTCAAATAAAGTGTATAGACTTCACTGGATAAAACGTTATTGTTGCCATAGTCTGAAACAGAAACAAAAGTTTCTTTTAGATAAGTCAAAAAATGCAAAGTCTAGAAAGTCCCAGAATTAATTTAAATGGATTTTTACTGGCCAGGAATTTAATTTCGTAGTAGGGAGAAAATGGAGTATTCGTGGTGGTTTTAATATTGCAGTTGAAATAAGAGGGTTCGCCAGAAGACCAGGTATTTATGTGCTGGTTTTTACCTAATTTACTATTATTTAGGTCACAGCAAAAAGCACACACATAAAAACACCGAGAAAATTTCGAGAATTACAGTAGTCCAAAAAATGTCCTGGCCCATGTGTATGAAGGTTGACAATGAAACATTCACGGATGACCTTGCAGCTACGACCTTGGCAACACTGGTCCCTGATATATAATGATGAACATGTCTGCTGACTTTTAGATAAGGTTAGGGGCACAGAGGTCAGCTTCCCCCCTGACAGGGGATTTCCTGTTCTGATTAAGGTATAAAAGGTAGAGTTTATGACAGCCCAGTAAGGCACTGTTATTACTGGCCCATGGGAAGAACAAAGGAGATAGTGATTACTTACTTAGACAAACTTGTAGAGTCATTGTGCATTCTCATTAACTACATACATTTATTTCATGTATATTTATCCTAAGGAAAGGATGTAGTTTGGATTTTTGATCCAACTGTACAATTTTGAATTTGTAGGAAAAGTTGATGCACAAATTTCAGTTCACATTCACACAATTTCATGTAGATTTGTTGTTAGGAAAGGGTGCACTTAGAATTTCCTATTCAAATGAATAATGATTTGAGCCATAGTGACGAAGCCCAGCCCCTGGTACAATGATCAAGCACGAAACTGTCAATGACGAAATGGGATGATAAAGCACTTTTATTGCCCCACTGTGGTATCCATTGTGAGTGATAAATCAGCACCAAGGACATGTCCATATTTTGTAGTATTAGCTTGTTAACAAAATGGATTGAGGGAAATTTATTTGGATATGTACTAGAAGCTTCGAAGACCAGAGTGGTCACACTGGCTGCATTTTAAAATGATGGATTAATCAGCACCAAGGACATGCCCAAATCCTTTAGTATCAGCTTATTAACAAAACACTGTGAAGGGAAAGTTGTTTGGATCAGTAGTCCAGAGTACCAGTAGTTACACTGGCTGCAGTTTTTTTTTTCTAAATGATGGATTAATCAGCACCAAGGACATGTCCAAATCCTTTAGTATCAGCTTGTAAACAAAACACTGAAGGGAAATCTGTTTGGTTCAGTAGTCCAGAGTACCAGTAGTCACACTGGCTGCAGTTTTTTTTTCTAAATGATGGATTGATCATCACCAAGGATATGTCCAAATCTTTTAGTATCAGCTTGTTAACCAAACACTGTGAATTGATTTTTTTTATCAGTAGTCTGGAGTACCAGTAGTCACACTGGCTGCAGCAGTTTCAAAATTATGGATTGATCAGCACCAAGGACATGTCCAGTTTCTGTAGTATTAGCTCGTTAACAAAACACTGTAAGGGAAATCTGTTTGGATAAGTAGTCCAGTGTCAGTTGCCACACTGGCCTTGATGTCAAAGTGACCAATAGTTCAGCACCACGGACATGGTCAGTATCAGATAACATCTTAGAAAAACTTTCTTAAGTCCAGATTTTTAGTCTTTATCACTTTGAAGTAGCCGCTTGGCCCCAAATTCCCTATTGGTTGCAGAGTTAGGCAGCAGGGAGAAGGTTAAAACTAACTGCTCAGTGTTTTTGCTCCCATGTTGTCAGGGCTAAACCCCTGAACCTTAAGGTCTAAGGGAGACAGTACAGACGACATTATTAACCACTTGTTGTATGCCATAGAGACATAAATCTCCATAAGATAGGATCTGCCTGTACAAACAAGGTATATTATTAAGCTTCAGGTTACAAGCCTGGCTGATCAGTCAAAGTTCTATTACTGGCTAAAGGGCTATATGTCATATTAAGTTCTAACAAGCTATGTCTGTTATTCAAACCCTTCACCAGAGGAAAGAGTTGAGAAATGGAAAGACGTAGTGTTTTCTTGGAATGAGTTTTGCTCTATCATGAAAAGGCCTCCCAGCTCTGTATTTTCATCTATAGTTCTCATACTTAGTTTTTAGTTGAAAATACTTAAAGCCCCCTTCATACTTTGTGCATATATTAAAGCCTCCATGAGTTGTGTATAAACAATTTTTTGGTTAAGGTAAAGTTTGCGGCCAAAAAAGTAATTTCTTTGGTTTGTTAACCAGGCTGCACAATGGTGTGTTAAAGTAGAAACTAAAAACTTTACCCAAAGAAAGAAAAATAGTGTTAATACACAACTCATGCACACTTAGATATACGCACAAGTGTGAAGGGGCCCTAACTAAGGACTAACAAAATGAATTGTGCCTAATTGTGCTAAAGACAAAAGATTTCTTTTGCCTTGGGCAGAGTATTGTTAAACGGAGGTCAAGGTTGCCATAGGAATTGCTGCAGGGGCTTGCTAATACTTGCATGTATGCATGCATGTAGTAGGTTAGGCATGCATGTGGCAGGTCAGGCATGGTCCGCACAGGTCTGGTCCGGTCGATAACAAATGATATCTGCAAGCACACTGCCATCATGGGCTTCCATTGACCTCATAAACCATTGCAGCCACCGGCAGTCCGTCGGGAGGGCTTTGAGGTGGAAATTACAAGTCGCCCTCCCCGCTGGCGCACCGTACATTACAGCAGTCAGGCCTACATTAAGGTATGACTTACGACAGCGGCAAAGTGCGTGTAGCACCGGGGAAAAGGGTTGCCTGTCAAGGGAAAGTGGCTGCTGGTCTGGAAAAAAATTGTAGGGTCGACTGGCTAATATAGCTCATGTCACATTGCCGACGCGTAGTGATGAATATAAAGAAAAAGAAGGTAGTACTGTAAGTAGCTCTAGAAAAGACACATTTAGGTCTTGTAGCTATTAGCTTGTGTCATATTCCCTGGTTGTAGTGATGAATTTGAAAAAAGAAGTTCCTAGGGAATTAAGTAGCTTCTGAAAGACACAGCGATGTCTGATGGCTAGTAGTTATAACCAATGTCACATTACTGGCAGGATGTTGATGATTATAAAGAAAAAGAAGGTAGTACCGTAAGTAGCTTTTGAAAAGACACAGCAATGTCTTGTGGCTATTAGCGTGTGTCATATTGCCTGGATGTAGTGATGAATATTAAGGAAAATAAGGAACTGGGGTAGTACATGTAAGTATCATCTAAAAAGAAACAGGAAATGTCTGATGGCTAACCAAGTCTCACATTGCCAGCATGAATGGTAGTGATGAATATGAAGAAAAAGAAGTTACAGGGATAGTAAGTATATGAGCTTTTGAAAAGATACAGTAATGTCTTGCGGCTTTTAGCTTGTGTCACGTAGCCAGGCTGAAGTGATGAATTGACAAAAATAAAGTTCCCAGTAGTGAGAAGCTTCTAAAAAGATACAGTAAGGTCTTGTGGCTATTAGCCCCGGTCACATTGCCTGCCTGTTGTGATGCATATGAAAGAACTGGGGAATTAAGTAGCTTCTGAAAAGACACAGGAAATGTCTAATGGCTATAGTATAACCCTGAGTCACATTGCCAGCACGTAGTGATTGATATGAAGAGAAAGAAGCTACTGCGATAGTAAGTACATTGTCTATAAGAGCTTTTGAAAAGACACAGTAATAGTATAATGTCTTGCAGCTATTAGCTTGTGCCCCATTGCCTGGCTCTATAGTGATGAATTTGAAGAAAAAGAAGTTACTATCAATGTAAGCAGGTTTTTTAAAGACACTGTCAGTAAGGTCTTGTGTCATGTGTCACATTGTCGGCATGTAGAGATGAATATTAAGAAAAAGGAGGTAGTAAGTTGCCTGAGTATGTGCTTTCCTGTACGCAAATTTGTCAACTTACATGTGATGTATAGAAAACAAAATTATGTATTCTGCAAACGTACATGTACTTGTAGGTGCATTGAACCTAACTTAACCGGGAAAATGTATGCCAGCCCTGACAAAATATTGCTGAAAACTTTCCTGAACTGCTGGTAACATTTCTGACAACTCGCAATGTTGTAGGTAACAGAAAATATTTCAAGGCCTGTAGGTGGTTACCAGCTAGGTGAACATCAAATATAAATAACACTTAAGGAACCCAAGGTTAGCCCTTTTGTTATCCAGGTTGCGTGTTCGTCTTCATTTTAGTAGTCATTTTGACGTCCATCTATTAAGCACACTTCACAGCGTGACAAAAAATGGTGATGTATTCTTTCATAGCACATGGTCATGATCAGTGAATGACCCTTTGATGGTAGTACATGATGGATTACCAAGGATATGTTTAAACAATAGCAACCTAGGAAACTTACAGTAATGCACTGTGCTGTTTGGTGGCATTCCCTTAGTAATACGTCAGCATTATCATGGTGAACCTCAAAGTGACCTTGCCTATCTGTCTACCCAAGGATGTTCTACATTTGTATATAATGTCCTTGGTCTACCAAACAAGAAATAAAGCTGAAACAAACCAGTCTCCTGTACGTTACAACTCAGGAACCAAGGAACAAGCTTGGACACATGCCATGTCTCAGTATACGGTTTTCCCTGATGTTTTAGTTAGCGGTTAAAACAATTCTGTAGTACATTCATAATACATTGGAAATTCAGTGTCATGAATTCACAGAACGAAGGACACATATACAATATGTATTTAGAACAAATCTGAACATGCCAAGAAAATCAGATAGATGAAAAGCAATACCTCCATTTTCACGGTGGTAAGGATACATGTAAGAATTTCTATTGTTGAGGCCATACCAATTTTATTTGTTGCTTCTCGGATTTTTTCAGAAAAAAATTAGAGCGACAGGGTGAAAACAAAAAATTTTTGCAAATAGTCGGGGGTAAAGAAAAGAGTTTACATGGACTAACATAAGGAATAAGAGAATTATTCAAGTTTCAGCTTTGTATGGCTCATTTTATGCCATGCACCCCCTTCTTTGATCTAGTATTATATTTTCAGTAACAAAATTACCTTTTGCCCTGTAATATATGGATTGGTGTAATATATCAATGTCCTCGTTCAAGGAGGAGGAGGAGGAGGAGGATATGGATTGGTATTGAGAAATAGTTTTAATAAATGAAAAATTATTACTTATGATCAACGTGACCACACTTTTTAGGTATGTGCAGGCCTTTATAATCTACTTTGGTGGCTATTGAGTTTTACAACTGAACAGATAGTAAAATTGGGAGTAAAAATTTGTGAAAGGTAAAAGCCACCCAATTTTTTTTTTTCAAAATGGGAAAAACAGGACAGGCCTGATGGTACAAAAAAAAGAGACGTACTATTCAATGCAATCCCTTGGCCACGCTTTTCAGCTCAGTCATGAAAAATAGGGATGTCTTCCTTTCAGAGCTGCTCAACAACAATTGATATTGATTTTTATGTCAGGAAATGCAGTCATTATGTTTATACCAAATGAATCTTTGGAAATTGTGCCCCACGAAGGGGTTAATATTACATGGCATTGTATGTGGATGAAAGCCATAGGATTTGTATCGTATAGAATGAAACTGTAGTAATTTATCAAAGTGTTAATTGAATGGGGGTTGTATGTGCAGTTTTTTTACAGTTAAACCAAATAGCCTACACAATGTCAGTCATCTGAAAGATCCCTTAATCTTACCCTTTCCCCTAATGACCAATAAGAAGAGCTTGATGAATTTTGCCAATCAGAAGTAACTTCCTTGCAGCACAGACACTATGGAACCTGGGGCCATTTGGTACCCATTACACATAACTACCAGCTCTGGAGTTGGTGTATGTTGTACCACTGGGGCAGTGTTGGCTCCCCCGATGATTGCTTTGTCCTTATCGTAATGGAATCTCGTGTTGCGTTTGGCTGCGTGGGAGAGTCTTCTCACGAGGCCCTTTTCACACTCTCCTGAAGGGAAGTAAGATGATGTTGACGATGCACTCTCTCTGGTTTTGCAGAACTGAATTGATAACTTTCTTCAGTTTGGAGTTCTCAGAAGGAAAAAAAAATGTCTTGATTTGCACCAGGGCTGTCTCCAGGACCCTTTCTTCCATCCTGGGACGGAAATTTGCTTGTTGGGACAGAAAAAACTTTTACCCCGTCCGTTCAGAAAATCTGAACTTCATGATATGAAACTGATGAAAATGTATTTTCTAAAGCTTAAAATCACAGATTCAATAAAGGAAATCAACAACATAGACTCCAAACAATGAGTGGGACAGACAAAATGTAAAGCTGGAGACAGCCCTGATTTGCACATTATGAATGATAGACTACATTTGTGTGCCATATCTCATGCCATGATATAATTCCATGTATAATAACAGCAATGTTTGCTTGATGCTTTTTAGTAGAAACGCCATACTTTCCTTCCTGTTAAATATTTTTAGATTTAGAATTATGTCAAAGATATTTCTCAATATTTTGCAGTTTTCGTTGATATTGTTTTGTTTTGGTCTCATGCAAGTTTGGTCATGGAGGATCTTCTTTTCTCAATTCAACCTTTCCTTTTCCTGTCATTGATTTGTAAATATTGTGGTGTGTTACATGTATGTGCTTGTTCTGGGATGGCGGCCACATTTTGAATCCAAGTGCAGTTTCCAAACAATAGGCTAGGTGTCTTAACTATACATTCTACAGTCAAAAAGCATAGTTGAGCTTATTTAAAGCAAATATGTGCACTTCTAGGGATAGTCAGTAGAGGGCATAAGGAGCCATTATTAAGTTATCTTGTGAAAGTTTGTTTGAGAAAATGAGATTTTTTCCTGTACATTCCAGGGACCTTTATTTCATCTTAAGGTTACTTAGTTACATATTGTCCCAGAGAGTCTGTCTAATTATATAAGATGTAACTGTAGAGAGAAATATCCGGTCTTGAATATTATATTATTAGTATTACAGTAGACCATGCACCAGCTCAGGCTTAATGGTAAGCCCATTGCATGGCCAACTTTTAAAGATGTTGTCAACAAACCATGCATTCATTCATTCATTTTTCATTTCTAAATGAGCAGCTCAACAGGATGTATGAATCTGTTTTTACTTGGTTCATTTTCTGTGCATGATACATGATAGACCCCTTTTGTTCTGTCCCTACTCCCCTCGCTAGCTGGGTTTAACTCCTGCCTGTTGTTCCCTCCAGGGTTGACCTGGCCCAGCTGGTCCTGTACAACTTGAGTCTCACCAACAAGAAGAAGTACCAGGACTTCGACAACGAGATCATGCCTTTCATCAACCACAACTGGGACAACCTGCAGCTGGTCAGGGTAAGGAACCTGTAAACAGAAAAAAATAGCCTTGGTTATTTCAAAGAAGGTTAGATATCCAGGTATGATATACATGTAAGCTGCACCAAGTTACTTGACATGGATCGAAATATTACGTACAATTGGAGCTGTGCGTGTAATTTCAAGAAGATCTGCACTGGTGCAAGTTACCTCCAGTAGAAATTTATCCCCTTTTACTCACGTAAAGTTTTACTCAAAATGAAGAATCAGTTGTCAAACAAATTACACATCAAGCAAGCAGCATTCTCAATACATTCTCAAGCCATTTTTAATACATTTAGTGGCCTTGAACCAAGCAATTTACATTGTAGCCAGCAACATCCATGATTAATCTCCTTTCTTCCAATGCTTTTTTTTTTCAGTTAGGCACAATTCTTATTTTATTATTGTATAAACTTTGGTCGAATCAGTATTCAAAATCATCTGCAATTTTTGGCTGGTAAATAACCCTCAAACATACAGATTAACTTTCTGTGCTCTCTGTAGATTTCAACAAATTTTCTGTCCACTTGCAAGCAACAGGGACATCGTTGACATTTAAAAGTCATAGAAAAGTGGGAAACCAGAGAACAAAGATACTGTAGTTACTAGACTTGTAATTACATCGCCACTTTCATTCCTACCACAGGGGGAAAAGTAATTTTGTGGAGTGGAGATCAAAGCTGGGCAGAATGTCCTGTTATCTGAGACATAACTAGGTTGTTTTGTGGTTGCTTAGTTCTTTCTTTCATGTCTGTCTATAGCTGGAAGCCTTCACCCGAGGGGAAAGGCAAGAGAAAGTCCTGGATGCACTGAAAGCATCGAAAACAAGGTAAGGAAGAGACTTGATACATGTATGTCTGCAGAAATAGTGGCCAACACAGTTTTATACTCTTGCTTGGGTACTTATTGTACTTTTTACGGTATTACCAAACTGTTAATGGAAGGAAGTAGTTTTGATTAGCCTGTATGCTCTTCTTGGGTAACCTTAGTCTCTCCGTTTATTGCTACTCTGCCAATATTCCCAGAAATGATTCAAACCCTTTGAGTGCAGTAAATCAAATTTTGGATGAACTTCAAAGTATATCAATGTTGATTTTGCTTCATGAACAATTTGAGAACTGTTTACCTACATGTACATAATGTATTTCATCCTCTGACAGAGCATTATGAAGATGTAAAGTATGCATGTGCAATGTAATTATTCTACTTATTCATTGACATACAAAACATGTCAGTTATTACTGTATTATGCTGTTGAACAGTTTTGCTCATCATTTTTTTGTAGACTGTCCTTTGTTTGATAGCGATAGAACAATTCTTTTCAGTTATGTGTTCCCCTACTTCAGATACCTGAATAGTAGAGAGAAATTGATATTTCTTACAGCCTTCGATAGACCACTCTAACTAATCACACAGCCTCCTACATTTATACATAAATTACCAAGAAGCGAGAGGAAGTCGAAAGTACTAGAGTATATGTTTATATGCAGTAATATTCATGAATATGTATATATTTGTTAACATGTTACCTTTGCTCAGCCCAGTGGGGCAAATTAAGGTCTTTATTATTATTATCAAAATCCAATGGAATTTTGTGTTAGATGAATCAATGGCAAACCTTCCATTTTTGAATAAATGTTTCAAAAGTACTTGTTGACTTTCCAGGTTTGCCTGCGGCAAGGAAGTCAAGAAGAGGAAGTCCATATTCGGCCTGCGTATCCGAACACCGCCTGTCCCTCCAACTATCATTCTCCCATTGGACGGACCAATCAACGAGGTGACGATGAATGACCTTGAGATGAAGGGTCGCAAGGTCAAAACTTTTGTTCCAGCACAAAGGTATGGATATTAAAGCACAAATTAACTTAAGACATACTTTTTTCTCTGTTTATGATTAGTTTCAACTCTGCATTTCGTAAATACAGGTTGTCAAGTTTCTCCATACACAACCAAAGAGTTTATACCTAGCCAACGTTTCGATGACTGCCCATCACCTTTGAATTCCTTGCCTTCATCTGAATAAGGCAGTCACCAAAACGTCGGCTGCATGTAGGTATAAACCTTGGTTTTGTGAACTTTGTTAACCAGTGATGTATTTATCAACTGGATGAAACTATTCACAAGGTCGTAAATAACACCTTTTTAAGGCAGTCGAAACATTCACTTCCTCTACTAACCGTTTCAATGGTCCTTCCATTTAAACCACCCTAGCCAACTTACCATGCCAAATTACTTCAAATCTTAACTCCTCTGTTACTGTAAGTCAAAACCTCTCGAACTTCTTCGACATTTTATTATTATTATTATTGTGTACGTTCCAAATTTATGTTTGTATACTGTAAATGCGTAATATTACAACGTTGTTTTTGTACTTGCTATGTGTTAGACGCCCGATATCAGCTATTGCTGCCTGGGATGTCTAGTATTGCTTGTTGCAATTTAATGAAATAAATAAATAACACCACAATACATGTGCTATTATTTTATATGGTAGGCCCATGCATGGAGTATATCTTTGCTTTCAGGCTATCAGAATCTCCTGTACCCTTGAACAGAAAACGTTCCCTAGACTTGGAGGACTCGGACATGGACACAAAGGCCAAGCGAGCGCGCAAACTCCTGGAGGCAGCTAAGACGACTGTACGTACACTTTACTGCTGTAGAATTCTGGTGGAAATATTCCTCAGAAATTTTCATACTTCCTAAGTTCCTAGATACAGAAATCTTTTGTAAAAACAGGACTTAGTGTTGAATTTATAAAAAACTCTCTGTACACAAACCAGTCTTATATTCAACCAACTTCTTGGTGACCGTCTGTTACCTTCCTCAAGGCAGTTCTGACTGGTCCAGAGACTTACTATTAGTGTAATGGTAAAATACATGTACTCACAACAACATTAGCATGGGGTTTAAATTTTAATGTTTTGTCCAAGCCCAATACAAAAATTTCAGAAGGTTCAGAAACTCACTATCACAAGGCCCAGCAGAAATCAAAAGTAAAAATGCACGTATTTTGAACTGTGCTGCAAATTTCAAATATTCAATAGATGAAAGACTGAAACAGTATACTGATAGGTAGTATTTGAATTCTATTAATGTCATAACAGTACTGCTACTGTATGTTTGGTGTGGTTCTTAACTGTGATTGTTCTTTGATGCAAAGTTCAAACGTTATTAGACAGTTGAAACAGTACACTGTTAGCTAATTGTTGATTGGCTTGTTTTATGCCATAACTGAAAAGTTTGTTGTGGTTATTAGCTGTAGTCATTCCTTGGTGCAAATTTCAAACATGGTTAGCTAATATTTGTTGAGCTTATGTCATAAGGGCTGTGTTTATTGTGGTTCCTAGTTGCATGTAAAGAACCCCAAGAGTGCAAACTAGTACGTATTTATCGACCTATGTCAGTGATATTATGATATTGAACAGTACTGTGTTAGCTAATATCTGATGAGCTTGTGTTAATGTCAGAACTTCTACGTTTGTTTGTGGTTCGTAGCTGCGCGTGAAAAGCCCCAAGAGTGCGAACCAGTCGTACACGGGTTACGTCGGCAGACTGTACGGGGACAACGGTCTTCCCTCCACCTCCAGTCTGCTGGACAGCATCCCTCACTGTGACGAGGCAACCTTCGACAATCTCAGCTCAAACAGGGTGAGAACCTCTCTGTGTACAAAAATATCAATCCCTAAGTTTTAGGCAAGCAGGTTGAATATTGAGTTTCCTACGTCCTGGCCTGACACTTTATGTAACTTTTTGTTGAAAACTCGTCAGTCAAAAGTTTAATTCAAATGTCATAGAATTTTAGAGCCATCAACTGAAAATCAGGGCTGTTTCCAGGACAGGCTATTAGCTAGCAAAGTGTCAGGGTGTCTTCAAACTATGTTACTAGTTTGTTATAAGTTTCTGAGCCACTGATGCAGGGTCTAACTTCTTTGGAAGCCGTGACAAATAAAAAGCCCCACATTTTCAATGATAGGTGGGTTGGATAATTTCAGTACTGTCAGAAGATTTATGGAAAGAGCACAATTCTTTAAACCCTGATTCAAGCTGCAGAAATCACATGTATCAGAAAAGGATTACATGTAGGTGAACAAGGGTTTATGCCCATAGTAACTAATGTTAAGTACTAACATCTTCACTTACCCCTTTACAATTCTGCTTTTTCTTTTGCCGTAATACATTTGGTACCATACTAAATACTAAGTATGATCTGAAGCCATGAGACTGACTGAAACTGTTGACGGTCTTCCGAGACGTAAAGAGCCGAAGAAATATGATCCTGTCCTGTGATGTTTGATGATTTTTTTCCTATACTACAGAGTATTGGCTCCAGCAGTGCACCGTCTGTCTCAGACTCCACCGTCAGTTCCTGCTCCAGCATCCCTCCCTCAGCAGCCAGCAGCTACCTGGTGGCCAGCAGGCACCACCCCTCCACCTCCCCCTCCAACAGAAGGTCCCTCTCCCCCAAGGGAAAGAAAACCACCAAACGTGGCCGTCCCAAGAAGAACGTAGAAAAGAAGTTCAAGAGCACGGGAAGGAAACGGGGAAGACCCTCCAAGAAGGAGCTCTACGTGGCGACTTCGAGCGAAAGCGAGGATGACAGCATTGTTGAACCCGAGGTCATCAAGAATATGAAGGATACTGCGATTTCCATGGAGCACCTTCGGGCTTCAGTAAACTCGTACTTCGGAGCGGAGGGAAGGCTGGCGTGCGGCGAGAAGTACACCGTGTTAGCGAGAAGGGTAACGCCGGACGGGAAGGTGCAGTACCTGGTACAGTGGGAAGGGTTCACTCCAGATGGGAGGACTTAGTTATCATACAATGGGATGGAGAGAATAAGACATTATGTTGAGATCCATAACATACAAGGACATGTACATGAAGCCCAGGCTCAATTGTAACTTACAGTTAAGTGGCTAAAAAATCAAAATATTAATGGATGACCAAATTGCTTAGCCTGGATGCTGGCAGGGTGGAAATCTGTGAGATCACAGAAAAGCTGACAAGGCTGGTATCCAGACTACAGATTGCCAGTCCTGAGACCCTGTTCTTACCATGTTTCGTAAATCTGGTTTCACCCAGGCCTGAGGTGTATTTGGTTGATCCAGCTTAACCCCGCCTCAGAGCCAGATTCAAAATGTTCATACCAGGCTTTGCAAATCAGTATCGTGCTTGGATGAGTCCAGATTTGCAAATCCTGGTATGAACAGGGTCTGAGACAGGCTATTATACTTAGGTTGACTCAGACTCCTGCATGTCCAGTAACAAGGACAAGCTGTACAGAAAATAAAGGAAAAATAAAACTGTGTCTTCACTCAGTCTGAAAATTGTTACATATAGAGTAGAAGGAGAAAAAGTGCTAGTTTAGTATCAGCAAAAACCTCATGGTTTCACACAGATACTCAGCATAACAATCGTGTACAGATAATTGTCAGAACATAACCAAATCCTTGAAATGGCTGTGAAGGAAAATTAATGCCTTGCACACAGTATATTTTGGATTGTACAGAGATCAATAATCACAATCACATGCATGTCTCTTACGGTAGCATATCATTTTAGATAGCCAGTATAAACATTCGAAATGTGCATACTTGTACAAAGAAGGCTCAAATAATGAAAATTTAGTAGTTCATAGTAACAGGTCTGCCAGCTGATGATAATGTTTGAATCAACATTAATTTTATACAAACGAAACGGCATTGTTCCATCTTTGTTTGTGTCAATTATGGGCTTCCAGTATCTTTTTACAAGAAAGTAAGAATTCTCTAACTAAAGATATCATTAGATTGAAGCTGCACTAAAGGTTTAACAAGGTTCGTATCTTTGCAGCCTGTGAGGTTGGAATCAATTGTTAAGAGTTTTTGTGTAAACTTTTGTATCTTGTAAGATCTGAAGATCCTGTGTACAATTGAAGTAGACATTATGTACAATCATGAAAGCAATGAGTAAAAAAGATTTGTATAGATACTTTCTTTAGTATTTGTAAGAGAAGGCAGTTTTAGATTATTAGCTTTTATAAGAATCATGTGTACCCAGAAAAGTTTGATCTATCATTTTCAGTTCCTGTACCTGTATTAATGTACATGTACTTGTATTTGGTGCTGTTTACTTAATTACTCTTAGCTGTCTGAGAAATATTTAAGCTATCTTCTATTGAGTCAATTGATAAAAGGCAATGTTAATTGTAAAAGAATATACTTATCTGGCAACTTCAAAAAGCTTCACCGAATTTCCTAAGACCCGTAAAGTTGTTTTCTACTATTTGATTATTTTTGATGGATACAAAATTACAGGTTTTAATGACGAACAACGGACTAGATTCTACTCACAGAAATGGGAATGTTCTTGTCACTCTGGATTTAGAAACAACAGAGTTTTAAGGTCACAATGAAAGGTATTTAGAAAATACAGTAATACAGAGGACATGTAGCACCAAAGGCGATATCATCAAAACAAAAGACATTTACAAAACTTTCTTTAACACAATCCACACCATAGTCCAGTCATAATTGCCCATCCATTGGTTTAAGCAAGGTCCTTTGTTTACATTCACAGGAACTATTACATGTAGTAAGAATTCTATGGCCCCTGGCTCAGAACTGTGATGTTTCCATAACAGCTTGTTATGTGTAATTTGTATCTCACTACCTGTTTAGTTAAGATTTTGTATTAAACTTTGAATTGTTGATTACATTTCTTTCCGTTTTTTTTATTTCATGCTTGATTAGAGATGAAAAATTAAACAGTGTTAAAAGATTGCTCCTTAATGAAGAACATGTTATTAAGCATTAAATTAGCACCGACTAATTCTAGTTTCTCCTTAATGAAGAACATGTCATTAACCATTAAATTAGCACCGACTAATTCTAGTTTCTCCTTAATGAAGAACATGTCATTAACCATTAAATTAGCTCTAACAGTAGTTTTAGTTGGTGCTAATTTAGGTAAGTAGGTGATAATTTAATGGTTAATGACATGTTCTTCGTTAAGGAGGAACTAGTGTTAGTCTGGGTTAATTCAATGTTTAATGACATGTTCTTCATTTAGGAGGTTAACATTTAGAATGCTGATATCTGGCACCCCATTCTCTATTGGTTACAGAGTTAGGCAGCAGGGAAAAGGTTAAATAGGTTGACCTCCTTGAATCACCCAATAAATTCAGCAACTGTAAACTATCAGACCTCAGTCTGCTATTGACAGCCCTGTATTTCACATTGATGGAGGCATTGCTAAGACAGTTTACCAAGTACAAGTTACTCTTTAAAGACACGTTTTGGATGAGACAAGAATGTCCAATTATGATGTTATGTTTTTTCCTAATTTTTTTTTTAACCAGCAAACTAGAAAGACCACAGATCCACAAGTTGAACAGAGAGGCCTACTGGGGAAATAATTTCAACAGTCCCCATGGCCAGCCGCAGTTTTGTTTTGGCCACCAAGCAAAATGTTTCCCTCTCGCTTTTGCTTTGAACTGTTCCGGTCTTTAATTTTAGTGGGCGAAACTCTGTACATGTTTATAGTGTATTTATTTCACCAAAAAGAGTGCATTTTATTTTCTTCAGCTGCCCGTGAACTTGAAGAAGATAATGATTAGGTGATTGTCCGAGTTGTTCATCAATCACGGCATGCTCACGCAGTTACAAAGTTAAAAGTTTTCTACATGGAATTGGAAGCAAGTTTGGGTACCATAAAAGCCCAGTTTTCTCGCGGTCATATTAAGTAGGACGCCCGAGAAAAAAGTTCCTTACAGTCCGTGGTAAACGTCCAATTTTACGGTCAGAATAAGTGCTGGGTCAAACTTTCCGCACAGTAGGTACTCCCAGAGTACGTTTGCTACCTCCCCTGCATGCCTGGTAAAGCCGTAGGCTAAATAATCTTTACATGACTTGTATAAACAGACAATCTACTTGAAGGAAACGCCGAACAAGAAAATGTTACATCCGTTATTCGTGTTATGAACACGTATTAGTCATAATAAATGAAATCATTTCCGTTGACGTGGAAAAAGACGCCGGAGTTCTGTCATCAAACGACGGTGTTGTCCAATCGTTTACTGCTGCCATGGCAACGGCATCTAAGGGTAAAGTCGTCTGCCCGCAGGACACTTGGGGACGGATCGTCACAGTCGCAAGGCGGGTTCGGAATCGGTTGCCGATATTTCGGGACTCGAAGCATTGTGTGAAAATACAATTTCCAGGTAGTAGAACAAATTTTTCGGGACAGTTGTCAAAAATCGGCCTGTAAGAAAGATTTCCGTATAAAAAAACAAGGAAAAAAACTGCCGAAATATGTCCACAATTCTATGCCCAAAGCTATTAGAAATTAAATTGGTCGGGGAAAATCTGCACCTTCTTCAATTTGGTTCTAATTTAACATAGAGTCTAAGTTTAATTAATACGTCCTTTTTCCACTCCCTTTTTTCGCCCGAAGGCTGGTTTCCTAGTTTACCGATTAAAGATAAAACGGACTGGTTTTCCTTCCGTACAGATAAGCCAGGCCACCCAATGCCCGACCCCTACAAATTAAGGATGAGCGGTCCCTTATCAACTAATAATTGTCAGCATTCAGAAAAGTAAATTGGAACCGTAGGGCGTGTAGTATTGGGTGGCTGATTCAGTCAACAGTGGCGCGTCCGCTTGTATTCTGAAGGAACCGTGCTGCTCTCCCAGAGGGTTGTCAACGGTAATAAATACATAAAATACGCGTTTAGACAGTTTAACTACAGTTCAATACTTCAGAAACACCACTCGAGAATCGGAACGCTGTGGTTGTTGCGTTACATTGTAGTGGATCAACAAGTGTGCGTCGTACCAAGGACGGGTCTAGAATCGTCAGGGAAGACGTCGTTTATTTCTTAGACAACACTATGGGGTCGGCTGCGTCCAGAAGAAAGAAGAACACTGCAGCTAAACTCAGGTGAGTCCGTCGCACGTCTCTACAATATATTTTCTTAAGTGTCAACATCGGTGGATAGAAGTTAAAAGAAGCTTGTTTAGGACTTAACATGGACGTCTGGTTGTTATTTTGTTGGCTGAGGAATATGCAAGGACACGGAATTCTGAAGTTTGCACCCTGAGGAACACGTTTTGTAAACAGAATACGTCCATTTTTGCACTGGTTGTCTGATGTGTATTGCTATCCACACGCTTCACTGATCTTTTGAAAGTTCTTGTCTGTTGGACGATTCCGCTGAATCAAAACACAAAGAAGCCGTTTTTCACGCTGAATATGTCATCATCAGTCATACAATTTCACTTTGTGGTGCATTGAAGTAGTTGTGATCATGAAAAGACCACGGAGGTTGGAAAGATAGACCATACAATATGTTTTTCCCTCTCTGCACTGTCCCAGGATACACTGTCTTATCCCTCTCTCACCCTTTTTATACAATGCATAATTGCTTTGTTTTACCGATTAGATATGGGTGATTGTGCTGTCATACACCATTTAATTTATCTAACATTTTTAGTTGCAAAACTTAAATGGGTCACAAGGGTGTTATAACTGTTACTGAATTACCAGACTATCAATATCAATTATGTAATTGTCTGCAGAACTAGGAAAGTGTGATAGATTGATTTTATACTGTAAATGCAGAAATGTTTGCGGTGGTTTTATGTTTGCGGTTTTCGAGGTGAACTCTTCAGCGCAAACTTAAAACCACCGCAAAACGTTTTGTCCACCTATGGCTGTAGGGCTATACTATTGTTTCAAAAGTGAACTTAAAACCACCGCGAACACTTCACTTTCTCCCTACCGCGAAATAAAAACCACGCGAACTTAAATGCATTTACAGTATCTCTGGATGAAAACTTACCATTTCTTTAAAAGCGACAGTTGAAAAAACTCAAATACCATCCTTTCATTGGTAGGTGTTAAAAAGACTTGATTTGTTGATTTTACTTCATGTACACACTTAAAAAAAGAAAGTACTCGTCAAGATTTTTATGGTTCAGTAGCATTTTTAATG
This sequence comes from Branchiostoma lanceolatum, assembly GCA_035149815.1. Classification (NCBI taxonomy): domain Eukaryota; kingdom Metazoa; phylum Chordata; class Leptocardii; order Amphioxiformes; family Branchiostomatidae; genus Branchiostoma; species Branchiostoma lanceolatum. The sequence continues at coordinate 14,521,604 of CM068874.1, forward strand.
ACATGGAAAAGTTTGGGAACACTTTTTTCAGAAATCTTGGCCAGTATTACGTTTTATTCTGAAAGACAATTTTTCTTAGCCAATCCATTTATATACGCCGTTTGAAAGTCTTCTCACCAAGAAACTTTTACAGACTGTACCAGTCTTAATTCTCTATGTTGAATAATTTATATTGCCTGTGAAATTGTTTTAAGTCTAAATAAAGCCAATCAATTTTACTTCCCATTGCAACATTATTAGATTATACCCCTGCTTATTAGCACATTTATACTTACCTTGAAGTTACAAATAGCTGACTAGATAAAAGGATATCCCTGAGCCTTAAGTCCTTTGATCCCATGCGCTCACTTTTAGAGGTTGAAATGAAGTAACAAGCTATTAGACGGGATATGACAAGATAAAGCAAGATGAAACAACTCCTTTTGGAGAAATCCTATTACATTAGGGTTTAGAACACTTTCTTTGAAAATTATAAATCCTCTGATCTTGTTTAACCAGTTCTCTCTTTGAAGTGGAATAAAATCACAGAAACCTGTCAACCTCAATGAACATTAATCTGCCGGGTTACATAAATCTGCCACTTTGAAAACTATGGGTTTTTATATAGAGATCTCTTGTGCAGCACCCCCAGGTATGCACAGATATACAGGAGTGCATTATACTGGGGGAACGTGGGGTTGGAGATCTGTTTGGACGTATATTTTCAGGGTGGCGGAATTAGCTATGTACCCTAATTGTGTTATTAGATGTTACTTTTTTGAAACTTATAAATCCTCTGATCTTGTATAACCTGTTCTTCCTTTCGAGGGGAATAAATGCGCAGAAATCTGTTCATCCTGCAAAGATATTGCAATCCAATTAATACCTAGTCTCCTAGCAGAGGTTATAATAGGGGGCTAGTAGTGACAGTGATTTTTTTAGTCAGCCTCCTTTCGTTCTATGGCAGAGGTGAAGGGAGGTGGACTAAAAAAAAATCCAGGGCCACTACTTGCCCCCCACTGACCGTAACCTCAGCTTGGACCTTCCCACCCCTGATATTCATTAATGGAACAGCCCTGGTAGTTGCAGGTATGAAGAAAGCGGGTGTTTATTAAGCACACTATACCCAGTTATTTAACCTGACCTTTTCTTCATCTCTGTTATCATAGCAAATGCCAACATCACAGTTGGTTATTATGTATAACACAGGCTGTCATGTATATTTATGGTGGGAACCCTGACCTGTAGACCTTTCTGTGTTTGCTCGGGAGTCCGTTTTGTCAACACCTGGAGTTACCTGTTCTTGTCACACCTGTGGGAAACCCACCTGTGTTTAGATCACCTGTCTTGTTCCTTAAGCAGAGGTCTACTGTCCATTGTCCCTTTTGAAAGATCTAAAGGGAGAATTTCTCTGGTACATTGAATCTGTCTTATAGTCTACATAAGGCCTAGCAAAAAATGTTGTGTTTTCAGTTATGCCCAACAAAAAATAAGGGTCTGTAGGTAGGGATTTCTTTTTTTTTAGATTTCCGCCAAAGTATTCCAACAAATTGATAACGTTACAGTTTATCAATGTGAAACTGAAACGCATCAGAATTCCTCCTTGAATCTGTCCTATAGTCTAAAGTCTATAGGGTAAAGCAGTATATGTTTAGCATTAGCATTGTAATAAGTTTATGTAAAACTGAACAACACATTTTCCCTTTTCAACTTCCAGTGCCGTCACTGCAGTGACAGCTTACACATCCAAACCACCAGGTAACGAAGAATCAAATCAAGGTGAGACTAAATGGTTTTTTTCCAGCCACTCTGACTGATAGAATCAGTTGCCATGTTTTCATATCAAACAGTATAAGATAGAAAACATATCTATCACAGCTTGACAATGGAATGAAATGCTTAAGCCAATATAGAACTACAGTAACTGTATCACCTACTGATATTGTTTGTTCGGAAATCTTTGCTTACTTTGGATGGCTCAATATTTGAGATAGCTTCTCTTTCCAGAAAGCACAGAGAGCCCTTAATGGCCCACTGTTTGTATAAGAGGGGCAACAAAAAGGAAAAACATCATGTAATACAATATTGCACTTATATCTTGGGGGAGATAATTGAATCCAAAAACTGGGTCAAAAGGGTAATGAACTTGATGGACACAGCATCTTTTTCTCTCTATATTGTGTCAGGCAATGACAGCGCCACCTTGCAACAGCAACCAGTACTGCAGCAGAAAGAGTCAGAAAATGGTAACAAAGCAGAAAATGGAAATGGTTCTGTCACAACAAATGGTAAGTAGAAAATAAAATGTTTCTTACGTTGATGAAGGTTAGACATCCAGGTAGTAAGATATGCCAAAAATAGTTACTCAAGCAACTGGATAAAATTTTGAAACAGTCAGACGTCTTTCGTCAGTGAAATATTTTCTTGATTAACAAAACAAAACTTCTTGTAAACAGTGAGTTACAAGGGCCAAATTGCAATGTATCTCCCAATGATCTTTTCTTTTACCTGTAGAGAATGAACATGACTAAGATATCAATTCTTGTCAGTAGCCAGGGTCACAGGAATGCTGGAAATGTTTTAACTGCAAACTTTGTTTCCAAGGTACAAATGGACATGGCAACAGCGCCACCATGCAACAAGATGCAGTACTGCAGACTGAGAGCCCAGCAGACAGACATGTGCAGAATGGTGGTGACAAGAGTGGTTGGTCATCAATTGTTGCTCTCACAACTTTGAAATTACTAGCAATTGCAAATGACACCTTTAATCGTTAGCGTCTGGAATTAAAGTATAGTACTCCAGGATTTCTACCTTTCGTCATAACTTTTTTAAGAATGATTGATAGATACAGACTTGTCTTAGGGTGCAACATTGTATGGAAAACATATAGAAAGTGCTATAGTACAAGGTTACAAACTAGCATGCATCCAAGACAGGCTAGAACAAACAACGCTTGGATGTGTTATGCAAATTTTCAAATATCATTTAGCCTTTCTATCTTCACTATATGCCTTAATTCTTATAATTTTCTTCTGTCATCATTTTTTCAAAGGCGAGACCATTGCTACAACACATGACGGGTACATCACAGGACAGCCCCAACGAACATATTCAACAACAGAGCTGAGGCAGCTGGTACTAGCGGCAGTTATCATTCAAAGGTAACACCATAAAAATGGCACATAACAAAATTTTCAGACTTAAGAAAGCTCAAGATACTGTAAAATTAATGGATCTAAGTTGGTGGTGGATTAATGTTCACGTTTTTTGTTGTAACTTCTTCACTTCAAGCTTAAAACCGCAGCAAGAAAAGCTTGTTCTGTCTTCTGCCTGCCTACCACCTTGTTTCAACCGCAATCTGAAAAACCACCGCGAACACTTTTTTTCTACCTTCCGCGAAATTAGATCACCGTGAACTTGAATGCATTCACAGTAGTGTGTCCAACATAATGTACAAACTTTTACAGACAAGTTATTATCAAATGTAACGTTACACTTGATATAAAGAAATTGCTATGTTGAAGCTCCCACATTTTCATCATTCTCTCAGTGAGTCTTCATTTGTACACCTGTACAACCCGTTTCTATGGACATAGCATAGATATTCCTGATTATATCTAATGATAGTGATTAAGCTCAATTAGGAAAATTACTATCTTTGTAGCTATGGTACAACATAGATTAATAGCTTCATCACTGTAGGAAAAAATGACACCTGCAATTAGCACCCTAAGTTTACGGATGATACATTATTGCCCTTAAGTGGAGTATTCCATCTCATATTAAAGACAAGGGGTTTTATGACAATAATGTTTTTACACTGTTGTTATGATTTATTTAGATGTAAAAACAAATTCAGGATTATTGTCTTGGGTTTAGTACTTAAGGCCCTTCCTTCCCTAAAGTTGTACAACTTTCTTTGATTATGAAATGGAAAAAAGGCTCATCGAAATGCCTCCTCTAAATGAGACCAGCCCTACTTATTAGTAAATCTGCAATTATTGCTAAAATTAGACTCTCTCTGGTGATGTATGATGGCATGCCAGACCAGTCCGTTTACTCTGTGAAACACAAGGTTCAAAAAGACTCGATCAAATATGTTTGAAGATTTTCAACTGGACCAATTTTTTCCCCACTACAAGTCATGTCCACACTGCAGGTAAGGTTTGTTGTAGTATGATGTCAAGTGTGTCAGTTCAACTGTTGAGTTCTAATTTGAGAGTAAACTTTGATGTAACCTATTGTAAGCAAAATGTTCTCTTTCAAATATCTGAGTGCATTCCTTTGGTTTCAACAAGAAGATTTTGTTCAACAGGTTCTTTTAACTAACGTTGCCAGTGTTGGAAGTTTAGGGAACTGAATGCATGCACTTGTAAGTGAAATAAATTAACACACCTTTTCCCTGTTTGTAAATCTACTGTACATCAAATTTCATCTTTACCAACCATGTTTAGATTTTGTTTGCTTTTTTGTTTGTTTATTTGTAGATGGTTCCGTGGCTACCGGACACGGAAAGACTTAGATACAGAGCAGCGTATGGCTCGGGTCATCCAGAGGTATGTGATTGTGTTGCAACGATACATAACAACCATTATCTTTCGTAAACAGGACTTAGAATTCCTAACAAAATGCCCAGGATAACAAATAGAAAAGCCCTTATCATTCCTGTCCTGCAAGTTGCTTCTTGTAAAATACCTTGAGGAAAACATTGGAAAAAGTAAGGCCTTTGCCTGTAGTGTCACCCTCTTCTCATTCCTGTTACTTCCTCTTATCCCAGCACTCATCAAGCCTTGTTTTGAAACATAGCAAAAAATTCAAGGCGTCTTTACTTAGTAAATGACATTATGAAAAGGTTGAACCTAGCATAACCAACACTGATTCAGAAATACAAAATGTAATTGGGACTTATACAAATTAGACAGGTCCATTCCGAGAACAAGGATGACTGAATCAGTCAAAAATTTGGGCAAGTCCCAATTATTTTGATGTTGGTTATGTAAAGTTTACCCTTTTCATACTTGTTTTGAAACAGTTGACTGACTCCGCAGTCACGACACTGCCTGGTTAAGAGTTCCATTGTTGTACAGTCTTAACTCCAAAAGACTGTCGGCACACTGTTGTTGTGGCTAAAGGCACAATAAGTTTATGACAACGACCTTGTGTTGTCTTCAAATTCCAGATCTCCAAAATATTTGGGTTGAACCCTCTCTTTGCCTGCTAAAATCTTGTAGGCTTGGATCATATCATCCCTTCTGAATTTGAGTAATGGCAGCCTCAGTTTTTTCAGTGTAATGTTGTATGGTTGTTCCATAAGTGCCGGTATCAGTCATTGTCTCCCTATACACTGTACCTTCTCCACTGCTTGCTGGTCTACTTTGGCCCCCATTCAACATTAGCATACTGCAAATGAGGTCTGACTGGAGAGAAACTGTTACTTCATCCAGGTTTGGCACTTAGGTTACATAGCTTTCTGTGCTGCAAATGCTGTGTTACTATCCATTGCAAATTTCTTGTCTGAAGTGACAGCAAGACTTCCAGAATTTACCCCCCTGTGAACATGCTTCAAATGCTATGTACAATATCTGTATTGCACTCCTGAAGCCACTCTGTAGAAATAAGAAAAAAATTGTGCCAGTCCAGCAGTTGTTTATATTTGTGATGTTTCATCACTTGGTTGCAGTACCTGTCCTCACAGCATGGCTCCAAAATGATGTATGATAACAGCAGGAAGTGGGGGCCTAAAAGCTGTGTTTATTTTGCCGTAAAAGTGACCATTTTGACACTTTGATGAATTAGAACTAGTGACAATTATTATTATCCCCCTTTCTTTCTTTAATTTTAAGTTTCTTCCAGGCCATTATAGAGTTGCACTTTAGCCCATAAGACATAATGGTTTTACTATAATCTTAACTGACTTGTTGACGTCATCATTCTGTACTACATGTATTTAACACACTGTCAGATAATACTCAGGTATTACTTTACTGTTATTGCAGGAAGTTTAGACGTCACTGTTTGACTGTAGAGAAAGCAGTCTTACATCAAAGACCAGCTCGGAACACCGCTTCCCCTGTACCCAGCCCGAGGACGGGTCAGAGGTCACCAAGAACAGCAAAGCTGGCCGACCCCGTGGGTGAAAGGTCACCGCTACTGATCCGAAAATTTGGTCAGGCAAAGCCCAATGGAACGACTTCAACCCAGACCCAGGATGACAAAGGTGAAAAAGGTCAGGGATCATCAGAGGACTCAACCAACAACACAATGAGTCAGATGTCAGCAGAGGACTCAACCAATAACACAAAGGATCAAGGGTCTGCAGAAGGTACAGCCAGCAACACAACAGGTCAAGGGTCATCTGATGCTGCAGACAGCATGACAGCAGGTCAACAGAAAGGTGGAATGGTTAAAGGGCAAAGTTCACCAAGTCCAAGCAAGAGTGGCAAGGTCTCAGGTGTGGACTACTTATTAAACCTACTTGATTTTACATTGTACTGTTAGTTTTCAGAAGATGCAGGGAATACATATCGTAGTTACTAAAGCATTTGTCCTGAAACATCCCCAAGGTTCTACTTCCAGACAGGGCTTTCTTAAGTTGAGAAGATTATCCAGCACTATGTTCTATCTTTATTCCAATGTCTGTCCTTGGTGCTGAATGCCTTCCAATAGTTGCCAAATTGCATACCAAGCCAAGTTCTACCTCTAGCTAAGGCTATCAAAAGTTTGTTAAATTGATTAGATATGCCTCTTAGATATACTTTCCATCTTTACTCAGATGTCTGTCCTTGGTGCTGAATGCCTTCCAATGACAGTCACGTGGTTTACCCATAGGTTGAGCCAAGTCATGCGTGTGGGATGTCACTGCTGCATTTGCATGAGAACAGAATATGCATATGGCGACATTTCTAAAGATGTAACCCCATTTTTGCACACTATTTTTGATAAAAATCAAACTCTGGCTTTATTTTCCATCCAAAGGACTGCAACCCTTAGCAGTACCATGCAAGTTTGTATACAGAACCAAGGATGATTGGGATCGAACCCCAAGCCTTGTGACTGAGCATATTTTAGCAGGGTTGCTATAACCTGGTATTCTAACCCATTATAGCTCCCAAGCCTCTTCTGTCCTCTCCGTATAGAAAAGAGACTCGGGAGCTATGATGGGTTTGGATTCCAGGCTAGGATTGCTAACCATCGTGCCACTATATGTGACACAGCACAGCACTATGACACCAATGATGAATAAACAGTACAGCTGACCTTTTTGGTGCACAGGTATAAAGTTTCCAGTCACTCATCTGCCCGACAGGTTTAACTGCCCGAGTGAGGGATGACTGTCTGGGTCATCACAGTCCTGACACAATTTACATAGGCCAATATATCTCTACCGCTTTTCTCAAAAGAAATCATATCATCTCTGACACAAACAATTGATGTTAAGTTTGTTTCCTGTGTATTATTATGTAGTGCATGTTCCTTATATATTGAATCACTCATACAAAAGTATACAGTCTTAAGTTATGTAGAACTCATTAGCATTGTTATAGGCAAAGGCGTATAGATTTTAGTCTTGATATCTATTACTGCTCAAGAACATGCCATACATTGTATGTACCTGTTACAATTGTTGTGCAATAAAGTTTGACTTGACTTCACTTGACAACAGGAAAACTTAGTTCAATTCATCCATCTGGCGAGAACGTAAAGGTTCTCCATGATGATTCCTAGCCTGACTACCGCTCATTCTCATTTAAATGTACACGTTTTGTAATCACCGTTACCGTTTGAAGTAAGACGTTTCTGACATTAAAACATGCCACATATCAGGTGCCAAACTGTCGATTTTAAAAGCCAGGAAATTTTTAAGTCGTCAGAAAAATGACAGTTTGGCACCTTATATGTGGCAAATCTTAATGTCAGGAACGTCTTACTTCAAAACGGTAACGGAAGTTACAAAATGTGTACATTTAAATGAGAACAAGCGTAAATCACACTTCTAGCAGGCCCCTAGAAGCTTGATGGCCAACACCTTTAAGTCAGGAGAACGGTCAACATCCTAATCCTGATTTATGCATATGTGCTCAATCATTGTCAGACTGAGTACCTGTCTGTTACCATGGTGTTGGAGGCTGTGATGACTAGTTTCCATGGTGACAGAATCCCAAGCTCCTATTGGTCTGATTTTCATAGTGATGAAGAATCCTGAGCTCCTATTGGTGACTCAAGGAATTTCAAACTTGGGAATGTTTCTCTTTAGTTAGAGAGGAATGGCTACAATCAGCCGCTGACAGCGAGAAATTGTGAAACACAGGCTACATACTTCCCATTACTGCACTACAGACATATAGTACTCTTTGTTTTCTATTTCAATGTCCTCTTCAACCTCTTCACATGTACATACACGTGTAAGATACCCCCTTTGCACTTACAATGATCAATGCCCTTAATTTTTCTCTACTTCCAATAGGTGCATGACTCATTGACAAGCTTCCTTATTTTGCACTTCCTTATCCTGTGACCAAAAAAATGTATCAAACATGCTGTTGAATTTGGTCTCAATTTACATGGCCAAAGTTGTAGTACTCCATTGGTCTTTATGTGCATCAGACCGTTAAGTGATGCACTTTGTTTTTCTCTGCCCAGGGGAAAGCTACACGTAAATTAAGTCAATGACATTTAAGAAAGATGAATGAGTTCGTGACACATGAATACCACATCATTAATACCACACAGACTCTGGTACCGACCTGTCTGAATGGACAAATGCCAGACTTGGTTCAACAGTCTATATCTTTCGGTGTCATTGCCACTAGTTTTGTGGGCAGAGCTGCAGGTTACACACATTCTTAGTGCACGGTGGAAAATGTTAAGTCCCAAAGCCAGGAACGGTGATAGTCTCCGGCCAGCTATAGACAGGTCAAAAACTACCAGACCTAGGACAGCACGCTCAAGAGAACTTTCTCCGAAGCCTTCCACGCTTGTGGTTCGAGAACAAAGGAGGCATGGTCCGTTGCATTCAAGGCCCAAATCTGCACGTGCACCAAGCCCAAGGCCAGGAGGACGTTCAAAGCAAACAAAGTCAAAGTCAGGACTCTCGAGCGGTCGAAGCTCAGTCCACCTCAGCAGAAGGACTAAGATGTCCCCAGTCAGGAATATCTCCCCTAGATCTCCCAGTCCAGGAGTCGCAAAGGACAAGCAAGCCGTGCCTCAACAATCTCAATCCTCTCTGGGATGTAGAAACCTTCTTCCCAACATCCACACACTGGAGTGCAGTGTATCATCTCCTCTTCCAGACACCGAATCTCTCACTGCGCTCAGCCTGAGCAAGGCCAAGGAACGAATTGTGTCAGTGGTACAAATTGAGGTCTCTCTTGAGAATCAGTTAATTTCTCCTTCTACAGAGAAGTCAGGACAGATCACTCCAGATGATGCACAGTGTTTACACCTTGAGAACTCCGTACAGAGCTCTGTGTCTCCCCGACAATCCGGTGCCTACTGTCACTGTTGTAGCAATGGAGGTAAAAAAGCACAAACCTTGTGTTTATGTCAGTCCAAGAGACGGCTTACATAAAGTATGTTTTTGTGCCAATACCTATGCTGTGGAGTCCACTCTGACCAGGACATAAATTTGACGGAACTTGTCCCTGTTGTCAGTTGCATCATATCATATTTCTGTTCATGATTGCAAATTTATACTGTCACTTTTTGGATTCTTGGTGTTTATAGTTTATAGGTTTCTCTAGTCCCTAAATATTGAAAAAGAGATGACTTCTTCTTAACAGCACAAGTGTCTAAGATTTTGGATGTTGTTTATTGTCCTCAGATTCCTTGGTCAGCCTGCAGCATCGTAAAGAGAAGAGAGAACATCGTGAGCAGCCCTGGACAGAGGACACTCCGGACCCTGTCGATCTACAGTGGAAGATAGGTTAGAACATCATCTTATCCTTAAGTCTTTTTCATCGATCTAATTCACATATTTAGGCTACTTGTGGCCCAGAAAGGTTCTGAGCTGAGTATATACAAAATTTCAGAGCAAAATTAGATATTTTGGCCTTTGAATCATGCTTTGATTATCTTTGAAAACTTGTTGTATCACTGGGGACACCGCAAAAAGGCTATTTCTAAGTGCTATCCAAAGAGCGTGACCCATGGACATTACTTAAAACTACTGGGGCATTCTGGAGCTGGTCCAAGGAATTCCAGCCAGTCAGCTGTAAGATGACATCAGTACTGACGTCAAAGTCATACACAGACTACAATGACCTAAAAACGAGGCCAAACAATTTCGTATCACGATCATTCTCAAATGACAAAATCTTGTACTATTTCTCTATCAAGTTTGATAAAATGTTAATCTTTTCAATTAAAGTAAAGGTAATTAAAAGAAATCATTCCAGGTGAAGCAATGCTTTTTCAAGTAGCTGCATGAAGTAGAAGTCACAAGTACAATGCGGCTTCGCTACGGCTCATGTTTTTAGCCAAGCACTCTGGGTCACCCCTAACTCTTCTCGATATGTGCATTGATAAACTCAAAGCTAACTTACTCTATTTGCATACTTTGTAGGGGATGAACTGCAGCTGAACATTGATGGCTTCCAGGATGACATTGTAAGTCTGAGATGGAAGGGAGAACAGCTGGAGGAGAAGGCGGCTCTGACTGCACACGGGTTCCTCACTCCTCCCAGAGTTGTGGTAAGCACCAAATTCTCTTACTGTAATGTTATAAATATTAGGCACATTTAGATCTAGACCATATTTTCCTTTATGATAATCTTATACTTAGTTGAACATGTCAAGTTCCATCCCGAAGCTACTTCCAAAATCATTGTAACAGTTGCTTTTCAGTGGGATTAACTACATAATTTCTGAGAGAGTGATTTTGAAATTGCAGCAGGAACTATTTCTGCTGTTTTTTCTCCCGCACAGTTTTTTTTCTAAAACTGCCCATTTCTAACAAAAATGTTGCATTTCTTGCCTCCGTTGTTTGTAGACTTTTGAATCTGTACATGATTTTTTTAAGAATTAGATGCTGTCAGGCGTTGCATGTAGTGAACTTTCATTATCATCACCTGTCCTGAGTGAACTTTACCTGCACAGTAAAATCCTGCATGTATGAATTCTCAATGCCGACAGAGGCAGCCACATACTAGTCTTATTTATCGCTACCCTGGGACGCTGTTCTGACATTAACCTACGTGCTATTGACCTCGCAAACGTAACAAATATTTCCTAACTGTCAGAATTGTGACATTTCTTTTCTTCACAATGTATTATGTAATACAATCATCTATGACTTTATTCTTCATCGTGTCTGTTGAGAGAAGCAAACAATTTGTCTTGGTTGTTGCAACAACCTTTGCAAAAGAAAACTGTCACAAACATTTTTAATTTTTTTGTTTTATCAGAGTGAGTCAAGGATTCTTGGAAAGGCTCAATAACACAAATTAAAGACAACTTGCTCTCAAATTTTTGAAAATTTATGACAATCTTTTTTTTGACAAGACAAAATATTTCCTTTCTGGTTTTCTTAAACATGCAATAGAGTAAGAAAGTTCTAAGATACACAGGATATGCAATTTCTATTCCGTGAAACAAACATTTGAAAGCAGAAAGTGATAGAAAGCAGATGTGGAACACAGACAAGTCATTTGACTGACAATAAATTCAGATAAATGGTGAACAATAGACATATTAGTCATGCCTTACCAACCCTGAGCCTCATAGTATGTCATGTTAATTATGAATGAGTAAATGAGTGGATGAACTTTTACATTCATTCATGCCAAAGAAAATGTGGAACATGGTTCAAGAAGACGAATGAAATGTCAATGGAAAGCGACCTGCAGGCCAATTTAAGCTCATGAATAAAGAAAGCTTAAAACAGAGAAACACATTGTTGAGAAAGGTTTACAATCACTGAAATCATAGTGTAGATAGATATGACCCTGTATTTCTCTAGCTGAAAGGTTGCTGCATTGATGTTAAACATAGACGTGTGTGTAGCCCAGTTGTTAGTGTTAGTGACCCTACCTCTGGACCTAGAGGTTGGGAGTTTGAATCCTGCTGTTGTCAGTCACCTGTTGTGCATGCTACTGGTAAGGGTTGCAGTATGTTAATCAGTGGTTCACTGTACTGGCACTTGTCTCCAAAGTACATTATGAGCCTGTATATACTGAACATCGTAACATTACATAGTGGCCAGGGTCTGTGTTTTCTATTATGACCAGCTGAAGGTTAGCTGACTTCAGTAAGCTTCAAGATCACTTTTTACTCCGACTCCCTTGCACATTCTTCCCACAGCTGATATCCTCCACCGTACCAAAGTCTAAGTTCCTGCCCCTGACTGTGAAGGAAGATCCTTCTGTCCTGGTGGTCCCATATGTAAGTACCATACTCATCACTAATGATTGGGTTATATTTCTTAACACAGTTAACAGTACTCAAGATCTTTGAAGATTTTTTTTGTATTTTTCTAGTGAAAATCTTACCTGCAAGGAGTTTTGAAAAACCCATGTTATGTTACATCAGGAAAGCAAGCTAGTATTCTGCTCTGACCTGCATTTTTCATGTAAGAACCATAAATGTCAATGATAGGTATTAAAACCTGAAAGAAAAGTCAGTTGTGTGTTTATATATGAGCTAATAGCTTTTTATGTGGCCTTTCTCTTATAAAAAAAAGCATGATTTCCTTGTCCTTCATCATGTTATCATGACTTAAACTATCACACATACTGCTACATATATCATTCACATAAAACACTTAATTAAACATCACTTGTAACTATTTGTGTCAACTACAGGACCACCAGAATGACAGCTTTGAAAATATACTGGGTAAGATTACAACTCTTTGCTCAACAAAATATTTGTCTTAGTTCTTGAACCCAACTGGCACAATTTGAAGATACAGTTGAGTAACTGTTGCTTAATTGTTCTAGCTCTAAGACACACTCTTTATTACCTACTTCAACACCATTGTCATTTGCAGGTGATGTTCAGGGCAAGTTGACCAGCTATTGTCCGGGCTGCAAGGCTAAATCATTACTGATGTACATGCAGGTAAGTCATGAAATTACAAATTGGCTGATATCATAACATTCACAACAAACACATTAGGGTTATCAAATCAAAAGAAACAAGAGTTCCACGACCTCATATCTCCATGAACAATTCTATTCATGCAAATGACTTACACATTTGCATAATATATGCTTGGTTATAAACACCTTTATCTAACCTACACATGTTGCAATATTGACTGCTATAATTTTCCAATTAGATTCATAGTGGTGTTTTGCATTAATTATGCAAATTAGGAATTCATTTGTATAATTGGTATCTGTTGATGCTCCACTTTCCATAAACTACATACGTTACATGTATTTGAGTCTGATAATGGAAAACACTGCAAATATGGATTTCCCTCATTAGCTATGCAAATTAAGTCACAATTAGCATAATTTGCACTGCATTATGTATATCTCTGTCTAAGCTACCTGCATACTATGTATCATATTGACAGTCCTATAATTTTCCAATTAGATGAGATATGGTATTTTGCATTAATTATGCAAATAAGGAATTTATTTGCATAATTGGTATCTGTTGATGATCCACTTTCCATAAACTACATACGTTACATGTATTTGAGTCTGATAATGGAAAACACTGCAAATATAGATTTTCCTCATTAGCTATGCAAATTAAGTCCTAATTAACATAATTTGAACTTCATTGTGTACATCTCTGTCTAAGCTACTTGTATACTAAATATCATGGAAATCCATCGTTCCTTTGTTCAGTTATTCGCCTTAGAAGATTTTCACGATAACGCCCCTGCAGTTCCAGAGCAAGCTGCTAGGGGGCCCAAACCCACACCACGTCTTCATTACACCACAAGCTATCTGCCGCCAAAAAATCAAGACCACAGCACGTCCAGGTCAAAAGATACAAAAATTGAAGTTCTGCTGCAGTACCAAGGTCACACACCAGGGGGCCCAAAATCGACCTTTAACTTCGGCTTCACAACACCTGCCCACATACCAAATATCATCGTAATCCATCAAGAGGCTCTTGAGTTATGCTGACTACAGTAGTGCGGAAACACAAACAGACAAACAAACAGACAAACACACAGACACACCCAAAACAATATCTCCATTTTTCATGGAGATAATAATCATGTTAAGTTTAGGTAACGTGTACTACATGTATGTGTTATGTTAATGTTTGTTATTTTGTGACTCCAGAGAGACTAGTAAGAGTGGTATGTAAAACTGGAAATCAAATAAATCACACAAACCAATACAAAGGCTAGATTGTCCTCAAACCAACCAACATGCTTGAGTCTGCCACTTGAGACTTTGTTGAGTCTGCCACACTAGACAAGTTTTGTTGTGTCTTCGCTATATCCAGCACTGTATCAGCTGTTAGCTTTGCTTTGTATAATGTCATGAAATTATTTTTGTTCCCCAGGGAGGTCCGGCTCATCTGTACCTGAAGAAAAACAAGGTGACGACAGTCGCCAAACTGAAGAAAGGTGGCCATGGGGACATGGTTTGGTAAGGATAGGAATAAAACTTGCAAATTGCAAACTAAGGAACTTGTATGAACTTGTTAATTAGATAACCTATAGTAATTACAATTCACTATACAGTGATTTCTTACATTGGACTGTTCCAAATGAATTACTGCGTCCTTCAAATGTGCCCATATAGATGCTTGAATTTGATACAATGGTTAATACAAGGACACTATGTGCATTGCATTTGTGAGATCTTGAAAGATCTTCATACCTTAGTTTTGCCTAAAAGTGAATGTAATATTTTCTTCTGTTTCTATCTCACAGTTTCTGGAAGGCACTAGGGAACATGATGAGTAAGCTGGAACCTGACACCACAGTCATTCACATCATGGGCTGTAACGTCATGGGATATCCTAAATATGTGGGCATTGATGTGAGTAATCTCTGCACTAGACTTGGACTATACCCATGCACGGATGGCCTTTGTCAACAATGCATTCAATTTTGTATCTGACAGTATGCTTTGTTTTGCTAAAGATTTAAGTGAGTAACTGTTCCCACACTTGTATGAAATGGACTTGCCTTTACTTTTTTTGATTTTGAAAGTATTGAAGACCTCCTTCTTTCCCTCCCCCAGTTGTTTGAGTGTTTACAGGAGTTGATGAAACCGTCTATTGTTAGATTCGAGGCTCCACTCGAGATGTCAATCGAGGGTAAATATGCTATTTGTTATGAAAGGAAGCATTCTTAAATGTACACAGAATGGATAAGATGACAGAAGTACCATTCGACTTTTTGTCTTTAAAGTTGTTAATCGTAAGGTATCTTAAGCAGAGATGAAATTAAAACAAAGTGGGATTTTTTTATGAATGCCTTGTGCCCAGTCAGAACAAATCATTTCCTTCATAATCTGTGAGATAAGTCATGTACATGAATATGATATAAAATAAGATTCCTGGCATTGAGCATGCATCTTCCTACCACTTTCTCACATTTTTGTATTTTTTCCATCTTTTTTTTCAACACAGGTAATGCTGTCATTGACAGTTACTTTGACACCAACAAGTACAAGTTGTGGAAGTCCCAGAGATACTCCAACCTGGACAGGGTGTTTGGACTCTGATCTTCAACTGTTGCAACATCTTCATAACCTTAGGTTGAAAGTTCACCTGTGTTGGTAGAAGTCATTCTGGAACAAATTTCAACTGTTATTTCCAACACAAAAATTGGACTTACTCAAATTTTCGAATGTACAGCCCCTGTCTTTGACAAAGACTGGAGCTGTAATGATCCAATTGAAAATTTGGGTAAGTCCAATTTTTTGTTGGAAATTACAGTTCAAACTTATTCCAGAATCTTTATAACCAGTGTCACACCTTCAAGATGATCATGGGGCCTTGTCATTATCATCGCGATACCCATGTTGTTAGGCAGCAGGATAGAAAACTAAACTCTGAAAATACATGCAGTTTAAGTTTTACAGAGAAGTTCAGGAAAAGTCAGGAAAACCTGAAGTAATGTATCTAATGAAAGAAGACGTACATTTTTCAGATTATGATATTGTTGATACTTTTACATGGTCACATAAAGAGGTTTATGTATAGATCTATAGATTTTGTCAACAAAGTATGAATTTTCCAAATATTTTCACATGTTCTGTACATGCTGGTGTGCAAAAGAAATCTGTCTATGATATGTGATCAAAACTGTAATATTGGCCTTAAGCCTTTTATATTTTGCATGTGTCAGAGGGGGAGTCAGGATTTGGGGCTAACCCATCCCCTTTTCTTTTGCATCCTTTCCCCCTAAATACAAGACTGCTTTTAAACTGCTCTATATCTGCTTGTTCAATATGTCATAGAATTGTTTTTAGAATGTCTGTAATAATGTTCTGTCTTGCATATGTATTTTCCTTTTCTCTAGAACAGCCTTCAGCTGTGACACAGATTTGTATATCAAACTGCTTTACTTGTTGTGCATACATATAGAAAAGATTCTTGTCTCTATTCTATTAAAGTATGAATAAAAGCATAAAATGAACAAATCGTTTGGGGTCTTTTCATTTCAAACATTAAAACTGTATGTATCAGCCACTTGATGTTTTCTTAGAATGATAGATGGACATAGAAAGATTTTCTACCAGCAAGATGTTAACGTTAACAGCAACCTTCCTTGTGTCTGTGTCTCCATGTGATTTGAAAAGCCATGATTTTGTTATAGACAAGTACAGTCAAAACTGCCTATGGACACTACTCTAGATTGATAAAATCTAGTCTACGGTGGTCACTATAGACAGGATTCTTAATGCTTGAATCAATGGGGGAAAATTATCTTAGGGAACACCAAACAGTAGTCATGTTGGACAGGTGGTTCTTTCAAAAAAATTATATAGAGGTCACTCACACAGGTTTGACTGTATATTATTATTAGTCATAGCTATGAAGTAAAAGTACAACATTAATTTTATGATACACATAGTCACCATTACCTTCTCTGTACTCCTATAAGGGGTTTAGTGATGTAAGTTAATAGAGTAAAACAAAAGTATGTATGGAAGGTCCCAATAGTGTAATATCTCCTGTCTTGGCTGAAAGCATTGCGTGTATCACAGTGAATGTCATCCATAAAAATCATGTGTGTACGGTGTTAACCTTTAAGTATATAGGGGCAGCAATGAAGGGCGACAACGCTGAATGACGTGGTGAACTTTATCTGATATCAAATGTATACAAATCTGTCATTTATGGACTGCTTCAAAGGCGATGCTTGTCAAATATTATGATTTGTTTTCTCCAACGATATCTATGTAAAGGAAAGTCAGATACATGTATCATTACAAGATATGAACTATTTTAAGATTCAAGATTTGATAATTAAATCAACAACAACAACAAGATTGGATTGAGCAGACAAATTTAAATCAAATCAGTTGTCTCTTATACGTGAGAACAAGACATTTCACTTGGATGGGATTTGTCCTGCTTCATTTCAACTTGAGAAAATCTCGATGTTGAAGGTCGAGGTCCGAACACTCTGTCTAGGTTGGAGTATCTGTGCGTCTTCCACAACTTGTACCTGTTGGCGTCAAAGTAACTCTCGATGACTGCGTAACCTGAAGACGAAGGGAAAAAGGGTAAGAAACGAAGTTGAGGGAAGAGACGATAAATGCTTTTACACACAAACGTTGGCATTCCTGAATATGTTAACAAATTTCGTGTGTACGCAAAGTACGCATGATGTTGTGGTGTCGTTGTTGTTCACCTTGTAGTGCTTAGTGACGCATAGATCAGTAAGTTTCTTTGTTGTATCTGTAGTACTAGTAGGGTAACGTTATATTTTTACATATTTTTACTTCCCCCTTCAACATGCTCCTCCCTTTCGAAAGACGTGTGCAGTCCCCAACCAAAGTGCCCTTCATAGGAGTTGAACCTGGGACTCCCAGATACCCACTATATTTTGAACCAGGAGCGAAGCTGCTACCAGTTGAGCTACAGCTAGGGACATCCCGCAAAGTTACGTATACACACACGTACCCGTAATGGACAGCTCCAGTGGAGCCTCGAACCTGACGACAGAAGGCTTCATCAGTTCCTGTAAGTACTCGAACAGCTGGGGAGAGAAGCGGAACAACATCTAAGACAGCTCAGACAACCATCAAACTAAAACAAAACACTTTCAAGTCAGAACTATAATCTTTTTTCTTTTTTTGGACTGAAGTCTCTTTATTTTCATATCAACGTCAACATACAGCGTCATGTCAAGATCCGTTCGGTACAAAACAGATGTAAGTTGTATCACAAGCAAGTCACGTATAAACAGCAATATAAATCGCCTTTTTTATATAACAGAATCATGCGCATATTGACGACACCTAAACGTCTAAACACAGCTATTTTTTCGTACTTTGTCTATAATCATTATGACAATTGGAAGGGACAAGCCATATGCTCTGATGCCCCCATGTTCTGACGCCCTTGCGTTCTTAAGGGTTCCTAACCGAAGAGTTACGTAAGGTAAGGTGATGTCGAAACATGGGGACTGTCGGAACATAGAGGTGCAACCCTATACGAAACATATTAAATCCAACCTTTGATAACTAATAGTATAACACATTTACAAAATGTGCAAAGGCACGACATCCAAGTGAAACTATCGGAAAAGCCCATATAAGACTTGTGCAGACAATACTTTGCCCTGGTGTGTTACGCCGAATGACGGTTTTTCCGGCTATATAGATACAGATACAGAATACTCACATCAATGCCCACATATTTAGGATATCCCATGACATTACAGCCCATGATGTGTATGACTGTGGTGTCAGGCTCCAGCTTACTCATCAGACCGCCTAACGTCTTCCAGAACCTACATGAAGAAAATGTGCAATTTTGACAATTAATTCATCGCTCATGAATGCAAGGTTCATAGATAAATAAACAAAAGATGACTTCGTTTGCCCTGATCTGCTAGTTTTTTATCTGTCCTCACCAGACCATGTCCTCAGCACCTTCTTTCTTCAGTTTGGCGACTGTCGTCACCTTGTTTTTCTTCAGGTACAGATGAGCCGGACCTCCCTGAAGAAGAAAAGACTCGGTTAGGTGACAGGTGCCTGATGCTATATTATAAGTTTGATATCACCAATCTTAGACAATCCGGTCATTGCGGTAGAGCTTACTTTGTCTGTTTAAGTCAGCAGTTAGGCCACATAGATTTGATTTCATAGATGACATCCTTTGGACACCACAAAGCTGATGCGACGCACATAACAAACAATAAATCAAATATTATTGTTCTTTCAGTAGGTAGGTTTTGCCATCAGCCCATCAAGCGGCTCCCCCCGGCAGCCAAGGTTATATTGCACCGTGTATCAATCCACGCACCTTGCAGAATGTTGAAAGGAAAATTGGATCTATTGATGGACAATCCAACACAAATTCTGTTGCTGACATTAAACGTCTTCTTGTTTCACAAAATATGAATGAAGTTTGGATGTAGTAGCCCTTTAGATCGTGACATATACATGAGATTTAAACTCCACCACTGCCATTGGCAAAATGCGGCGAAACATATCATTTATGACCCAATATCCCGTCGTTCTTTTGGTAAAACATCTTATACATTATCATTCTTAGCTTCAAAAGGTTGCTGTTGTGAAAGCAAAGCCGTAAAAGCCTACAAAATTTAAACCCCTTTGCGAGCCTTTCACGATTTCCCCGTTCCCGAAAAGACCGAAATTCAGCACTTTGATGGTCGTCTTTGCCACATTTCCAGTCGCGGCCGGGAATGGTACTGCAGGTTGGGCTCTCATAGGGTATGCCTTATCGTATGGAAATGTGGAAATAAGGCTTAAAACCTGTAAATACTCCCACAAACAGGTCCAGATATTTTAACATAGATAAAGGATGACATGTATGACCGGTTGACATAAAAAGGATGGATATTTAGACGTCGCGTCAGGTACCTATGTAACACCCGTGGCCTCCTGCAAAAGCGCCACCTACATTCGTGCACACAACACTTCTTGAACATAATGTGTAGGTTAAAGATGTATGTGGACATTGTCCGCTTTCTCTTGATAACCTTGGTGTTTTCCTCAACTGTTCCACCGTTTATGTAATAAAAATCTGGACGCCAGAACACAAAATGATACAGCATTGACATACCTGAAAATTACGTGCTTTTTCTATTGACTGCTTCAGTGAAAACATTGTACTGCATGCCTAATAACTTCACGTTGGAGCAGGTAACACAGTGATTAAAGAAAACTGGGCATATGAATAATGGGGAGGTCAGAATCTTCCCCCAGCAGCCTCTTGTAATGAGAATATAATATACTGTCATTTTCGTTCTTTTTGTAAATTGTCGAAAATCGACGTGCGATGTCGTCCATAAAATCAAGCCAGTGCGGCCTTAGTGTTGACCCAAGCCTTGGCGTTGACCATTTGCCGTAATGATTCCGTAACTGTCTTACCTTGATGTACAAAAGCACAGATTTAGCCTTGCATCCTGGACAGTAGCTGGTCAACTTGCTCTGAACATCACCTGTGAATGACAGGGACATTAAATTAATCACCTGTGAATGACAGGGACATTGAATAAGCAAGAAATCGAAGGTCTCATACCTCCGTAAGTTTTTTATATTAAGAGGTTTTTTTTATTCATTAAAGTGAAAGCTAATTCTGTCTATGCAGTCTATTGCCTATGCAAATCTTGACACGGGCCAAGCAAACTTTCCCATCTTGCCAATCTCCAGTTTCAAAGAACAACAGTACAGTTACAAACAAAGAACAAACAAAAACACGCACAGACCGAAAACAATACCGGGATTTTCACGGAGGTATGAAAAACAAGTGTAGATTATACCATGATGTTTGTTTGTATTGCATACCCAGTAAACCACCTCATAGCGTAACACACCAGGTTTTTACTGAACAGTACAAGCTGCATATCCATATCCGGACAGATACATTTGATCCACTCACACTGGGAAGGACACCTACTCTTTTCTGGATAAGCGTGGTGGGTTCTTTTACGTGCTTGAGCTGTGGCTCTTCTCGAACACGGGACACCCATTGATGATCTCCATGACAATACAGAAAAGCGCCATAGATCAAACTTGAAAAAAAAAACGATTTGTCGATTTCGCTTGCTGGCGCATGGCCGGCCATGTGAGGCACGATGCTGAGATGACAGTTACCCATGGTAACCAGACAGATCAAGCCGCGGCCCGTTCTTCACCTTCTTGAAGACGTCCTTCACTTACCTTAAAGAAACTGGGCGAAGAGGACGCTGGACAGCCTGGACTAGATAACGAAGACCCAACCACTGCCTGCCACCCATGGCAAGGAACTATGGAAGGTTTTGACGGAAATTCACCAATCTTTAAGAAATCAAAGTTCTCTTACCTTGAAGAAATTCGTTGAAGAGAACATAGGACTAACAATTGAAATCTACTGTCCATGACAAGGAACCAGGGAGAATCTAACGTCGCCTGAAATAGATGGACTGAACCTAACTGCTTTCAGTAATGCCATCATAACGGACAAGGAAGATAGTGGTATCTATGGATAACCAAATGATTGGGATCATCCTTGAGATAGCTCTTTGGATATAGGCAAGGGAACACTTGTTGGAAACAGAACAGATTGACATGCCATGACATGACAGTAACCTTCCCTTTGTATTTTCAAAGCCATCATTCTGTTGGCCTAGACGCTCTCGCTGCGCTCTCGCTGCGCTCTCGCTACGACCTAAATCGGACTTGTCCATTATTAGATTATCATGCAAAATGTAAAAGTATGACTTAACAGAAGGCAACAAAACACACAAAGCGTAAAAATCGTTCTTTTATCTAAGAAATTTGTTGAACGCTCTGTCAACTTTTAGGTCGCAGCGAGGTCGCCCCTATAGTGGAAACACGATTTGGCACTCTGCCTTGCTGTGTGTGGCCGGCCACGTGATGCATGGGGATGAGATAGGCGATGACCCCTTGCAACACCTTAAGGTACGGTTGAAGGGTGGCTGAGGATTTTTGGGATGTTATTGAAAAAAACATTTCTTAAGCTTTATAAACCTTACTCAACCTTGATTTTTTTTCAGGTAGTACCTTATAGCAAGGTGATTATTTATGTAAATTAGTATGACGTCATCATTACGTCATCAAGATTTACAAGGTCACGGCCATTTTTTAGAAGAAAGGCTCTCCTGGGCTTATACTTCGATGTTTATCAATATAGCATTGCAGGAATGTACATGATTGTAATACATCAAGAATTATGCGTGCCAACGATTATATTTTGACATGACAATTTTTGGCGAATTTTTCAAAAACAAATTCCAAAAAATTCGCCAAAAACCATCCCTCACCTTCTTCAGGATGTCCTTCACTTACCTGGAAGAAAGTGGGCGAGAGAACTAAAAATGGAAACCTACTGTTCATGACGACGGACTATGGAGGATTTGACGTCAACGGAAATAGATACCCTGAACTGGACTGACGCGTGACGTGCTTTCAGTAATCATGCCATCGTGATGGACAAGATACACGACGGTGAGAAAACGGTAAGTTTTATGAGCAAACGAATAATTGAAGTCTCCCTTTGACATGGGTAAAGGGAAGGGAATGTAGGAAAGAAAACAGATTGACAGGATTGTAGTCTTACCCAAGATTTTGTCAAAGCCGTCATTTTGATGGTCCTGTAACAGACACAAACAACACATTTTATCAATGCTGTGAAGAAAATCTACAATAAAAATGTACATTCTTTCGGTAAGAGCAGGAAAAGGTAGTATTACAGCTTGTAAACCACATTTTAGTCACTTTCAAACCCAATTAAAACTATCATTCCTTTTCATGCGGTGAATTGATTGTTACTGCTCTTATTGTGGTCTTATTTGTTCAAGTGTGTCCCAGTTTATCTATCTATTTGTTTGTTTGTTTGTTTGTTTTGCATAACTAGTAAACCGCCTCTAGGTGTAGCATACCAGTTTCGTTAACTTGCTCGAGGCGTGGCAATCTTCAAACACCGGGTCTTTACATCGCATTCTAGAGGACGTACCTAACCGAAGCTACGTACTCATTTTTACCCGAGTCGAGTGAGGAAATAGGTGTACACTGCTTTTCCAGAGGGTGCCACACTGAGTCCTACCAGGAATTCGAACCCCAAACCATTGGATACTTACGTAGGAAACCACAAGAACTGCAGGGTCATCCTTCACAGTCAGAGGCAGAAACTTGGCTTTTGGTACAGAGGAGGATATCAGCTGCAACGACAAAGTTGAAGTCTTACACCATATTCTTTTTCTAAAATGTTACTGTTGCATGGTGTACAATGTGTGCAATGAGTTGCCTGATTTGTATAAGCGACTGATTTCCAAGGTGCCACGATCTTGAATTCATCTCAATCGCACATGCAATTCAACAAAATGAGGTATTGACAAATTTCAACTCATTTAATGAAAAACGGAGCTGCTATTTGATTAAAATGTTATTACTTTTTGAATCACCCCCGTAAAATAGTCAAACGTTTGGGTCGTCAGAGTGGTAAAGCGTTTGAATAAAGAATAAAGCGTTTGGATTGTCAGAATTTGTCATTGATCATTCAAAGTCTACATTTCTATAAGTGACCTTCATGTTCTTCTCTCCTAAAGGCGTTGACTTTTCCTGGTCAAGAAAATTTGATATGTTTACCTTTTTTATGACAAAGGTTGATTTTTTCCAGATACAGTTACAGACTAGATTAATTGTCATGAACAAAAGAATAAGGTCATACATAATTGTATGCCACAGCGTGAAGAAAGGAATAGTCATATCTTGACATTGGGAAACATTTGTTATGTTCACGGAGACGAGGTAGCACGCAAAACATTCTGCAGAGGGGCAGAGGCAAATCACGCCTTCCCAAGACCTACTCACTTACCAAATATAAGTACAGCCATTATTGCACACAAACACACAAACACAAACACACATAACCTTCGTCTTACCGACACCCACCCACCTCTCAAATATCATGAACATCCATCCACCGCTTCTCGAGTTATGATGGTTTATATCAAACACACATGCATCCACAGCCACTCCACAATAGCAAAACCGAAAACATAACCTTCCGGCGAAGGTAAAAAATACTCTATATTACACAGCTGTGCAAATGTGTTATCACAAAGCTGACTTACCACGACCCTGGGCGGCGGGAGGGCGCCATGTGCAGCCAGGTCTGCCCTCTCCTGTATCTGCTCCGCCTTCCAGCGCAGATCAACGATATCACCCTTGTAGGTATCGATATTGAGTTGCAGCTCGTTCACTATGTAAGGACAATTAGTGCTGACGTGTTAGTCTTTCGTTATGACGATAATCTGAATAGACAAAATGCTGGCATACAAATATATAGTTCAACACTTTACGTATTCTTTTGGTAATAAACAAATAAACAAGCAAGCAAATTCAAACCTATTTTCCATCGCAAGTCTTCATATTCTGGAGTGTCCTCTGTCCAGGGCTGCTCACGATGTTCTCTCCTCTCCTTACGATGTTGCAGGCTAGCCAAGGAATCTGACAAGAAGTATACTTTTAGACCTTTACGTGGTTATGAATCAGTGATGTAACTTATCTTTAGTGTTTAAGGATTTCTTCTTCAGTGTTTAAGAATTAGCGTATTCATTAGCTTGGCGAGAGTCCTTGAACTTTATACATTTTTCCTGTTACGTTTTTTTATAGTAAGAACAAAGATGTAGAGAAAGAAACAAGGTATAGTTACTTTGGGTTTATCTAATAACAATTTTGCCAGTATTTGGGACCTATCTAACAAGTCGAGGACGGGACCACCATTTTACGTCCCTTTCGAAAGACGGTGCAGCCCCAACCGAGACGTTCTGATCCCGAGGTCTCTATGGCGGATATCGGTAATAAGAAACCATGTTAGATTGTCACCTGTAATCTCCAAGCAGATGTAAGGCCCGGTTTAGTGTTTCAGGCACATTTGAGGCTTGTTATACCTCGTTCCAGTGATCCCAGATTTTCTCTTCCCCTACCCTGAAACACTGTGCTCGAAGCTACATATATTTGGAGATACCAAATTACAAATTACCAATGCCGTCGACACAACAGACTTCGCAGTAAGGATACCGACGCAGCGGGGTGATCAAGCTCTTGACGAGGGCACACGGTTCTTCTACGGTACAGTTGGTACTGAGTTGTCGAGATGATAGACTATCCTTTAGAGAGTTCTCGTGGTGATAAGAGTGTGTATGTCGTGGACTGGTCTTTGCAGAGCCTTTTCTGTGCGATGATGACGTTGTCAAGGATGTGCGAATTTGACGTCGTCGAGGAGAAATCTTGTTTTGTGCTGGAGCTTGCTCCTCGGTCTTGCCTTCTCTTGGGCTGGATAAAGTGAGAGATTTTAAGTCGTGAAGATCAGGCGATATGCCGCACTCCTGTGTGAACATGTACGGGAGTAGTTTGGGTCGTCTACTTGGACATCTTGGGGAAACTTTAGATTGTTGAGCCACAGTCAGCTTGTCGTCTGAGACTTGTGGACTCAATGTATTAACGTCAGAAGAAGCCTTTGCTTTTCTGTTGTGATTGACTGTATCACGACTGCTTGACGGTGTCGCCTTTGACTTTGTTTGTTTCGCACGTCCTGGGATAGAGCTTGGTCGATTGGCGGATACAGGTCTTAAATGCGATGTGACGTGACTCCTTTGTTCTTGGGCCACAGAAGGAGACGTGGACTTAGGAGAAGTCTCCCTAGTCCGTGGTGTCTGTGTCCTGGTCGTTCTTGATCCGTTGGTGGATATTCGGGGATGACCACAGATCTTACCCCGAGGACTGAACATTTTCTTCACAAACTCTCTGGGTAATTCACGGAGTAATGTCTCTGGCGATTATAACAACACAACGCGTTGTAGTTACCCGTTAGTGATAGATACAGACGTGTCAAATATTGCCTGGCATTTGCTCGTTTCGGAAAGGTTAGTAACAGAGTCGGGGAGTATTAATGACGTAGTATTCATGTGTCGTCAATCTTGCAAAAGTTCTCTAGCTAGAAAGGTACATGTACAAAGGTGAGGCCAGGTCACTTCTTGCCCCAACGCAGGCCGAATGAGTTTCTTGTGTTACATGTAAACATTATCTTGAAGGTTTATAGGTTATAATCTGGTAGTTGTACAGTATAGTGGTAAAAGTCATACGAGAACCTGGTTGTACGCGGTACCTGGTGGTGAGTTTGTCTTCTCCCAACGTGTTTTCAAAGCTTTGAGTATGGCCGCGATAGCCGTGTGTCTCAAATTGTGTCATGTATTTTTTTCGCTCTTGTACAACAGAAATGTCAAAGAAAGGTCATATGTAAGACAAGGCTATGTAACGGTAATATGGCGGCGGCGCCAACATTTGCAACTGTGCAAACCAAGTCCAAACACTTCTCATACTCGTACATTGTGGTAAACATTATCTTGAAGATTTATCTTTGTTCTTCATCATGTCTGAGCTTGACGCCCTCGGGCTCCAGTGTCAATCTCCCGCCCACACGCTGATATGAGGGCCTGCATGGGGGGGGGGGGTCCCCGACAACGCTCTACGCTAAATTCGGAGGACCGGCTACGTAATACGCTTAATTCAGAAAGCCTCCCTACGCTCTACGCTAAATTCAGAAAGCCCGCCCTACGCTCTACGCTAAATTATGGAGTGGTCGGCAACGCTCTACGTAAAATTAAAACGGCCGATTACGCTCTACGTGAAAGGGGCATGCAGGCCCTCTGATATGTCTGGGTTATGACGACCTTCTGCTTTCTTAATATCATCTATTCACTGATCATATATTCATGTTAAAGTCCCCGAACTCTTAAAAAACGGCGACGGCCAGATAGTATATTAACTGTCAAGGATAAATAAAGGTTGAAAAAAAGTGAAGTGTTGTCTGGATAATAAGCATTTCTCATTTGTACATTTACATCATGTACAGCTCGCATGTCATGCGATTCTTCGATTCTGTATTCAGTTGCATACATTCTCGAATTTGTCGTGAAAATTATGCTCTCCTAGTGCCGTTTGTTTATGTATATATCACTGTCTATGTCTTAGTGTTATGTTGTGACATGTAGCGTGTCATGGAGTTTTTCCCCTATGACGGTTATAAAGTGAAACATCGACATTCTCTAAAACAATGGAGTACCCTAGCTATAAATTAGGCGCGGAATAAACGGTCGGGCAAGTTGGTATTAGTGTTGAAGTTTCATCTAAGGATTTAAGATTTTCTCTGATCGCTCTCTGTGCATTCTAGCATCATCTAGATAGAAATAGGAACTGGAAAGCCAACAATGTAATGCGTAGCTAGCTGTAACCCTTCAAAATAGAGACAGATATGTAAGATGTTTATCAGTGACTGACAGTTACTCAGGCAGTGCCCTTAACCTGCAAATGTTATAGCTCGTCAGCTAAAGAAACACAAAGGGCATCACTAGAGGCACACACACCGGTCATGTCAATGACTCATAGGGCCATGTAAATTTACCAAGTTGTTGAATGTTTTTAGAAAACAATGTATTTCATGAAATTGGTGAAAACCTTTGGCCTGGAATTTTTTCGTTCGGTTTCGTTTTTGGTCCTCCCGACGTGAAAGATCGACAGATCACAGACTTGAATGAAGGAAAGGGATATCTTATACCTACACTGTTTGTCACATTTGTTGATAGTGAGTTCCAGTCTAAGTAAAGATACGACGCGCCAAGTTAACAACACCGGCATTTCAGCACCGAGGACGGTTTCGTTTGTGTTCTCCCAACGTGTTTTCAAAGCTTTGAGTATATGGCCGCGAAAGCCGTGTGTCTCAAATTGTGTAATGTATTTGCTCGATCTTGTATAACAGAAAAGTCAAAGAAAGGTCATATGTAAGACAAGGCAATGTAATGGTAATATGGCGGCGGCGCCAACATTTGCAACTGTGGCCAAACACTTCTCATACAGTAGTCAGCGTTTTTGGTGCAATTATCCGGCTGTTGCAATTATACGAAATGCCCAGCTGGACCGCACCACCATGGGCGAGGGGGTGTATTGTTAGTCAGAAACACTAGCATAAAGAAAACAGACGAAATTATTCAGTTATTAACTTTATCTATTGACCCTTTGCTGAAAATAAAGAAATGACTACGAACCTGTTTTGATTTTGCATTCTTTCACTTTTCCATGCGATCTACCGCATTACAACACACGTAATGTTACAGGGGAGGCATTCTGAAACATCGTCATACCACTCATTTGATAACAGTTTCTGAGTTACATTACGTAGAGTGCAGTTGTCGATTTACGTAAATCATGTACCGCCATGAAACTAGGAATTGAAACTAAAACTTAGTTACTGATTACGGGTGACCCGCCCGGGACCTCCCATACGATTCCTATCAACGTAACTATCAATGGAGACCGCCTTTTTTTGTTACTCAAAACAGTTTTAAACATATTGGCGGTATTGTGCCTTTACACCGGCAGGTATCGGCTCTTTTGTACCGCGTTTGCCGATCTTAGCGCACCTTTTCAGTTAACTTGTCGAGGATTTTTGAAAAAAATTGGTGCAGTTATCCGGCATTGGTGACCATGCGCGGTGCAGATATGCGGAGTCACTAACAATGCAGTGAATGGGAACCGGTTTTTGGATATTGGGATTCGGTGCCATTAAATGGAAGGTGCGTTTATCCGAGGTGCAATTAAGTGGCTTCTTCTGTACATTGTTATTATTGCTCACCTTGTAATGCCTAATGGCACATAGGTCAGCAAGTTTTTTTGCTGTTTCTGTAGCAGGGTTTATTTTTGCTATACCTTCCCCTTCAAGCTTTAATGTGCTCGAGGCACCTCCTCGAACACGGGACCCCTCCCGAAAGACGATGCAGCCCCAACCTAGATGTCCTGACCCAGGATCTGAAGCCGGGTCCCCCAGTTACCAACTGAATTTAATCAAAGCCAGGAGCTCAACTGTGTGTCTGCTACCAATTGACCTCGCTACAGGAACATCCCTTCTCCGACGGTGAGATTCTTAGACAATATTCCACGATAAATCATATGATTTAGAAACATACATTGGGTCACTTTTAGCGTAAACACGAGAAAACAGACAGCAAGTCGCCATAGTGATTCAGCTGGACATGTCACGTCGACCCCTATATGGGACTTGTTTTTGAGACTTTTTGCTTCATGGAATTATCTTCTGATCTGGATAGAGCTGCGTTCCCGACACAATCTGCCTCGAGGTGTCATCTCAATCTCCCACGAACGTATACGTAACGAGATATGTCTGGGTTGCTATGACCTAATAAAACCACCTCTTTATGTTTAGCCATACCTAGTATGGCTCAACATATTGTTTTTGTTCACGTTCTTCTTCTTCTTCTTCTCCTGCCAAGTCTTCAAATGGAATCTACTCCGTCATTTTTGGGCCAAACGACCTGAAATTTGGCATGTAGGTAAAGATGGCAAATACCCTTAGGTGCTTTTTCATTTCTTTCGAAACAGGCCTTAAAAACATTTTTATGGAGGTTTTTTGGGGCATTTTTAGACAATTTTTATATTTTGGGCTCCTGTGCCCTGGTATTGCTAGCAAGTGACCTGAAATTCGGTACAAGGGTGCCTTGAACATGTCCCTACAGGATTTCAATCACAATTCTGGTGTACATCACTTCAGAATGCTTCATTTTGGGGACTTTTGGACCCATTTTCAGACCAAAAACAGGCCAAAAGTGGTATCCACGTTCCATGTTCTATTTGCTGCTGGCCAAGGAATCCATGTTCTATCTAAGGATCCCCGCGTTCCATTTGCTACTGGCCAAAGAATACTGTTCTATTTAGGTCACCTGAGGTCATATTGCAGGAACACACGCAAGCCTTTGCAGTAAGAAGCTCTTGGGGTCTCGCAGAACTTGTAGAGAGAGTTTTTGTACGGGTGATTTTGGAACAGTCCATTTATGCATCAGGAGGGAGATTGTCGAAGTATAATGCTCTCGCAAATGTTGCCTTTCTACATGCAGTTAATATTTCGATTTGCCCAGGTGTTATTTTGGGACAGCCCACTTCTTGCATGGGGAGGAGTATGGCTAAACATGCTGTATTTGCTCAGGGGCAAATGACGGCCTTTCTAGTTCTGATTACATCTTTGTATGTAAATCTAGATCTACAGTCTAGCAAACCAGAGTTTTGTATTGGCAAGGAACATATATTTTCTAGCCACAGTATATTTGTAGTAAGCATGTGTACATGTGCAAATTGTTTTATTCCTATCGTTTTACTTTGGTAATAAGTTTTTTCTTTATGGTTGCATTTTTTTGTGGTAATTTTTCACTGCTGCGAGCGCGCTATAATGACATTTGCTGATTTGTTTTGCTCAAAGTACGTTATATGTCCCCCTCATTTTACCTTAGTTTTTGCTACATTTTTGGTGGTGGACGTGTAGAATTATTTTATTCTTGAGATAATGATCGTCTGGCACAAATACCAATCGGGTACGACGTGACCCATGCGACGAAAATATCCTTTGTTTTATTTATCTAGGTCTTCGCATAGACACAATCAGATGATTGCGATGTGTTTTTCTCACTGTTTGCGATCTTATGCATTGTTTTTACGCAGGTGTGACCCCAGACGTCTCCCAGCGGCAGATCACATAACACATCAATGCAGACCTTTCCTACCAACACGCCCGCAAGTAACCTCTCACAGTCTGAACGATATAAAGACGTTCCAAGCTTTGCAGATTTCACAAAGACAGTTGAAAATCACCGTTTACATGAAGAAAAGGAGTTTTAGAAGCGCAACTGTCAAGACAAGGTGAAAATAGGTTCTACTACACTTGGTTATTTAGGGATGTCCTTATAGCTCAACTGGTAGCAGCCTCATAGTTGAGCTCCTGGTTCCAATTAGTTGGTAGTTGGGAGACCCCGGTTCAAATCCTGGGAACTCTGAAGGATATCTCGGTTGGTGCTGCACCCATCTTTTGGAAGGCACGTAAAAGGAATATTCGATGAAGTGCCTCGAGCACGTTAAATGGGAAGGGCTTGCAACCCCTCCCTGTAAAAATATACCCTGCTATTGAAACAGCAACGAAACTTGCTGGCTTATATGCGACTAGGCACTAAATGGTGAAGAACAACAACACTTTAAAATATTTTGAATGCACAATAACATTGGACGTCGAAAGGTCACAGACATGAATGAAGACAGGAAATATCTCATAGCCACTGTGTCTATCACATACACGGTTAGTGTTGATAGTGAGTTCCAGTCTTAGTAAAGAAAACGCGCGCCAAGTGAACAACACCGCCATTTCAGAACCAAGGACAGTACCGATACTTTTCACATGTTTTGAATTTAGAATAAGTTTGTAGTTTGCAACTTCTTATCTTATGTCTCCTGCCAGAAATTTACGACAATTGTAACACGCAGTGTCATTTTCAACCTTTTCACAAATACTTAGGTATAATAAGAGGTATTGGGTATCGGTGATGCATAACATTATTGATCTGTGTATAAAATGTGTAGTACAATGTTTATACGAATGTCAACTTTCAACCTTACTGATGGTGTATTTAACGTAATGATTTCGATTTACCCTTAGAAATAGCCTCCCGGATAGTTGGGCAACCCTGGCATGTACATTGTAACTACATGCTGAACCAATAGATAAATAGATAAATGAACAAGTGTGGTAAGTTTGAAGGTCCAGAGATTTGCCATTTTCACACTGTGCGTAAAAATACATCGTCCGTCCCGTGCGCACATACTGTAAGCGAGTTGCGAGAGACACGGCATACTTGATACACAGACTGGAGCTCACTCGGCACATGTTCGCAGCTAAAACTCACAATTCCCGTTGCCGCATTGGTATGTAACTTGGTATATCGTTTCCTAGGTTGCGTGTGGTGATGCACGTTGTCTATTTTTCAATGTAACAGTGACTATACGATCACAGCAAGTAAGGAAGATTTGTACCCCGTATCTGCCTGAAGTATTCCAGTCATGCATAACGGATTATAACATGGTCCCTATGGCAGGGCAGTGGGACATAGCATTAATTATAGGGGTGCAATTACGATATTGGATTGACGTTTAAAGTAGTTATGGTGCAACAAAGCTATTGTGCATCCCCACGCCGAACCAGGCAAACGATATGCCAAGTTACACACCAATGCGACGACGGGATCGTGAGTAATAGCTGCGAACGCGCAAACAAATGCATTCCCAATACTCCCAGAAGGAGGTCATCCTCCTTCCCGGAGTAATAAAGGATTGTGTCATTTTATGCTTATGGCAGGACTTACGGCAACTGTTTTGGGTTCAACATCTAGCTCTGAGCTATAATGCCTTCTTATGTTTGTTTGTTTTTAATTTCATTTTTGACATACTGGGTGGCCTCCTTATTTGCATATGATTGACCCATATCACGTACGGTCAGTGCACCTTACGAGACAAAGTATTGGGTTATTGTATGCTTACAGAGGGACCGTCACGAGTACGACCCATGTTTTCGGTTCAACGACCTGTAATGCCTTCTCGTGTTTTCGGGGAATCCCGAAAGGACTTACGGCTGATGTTTCAAATCATTCCACATTTATCTCTGACCTACATTGTATAATGCCTTCTTATATATGTATTCTTATATATATATTTCATTAATTAATTTCTGACCGACTGCTGATGGATAGACTACTTCTTTCCAGACGTTTTACCCAGCATGTAAACATAACGTTCGTTTCTCTTCATCTATTTCTAATAAAGCAGGACATACACCTTTCTTTTTTTACCTTCGCCAAGCAAGAAGGTCGTGTTTTCGGGATCGTTCGTGTGTGTGTTAACAGGATAAGTTGAGAATGTGTATATAGATTGTCTTGATATGATACTCGGCATGTGGGTAGGTCTTGATGAGACCTCGAAATGATCAGATTCTGCCCCCCCCCCCCTAGCGGCAGGTGGTAGATAGCTCTTGTATTTGATGGGGTCATTTTCCTAAAGGGAAGGATTTGTTTTTTTTACAAGAATTGTAATTTAGAAAGGTGGACATCGGCATACCTTTTGATTCTATTAGAGGGCATGTTACTCTCTAGAAAAGAGTACATGAACATACTTTTGTGATTCTATTAGAGGGCATGTTACCCTCTAGAAAAGAGTACATGAACATACTTTTCTGATTCTATTAGAGGGCATGTTACTCTCTAGAAAAGAGTACATGAATATACTTTTGTGATTCTATCCAACGTTTCAACGCAGATGCGGAAACCAGCGGATGATGCATGATCTGTGTGAAACATGTCGTTGCAGTCAGACGAAAAATAACATCGGGTACAGCTGATCCAATCTATTCATACAAAAAGCTATTTTGCAACCACAAAATAGGTACGTATATGTGGTCCTCTGTATATGAGAATCTTCATATTTGTCCAAATATACGAGACGTAATAGTACTCTGGACAAAAACAACATGTGCTTTAAGGATAATTTTTGTCATGACATATTACTTGATCAATAGATTTGTCATGTTGCGGTTTTGTTTGCTTGTAGCTAGTAGATTCTAAGCTTATAATCATGTAGATATAAAATGTCATTTCTTCTTTTCTTTCTGTCGATACAATGACGTTTGTAGACTGAAGCATGGTCTTCTTACTGTACAGATCTCCCGGCTACTACAAACATACTTCATTTCCCGACGCGGAGGCCTCATGCATATTGGCATTTCTGATTACATTTTTTCTAATACAGGGTTTTGAATCTTTTGATGTAAACAGCCGTATTTAAATATTTGAACATGTGGCCAGAGATTAGTCAAGAGCATGCGCATTCAATCGACATGCACTCGTTGACAAAACCACAACGAGTGCATGTCGATTGACTGCGCATGCTACTGCCTTTCATGTCTAACCACATAGCCAAATATTTCAATGTTCGTTGGAAGGCTTCTAATTGCAACGTTACATGACGAACTAACAGACCATTTTCTGGAAAAACTAAAAGATTGTGTAAAAAATTTGAAAAGAATAGAATAGAAGATCAAGACAGACTTACCTAGGAATAATTCCATGGACAATTTTTCGGTGGTTCTTTGGTCCTTTCCGCCTATTGATTTCAGTCACTTAAGTGATGGCGACTATAGCGACCACGGGGCTAATTGAACGATCTGTCAGATGACTGAGTAACTTTGGCGATTCTTCCGCGCTCACTGAGCGCTTTGGCTAATTTTAGATCTCTCAGTGGTCTCAGCGAGGTCGCCATCCTCGTCCAAAGAGGGTATAAACTAAGTCTGGTTATAGTCGGTTCTAGCCCCCCCCCCCTCCATAAATTTAGGAATGGTCTTTCACTGACCAAGACTGCTCCTCAGAGTACGAGGTCACTTTATTCTTGTCTTGGTGTCGGTATTTCCGCTACTCATTTTAACGGTAGGAAAAGCATGGTTCACATTTTACAAATAAGCTCCACACCAGAATCCTGTCATTGTAACCAGCCACCCAGCACTTGTTCAACGGCCGTAGCAGGTGCTGCATGTAGTTTAAAACTTAAAATTTTCAACACAATACTTCACCCATTCTGATATGCGTACAAACAAGAAAGGACACCATAAGAAGCCTTGCATTTGTTTATGGAGATTGTCTTCATGTACCTCTTCTTCGCTCAGAAACCTTTCTACTATGTTTAGCATATGGATATAAGGTTTGTTTTCTGCACAAAAGTTTTGTAATGTTTTTGGCACCGGCAATTTCTGAAATGATCACATTTGAAATGATGTTATCGGAATAAAACATACTCGCTGCTCGCTGCTGGATACTTTGACCACCGTACCTGTCCTCGAAATGGATACTTTAAATCAAAGACCTTTGCCGTCCAAAGCAGTCTATGTACAACACTTAAGACGACTAGCTTGAAAATCTTGGATCAGAACTATTTCAAAGCATAAACAAAGAGTAAACAAACTTTAAAACAGTGATCCTTGCTACCTATATTTAGAGTATGAAATACTTCAATGCGCAAACAAATGTCAGGCAACGTAACAACGATTCAGACGGTTAGCTTTGATATACTAACATTAGAAATATTTCAAAGCGTTACGTATGACTAACGCATGAAGATACCAAGAATCTATGTCGTCAATACTAACAACGAATGATGAAAGCTATA
This sequence comes from Branchiostoma lanceolatum, assembly GCA_035149815.1. Taxonomy (NCBI): domain Eukaryota; kingdom Metazoa; phylum Chordata; class Leptocardii; order Amphioxiformes; family Branchiostomatidae; genus Branchiostoma; species Branchiostoma lanceolatum. The sequence goes on from CM068874.1 coordinate 14,556,751, forward strand.
CTAGCAAGGTCTACGAAACCTTAGATATGCAAAACAGAAAATGTATAAGGTCTTTCAAGGACAGAAAAATAAAAGGTACTCACATGAAAAGGGAGCAAACGTAAAATACCGACACCAACTTTCGTAAAAAGACATTTCAATAAATGGAGCCATTGTTGTGTTCTGTAAACAAACTGAAATGACCAAATCAAGCCAATTTCTCTTCAAGTAGGTACAGTTAACATAAATGAAACATTTATCCCGATATGAAAGCTACGCCCTCCTTCAATCATTTCTACGTCACAGCCGTTACCATAACAACGGCTGCAGGAGATATTTTAACCATAAGCAATTCCAGGAATCACTCTGCGTTTTGTTGACAAAAATGTAACGGTTTTGCGTTGTCTTGTTTTCTTCAAATATATTGTTGTACGATTATAGGACGATAAGTTTACTAGTACAGTCTATTGTTGTATGAAAATCTTGAGAAGGTTGTTTGGATCCGCGCTCTCTGTCTTCCGCTATCTTTCAGCGTGGGCGAGGATAATTGTCTGCCCTTCCACATGTTTAATTCACGCTCGCTGCTGTTTAATATTAATGTGAACGTGCGTAGAAGCCAAGCAATCAAACGTTGTGGCATGCACATATAGAAGGCCCCGCGGCCGCAGACCACACTTTCTCACCGTTCTTGTTAGGTAAGGGGCGAACTGGTACGCGAGCGAAAACGTCGTGACAACTTGAAAATACGCACGAAAGAGTCTACAGAAGTCTGCTGTAGACGAAACTGCTGCATGTAAGTAATTCTATGTGTTTTGGGTGTACACAGTATTCGTTAACAATATCTAATGATGGAGGAGAAAAATTTCCAGGTAGATTTCTGGCGTGAAAATGTTGGTGTGTGAAAGTGTTTTTTGGTGTGTTTTCTTTTGGCACGCCACGCTCTACCTCTGTTATCATTCCACAATGTTTTAAGGAATTGTATCATTGCACGTATATGGATGCTTGATCATTTTCCCGGCGAATCTCTTGGAAATTTTGCCTGCATATATGAGAAAAAAAATCACGTTTTAGGTAACGTTACTATTTGCAAGGGCGCATTAATTCCAAGCCTTTCTGTGCGCAAGAGGTTGCTCACGTTATGTTATTTCCACCAAACTCGCTAAAATGACACAGTTGCAACCTTTTTTTAAAGTCTTCTATAAAGATCTTATCATGTGAACCTTTCTGCTCACAAAGGACTTCGAGCGTCAAACTTCTGCATGTAAAATAAACAAAAAAAGGATGGGATAACTCGGTTTGCTTGGGTGAAAACTCGAACCGCCGTAACGAAGCTGCATTGCACTAGCCTCATTCGCAGGTCTTCTAGGTGGTGGCAGAGTCGTTTATTGTTTTGGGAAGCGCTGACTCGCTATTTTCAACATATCGGGGCCAGCTTCTCTTGCTGGAGAGAGCGTTTCTGCCCTCCGTAGAAGGCCTGCTCTCTTTCGGACGTCAAGAAGAATCTCTCCAGCAAAGAACCTGGCCCCGACAATATGTTGAAAGTCGCGAATCAGCGCTCCCCTCAAGTAAACCCCTGCGCCACCAAAAAGGCCTGCAAAAGAGGCTAGCATTGCACTACTACTAGCAAAGCAAGGTGATAAAATCACAATGCTTCTCTTGATCACCTGAATATCGCTTATTTACCGTCAACTTGTTGAATGGGAGTATTGATATCGCTGTCTTTCTCTTGCCGCAGAAATGGGGGATATGTACGAGTGTCCCCAGGCGGTGCGGGTGGCGGCTCAGCTTCCGCCCCGGGCCCCACCGCCACTAAGCCGCTACGGCCCCACCACCGCCGCGCCGAAGCGCGATGTCAAGCTGGCAGGTATGTACTCGTATCTTACAGTCATATATTTTTGTTCAGGGCCCGGCGTCAAGCCAAAATTCTGCCCCTGTCAAATATTTGCTCCAACTCTGCTTTGAGGTTTCCAAAATACCTGAGGAGAGAGAAGGGCGTCACACTCGTAGGGCGTGGTGATTTTCAAGCAGAAGTCTGAGCTGACTTTGGGAGCAGGGGTCTAACCCTAACTTTAATCCGAGTCTAGGCGCAACCCTAACCCTAACTCAGCGCACGCACACTACCCCACGGGGCAAAAATCTGGAGGAGCAGACATAATCCGAATCTGAAAGTGTTCTGAGAATTAGAAAATAGGTGTTGCCTTAATATATACAATTGCAACCAGCGAAAACAAATGTGTCCCTATATTGACACCTACCTGGTAATGTTTTTCATTAATTTTCTCAATGCAAAACTTTGCTCCTGCATACGGCAAAAAACTTTTCGCGGTTGTTCGGTCCTTTTCGCCCGTTTATTGTCATATCAGAAAACTGTCAATGTTACCTCGCTGTTTTGGTTCTATGCAAAAGTTTCAATGATATTTTTTCCCAGCGTTTGGCTACCTCTCAGGTGATGAGAACATCAGCCGTTTCTCTTTTCTACATCAACTTTTCTGTTACCGTTTTTCAATCAGTAACTTGACTGCTGGGTGTTTTCTATTTTGTTTTCGCCGGGCTCAAAATAATGGCACTTCTCTTTTTGTTTGTTTTCATAAATTCTAGCAATTTTATCCCTAGACCTTAGACCTTAGACCACGTGTGATTTTTGAAGCAAGTCCAAAAAGGGCCGCTCTTTTTTTCCAGTGTGTCAAATTTTGTGTTTTCATTTTAGCTTTATGCCATAAGCTCCCTACTGCTAGTTAGTAGATCTTTGTCAACATCGTATTGTGGTATTTCTGTTCTTCTCCAGCCCTGTTGATTTCCAGTCCGCCAGATGCATGATTAGATTTGTTGCGTGGGCGTTTTAATCTCCGCTCAAGCACCCCCGAAAAAAAACTTAATTTTTGTTCGTGTTTCCCTATAATTTAGGTGATAGAAAATACCAACGGTATTTCCGTCATTAAATTGTCTGTTTTCTTGTTTTAATCTCCGCTCCAGCCCCCCGTTCGGACCCGACAAGCTCCGATGACTACGAGTGCCCGGCGGCGGTGGTCATCCGCCCCCAGCCCGTCCGCACGGCGCCCATGGTGTCCTCCTCGCCAAGGCCCACCCGCCGAGCCAACAACTACTCTGCCGGAGGTATGGGTTCCCGCTCTCTCTCTCTCTCTGTCTCTCTCTCGTGCGCTCTCTCTCTCTCTTTCTCGATCTCTCTAGCATAGAATATAAATACTAGCTGTGAATGTATTTTTATGATTTTTATGTAGTGTTCTGTATATGTTATTTTTGCATGTTTAATGTCAAGGAAGATTAGCTGCTTACAAATCTTGTATGTTAGCTAATGGACTTGATAAAGTATCTAAGTATCCAAGCGTAATTCTTGAAACCAAGCATGATGCTGTTTCGATCCCTAACAATGTAATTTCTCACAGACGGAAATACATGTACAGTTGTACAATCCGGCGTAGTAACGTTGCATTCAAACGCATTTCCATAGTAAAAAGAAACTTTTTACAGGAATGAAATCATACTATCTTATTTTGTATCTGTACCCACATACCAAATATCATAAAGCTTTGAAGATCAATCCACAATTTTCCAACTTATGCCGATGACAAACGGCACTGACATCTCAATCCTCTTTGAAGGGTATTAAGGCCCTCATTCCACGAGACGGCGATCATATTGCAATCTCGCTGCGACTTGTTGAATTTGAATAACGTTAACTCTAACACCCTTTACTTCCTCATCGGAATATCATGCAAAAAAGGATTACTAAAAAGACAGCAAATCACACAAATAGTAAAAAGGGAATTTTATCGATCTGAGAATTTCGTTGAACGCTCTGTCAACTCGCTCCGTCGCAGTTAGGTCTCTTAGTGGAATGGGGATGTAAACGGTTTAATCTTTTCCTACAGCCCCGAAGAGGACCAATTCGTCGGGCGAAAAGACCAGCTACCGGGCCAGTTTCCTGATCTTCACCCTGCTGATGGTTCTGTCCGTCAGTCTGCAGGTGTCTGCCTTCATCCTGTCCATGTCTGCCGGGAACGACGCGGAGGAACTACGTGGACAAGTAAGGGCTTTCGTACACTCTAATCCAATTGGAAATACTGCTGTGGAGAAGGCTTGGAAATGGGCTTAGAGAATGCTTGAAAATGGTTTGGAGAAGGCTTGAAAATGGTCTGGAGAAGGCTTAAAAATGGTCTGGAGAAGGCTTGGAAATGGTCTGGAGAAATATTCTTGCGGTGTAGCTGCGGGCTAGCTTTCATATGTATTTTTAGCACTTCTTTTGAGTAGTGTACCCTTTAATGTCTACTTGTTTGTTAGGATAGACTAAGGATACTGGCTACACCATGTGAAGGTATTTTCTTGCAAATGTTACCTTTCTAGTTTTCATCCTTCACTGGCTCCCACACTCCTACTTTTTAGAAAGTGAAAAAAGGTATTAAAAAGATATACATGTATGATATAAGATACAATATGGCAAAGGCTGCATCGACTGGAAATTGTCTGGGTCGGAAATGTTTTCGCCCAGAGCATGCCAAAATGATGAATAAAAACAAGAAAAACAGCGGACACGAAATTACAAATTGTTGATGCATAAGGCATCCCAACCTATCTCGTTGCCTTTGCGACTTTTTTTATAAGATGATACAAATGTCAGTATGATGTCACCATACTTTCTTGTAGAACGTCCTATCCTTGGTCCTGGCCCTGGTACTGAATGATATGTTAGATCTACTGTTGGCCCTGTCCCTGAATAACATGTTAGATCTACTGTTGGCCCTGTCCCTGAATAACATGTTAGATCTACTGTTGTCCCTGTCCCTGGTGCTGAATGGCATGTTCGATATAGTGTTGGTCCTGCCTCTGTTTCTGAATGACATGTTAGATATAGTGTTGTCCCTGTCCCTGGTGCTGAATGACATGTAAGATCTACTGCTGGCCCTGTCCCTGGTGCTGAATGACATTGAAAGAGCCAAACCACAAACATTTGAACAACATTCTTGTCAACAGAAGTCATTATCCACACATATAATATGCAATAATGTTCTGTTGGTGGTATATAATATTTGTTCCATTCTGCTTGAAATATGATGGTATGGATTAACTGACAGTAGCTTACAAATGGAACAGATACATGGATTTGGGCAGAGAAAAGATAGGAAAAAGCATACTTTTTTGCCATGTATGGGATTTTCCTTTATACCTCAGTATTTTCATCTCTTCTTACAGCAAAAGAAGTATCAACAGAAGACAGAGGGACGTTTCAAGGCACTGGAAGCTCAGCTGGCAAAACAGAAGGCAGCCCTGGCCAAGGTCCAGAAAGTAGGGGGTTAATTTCGCAAATTTCGAAGTAATTCATTATGCAATAAGTAGTAGCAACTCAATACTTTTTCCCTCTTCAGTTTTGTGCTTCAATTATGCATATGCAGGGAAAACCTACAAATTAATTTTGATGGTAGTGGAAAACAATGTCCATGCAGATGTGTTGTTCTGGCTCCTTCTTATGTGTTTTGGATGTAAATATACTTGCATGGACTTTTTCTATCTAACTATCTACATGTATCTAACTGGTCACGATGCATATAGTGCAGTGTTTGGATATCTAAACGGGGTTTCTTTCTTTCACTTTCTTTCTGATAAAATGAATGAGAAAATGTCCACCAAAGGATGCAAAATTGTCCCTTCTCTTCAAAAATAAAGAAATAAAAAACATCATTATCATTTCACCGACATGCTTTCCTAACTCCAATTTTCTTTTGTTCAGCATGTTGCCGACATTGTTGGGCCCACTGAGAAACCAGAAGGCAAAGAAACGACCACAGCTACAGCTTCAGAGGACATGGCCATGAACATGGAGAAAATCCCTGCAGCCAGGCAGCGTAAGCGTCTGATCAGGGCCACTCCCAATGCCAAGGCCACTCCCCTGCCTCTGCAGGCCACGATGCCGGAGCCCAAACCACAGGCAGCCATCAGAGGCATCCGAACTGGCGGCATGAACAACTGTAAGTCAAACCTGTACCTGGACCTGGACCTGTATCTGTATAGCCGGTGTAACCGCGCTTCAGTGTAACACACCAGCTTCGCGGTCACACGGCGTGACAGCAGCTGGTTATACTGTAAATGCAGAAATGTTTGCGGGATTTAATTTTGGGGTTGGGAGAAAATGGTTTTGGGTTAACGTTTGAAACAACAGTAGCGCTACAGTCACACAATGGAATGGCATTTCTCGGTTTGTTGTAAAGAGTTCACCACGAAAACGGCGAACATAAAACCACGGCAAACATTTCTGCATTTACAGTATTACGCTGAACAACCTGTTATGGAGTGCTTGTGACGGAGGTGTGTCGTTCCAAACATTGGCATTTGAATGCTAAGCACATGAAACACTGACAGGAAGTTGGATCAAAAGTGATAGAAGATAACCCCATGCAAAGGTCAGATGCAGGATGTGGCAGGTCATAGTTCGTAGAACTACTCATATATCAAACATGACAAGGAGTCAGCCCTCTATAAACTTGTTTTCTGATGTTCTGTTTTCCTGCACAGATCCAAAGAAGGACTGCGCTGACTGGTATATGGCAGGTTTTAATGATGACGGGCCGCGGCACATCCAGCCAAGGGGCACTTACGCCAAACACGAGGTCTACTGCGAGATGGACACGGAGGGTGGATGGACAGTCATCCATGCGCGCAAGGTAGCCACTGCTGACATTCTTGCAGGTTTTTGTCTAGAAAAAAATTGCATGGGGTGACAGAGCAGGGGGATGGTGTGGTGTGGACTTTCCACCTTTCTATAGTGTGGAGTTTAAGAGAATCTCGAGTTAAAATGGGGTACTCTAAGGCTTCTTGATGGAGAAAATTACTGTCAGACAGGTCACAGTTGAAGTCTGTGGCCACATTGTGACCTGATAGCATCCCTGGTCAATCTGAATTTCTTGCATGTCAGAGAAAACTCTACTCCCCTGGGCAAGGGGGTGCATGGGTAGAGCAAGAGGGCACCCCTATCTCCCTCTTTTAGAAAAAAAAAACCTGTTCATGGGGTTGGGATTTCATGCATGTGAAAAATTTGAGGGTGAAAAACTTGCATGTGAAGGTCTGTGCCCAAAAAAGTTTTAAAGGCTAAATTTGCATGTAAACATATACAAATTAAACCATTCTCAAGGGACCTAAATATCATGAATTTTTCAATAAAATAATTCAGGAAACAGATGGAAAATCATCATTTTATGCTGTGCTAGACAGGGTACCCTAGCTTGAGATGCATTACAATTCATTATTCCAAACAAATACACAACTTGTATTCAATGTTCACCAGGGGCGCATACCAAACTTCTACACTCGTCCCTGGGATGACTTCAAGAGAGGGTTCCATGCGCGTGGTTGGGACTCCTTCTGGCTGGGGAACGATCTAATCCACAACATCACCCGTCAGACGACCTACGAGCTCAAGGTCATCGGGTCCATGCCTGGAGGCAACCCGACCGTGGCTGCTCGGTAAGTTGACTACCTTTCAAAGTTTAAATTTATCCCCCTTGTTGGTAAACACTTTGCAGCAGTCAATACAATTGATGCAGGAAAGAGGTAAACATTGTGCTAGTAATGAAAGTCCACAAGATTTTGGTAAAGTTCACCAGGACAAGTCCTCTATTCTTACCAAAAGGTGTGGCGTGATTTTGTAGAATCCGACTAATTAAAGCATGAAGTCACTGTTTTTCATCATCTTTTTAGATCTTGATGTTAATCTACCTTATTATACTGCACAGCAATATTCACAACATATAAATGCAACTTTGTTGTATCCTTAGAACATCTTAAGATAAGCAAACTTCCCACCGCCTTTTGAGTTCTCAGTCATTTTGTCCAGCTGCTGAGTTTATGGTAGGCTATGAAAAACAAGGAACCTCGGCAAGGCTTGCTTACGCATTGTTTACCAATGTGAAATGCCATTGTGAAATGTAAAAAGATAAGGCCACAAATAATTAGTTGCAAATGTCACTCTGAAAGGAGATTTTTAAATTCAGAATACTTGCAGCTTTGGTGCCAAAATTCTACAAGACATACCTTTTTTGTGTAGAGATGCAAAGGATTTGGGTTTTAATTTAAGACTTACCGTATATTCCCTCCCAACCTAACAATGTATCTTCTTTACCTTACCTTAGCCATTTAAGACTTATATGCCCTCCTAACCTAACAATGTACCTTCTTTACCTTAGCCTGACCAAATCGTACCTTTAGCTACCCTTCTACTAGCCAGGCCTGTATGTAGGGGATCTATAAAGCTCTGTACAGGTAGATTTTGTGTCACATAGACTATTCTTACATTGTACCTACCTTACCTTATTTCAACTTCAAGTGCTTGGAGAAACAGCAGGAAATTAATGGAAGATTTGCAAGAACTTAGAATGGACATAAATGAAATTGTGAGTCAAGCTGTTCATATATCTCCTCCTCATGTGTGCTTACTATTCTTCCAGTTACACGATGTTCTTGGTGGAGGATGAAGCCAAACGCTACAAGCTGAGGCTGGGGGATTTTGTGGGGGACGACGCTGACAACATGCTGGAGGCCAACAACGGACAACCGTTTGTCACCATCGACAGGAGGGGGGAGGAGTACTCCTATTCTTTCCCTATCGGGTGGTGGGCATCAGAATATGACAAGGTTCACTTTCCACGCGACGCATTACACTCCAGCTTTCCACCATTTATGCAAATGGAGGAGCTCAAGATGATGATTAAACCAGCCTAAAGCATCTTTGCCCTTTTGGTTCTGGTTGTGATTGCCTAAACTGTTATTGAAGACACCAAATGGTCTGAAACAGACCAATCACATGACAGTACCATAGCCTCCATTGAAGAATTTCCCCGTTATCTTCTTATTACATTTTTTTCGCTTCCTCAGCGAGTTGTAGTACCGATTGTTTGGCCACAGAAGAACATGAGAATGTCAGCAGAAAACAGCAAAAAAAAGCCATAGAAGGTCTGCACAGGAGGCTAGCATTATCTCCTGTTCATCACATCTTGGTTTGAAATGCTCCAATCACAGGGCACCACATTACCATAATGTGGTTTAAAACAGACCAATGATATGACAGGATCTTCTAAGTCCGTATATGGTGGGTCCAATCAGATTGCACAATCTCATTACCTGTAATGGTACATTTTGAACAAATGGGCCAAATTGCATTATCTCAGATAGGAATGAGGAGAGATTGGAAAGATTGTGAAAGGGGTGACAATGGAATTATTCAAGCACATTTATTTTGTTCTTTGATTTTGACACCCTTGTACATTATTAGTATCCCTCAAGTGTAGAATTTTCCCAATCATTTTTGTTTCATCCCCTATCATCAGAAATGTTCAACCTAAAACCTGCTAGTAGAATGTCATTATCTGCAAATTGACTAAGGCATCAAGTTACCAGTGATTGAAATGTTGTGCCAAAAAACAGCCCAAAAGAAGAAAAAAAATTCATTCTTGTTTTAACCCTCCATTTCAGGAGAATTGGACTTTAGAATTAGACTGATGCTTGGAAGGTTAAATGGCAGATATAGGTTGAAAAACTTCACCTCATGGTGATAAAATGATTTTATTGTACAGAAAGGTCAATTTTTCTGTTTTTCGACGGTAATTAAAAAATAATGCCATTGGTAAAATAGTAGATTCATCTTTTTATGAAATGAGTTGAAATTTGGCACAAATGTAATGGCACATATCTTCTTGAGTCTGGAATATCTCAATTTCTTGCTCAGATTTTTATGAGTTGAGTTCAAGATGACCATGTAAATGTACCTCCTTTTTAGTCATACTAGCAGAATGTTCTATGCTCACAATTTAAAGTCTTTTATAAAGATATATGTTGAGTGACATATTGACTATTGTATATCCCTGATATCAGTTTATTCCTATGCCCAAGTCCGTCTTTGCTCTTCAAAACGTTTGACCATAATTCCTAATGCTGCTCTCATATACTCATGCTAGCAATGCAGACCAGCATTTATGACAGTGCAGATTTCTTTTTTCATTTTCTCACATTTTGCACGTGTAAGAAGCAGACCACAGTAGAAATAGCAATCATCCCTTGGTGACAAATTGGGTGCCTTTTTTCAACTGTTACATAATTGTTACATTTATGTAGGGTAGAAATGATTTTATTCAGTGATTTTCATGATGAATCATTCATCCCATTTGTCTACCAAAGAACTCAATTTGTTGCAAAATGGCAAAGAACACTTCAGAGTACAATAGCATATAATAGTCCACCAATCTTTTTTTGAAATTTGACTAAATCCAAATCTTGACACATTCAAGAAAAATTACCATCCTGATAACTTTCTAGATGCACTCAGTCAGCATGCATTGCATTCAATGTAGATTTTAACAACAAAGTAGTCCAACTGTGAATATTGTATCAGTATTGCATGTTTAGATGTTCTCATAAAAGTATAATCAATTTAAAAAATACTACCTCAGCCTATTGTAATCAATGTCAGGGAAAGCTGGAACTGACTTTTCGTCTTTTGGGCGAAGGCTAGGGCCTCTAGCCTGAGAACAAGTGTTGTTTTTCTATGTTAAGCCCATATCTCACTGGGCGGAAACTTGTTGGCGACGACTTTGCAAGTTTTCAAGAAGTTTCCCCGCTGATGTGCGACGCATTTGCAAATGGAGCCCTGCTGAGCAGGGTATTGCAAACTACAGTGTTGCTACTGAATTAGAAACCAATGTAAAATGATAAAAATGCATCAAGAAAGATTTGCAGTGATAAAAGGATGTTCCCTGATACTTGCCGCAACATGATTAATATATCATGAAATATAAGCATAATGTCAGAATACTTTTACAGTGACAGAAATTTTAAAAAAATGACACGTGCGACCAGATTTCACTCTATATTAAGTGTTTTGTAACACGTGTATGTAATGAGCTATGTTTATAGATTTATTAGAGCAAAAAACGTTGAAACTGACTTATTACTTTTTACAGAATAAATGGTACCTTTTGACAACTAATGGAGCGCTATTGGCGACTAAAACTAGTTTGCATCCATTCCTGCCAATTTGAGTTTTTTTTAACTGTAAAAAAAACTCACTTCAGGAAACGAATTGGCCTTCATTGGAAACTGCGTGGAAACTACTTGGCAACTGTGCGAGACTAGTTGGCGAACGTCATTTGCAATTAGTCGCCAACAAATTTCCGCCCAGTGAGATAGGGGCTTTCCTACCATGATGACCACTACCCAATTACTACGCATGCACTCTCTCTTCCATAGTGTGTAGTTTTTTTTATCAATTTCTGTATTAAGTAGCAACTAATTGAAAGATGAAAAAAAAGAAGAATTGTATTCTATGTTCGGAACAATTACGGGTGATTGTATAGAAAACTCTAATTGCTTCAGATATACATTAATGTAATATTCAGTGATTTAAAAAAAAGATGTTTTAGCATGAGGAAATTGTCTATCTTTACCTTTGAATATTTTGACATGGAGTGGTAGCATTTTAGATTAAATGTTTTGTACATACATGTAAATGAATGTTACAAGTACTTTGACATGTTTGTTGAATTATGATTTTTCACAAACTACTGTATATGAAACTTTCCATCAAATGCCATTGGGCCTTTTATTTTATATTGAGAGAACAAACACTAAAAGATATGTTAACTAATGAATTATATAAATATATATGAGAGATTGTAACTGATTGTATGATTAAGTAAACCAACCTTCAAATTAGTGGATTTAAGTGAAGAAGTTTTGGCTTGTTAATATTTTGTTGTTACTGTTATATCTTATGTGAAATTTCTTGAAAAGCTGTGAAGAAAATATAAATGATTTCTGTTGAGCTTTTCAAAGCAATCTTCCCGAGAAGTTACATTGATGAAGTATTTTGTTATCATTTTTTCTAAATTCCTTTGTAAAAAGGTTTGCAATCAAGAGGTACAGGTAATTAACCATCAAATTGGAATGTTAAAAAAAATATCTTTGTAAATATACATGATGTAGTAAAATGAATGTGAAGTAACCATTGGTTCTAATATTGGGACAATTTGGAAATATTTTTGTAGGCATTGTTTGATGTATATCAAAGAATGAGCAGACAATGGACCTTACTAGTAGTGATTTTTATCATCTCAACATGCGTTACACAGGTTGTCTAATATGGGTTTGGCATGATGCCATATTTGGTCAGAAGAGAAAGCTTGCTCAAGTTGCTGTGTATACTTATGGAAATATTCTATACCATACAACAGATGTTAAAATAACTATTTTATATGTGTTTGTATAACAGTTTACTGAAATTAGTCATGCACACTAGAAATTTGAATGGGTCTTGACTTATTGTAATCTCAAGATATGAATAAATATATGTTAACAATAAATAAGTTTGGTTGAAAAGTTATTTTGCACATAAACACTTATCTTTATGGTCCCTATCACAACATCTAGAATGGGTCTTTCCATTTATAACAAAGTGTATGTTTAAGGGATTTTTCTGTCAAGAAGCTGAACAATTCAAGAAAATTATATATTCGTCAGATGGTTGATACCCATATATTACACCTCTACAACTTCCAATAACTTCTCTCTCAACAGAAATTTTCTAAGCACTTCTTGAAAATAATGGTTCGTTAATACATGTACATTGCATACCTTTATACCTGAGGAATAATAGCCAGAAGACAAATATGTAGGCTGAACTTTGAATTTTATTGGTATTTTCATATATGTTTCCACATACATCATAAATAGACATCTGTAACACAAATAGTATTCTGAAAAACATCACTAGCAAAACAAAATAGCATTCTATTTTTCTCTTACACAAAAAAATCACTCTATCTTCAGGGTTATCTGACAAGCTGGCTTGTTCCGAATGGAGTTTAAACTGTAAAAGCCAACACAATAAATTGGACTTACCAAAATTTTTGACTGAACAGCTACAGTCTTTTTCAAGGAATGAACCATCCACTGCTTGTGACGTCACGTTATGCAGATGAGACACGTGACTCGGTGAGCAGTGGATCATATGTTGCGTAACGTGAAGCAGAAGCAGTGCATGGTTCATTCCTTGAAAAAGACTGTAGCTGTTCAGTCGAAAATTTGGGTAAGTCCAACTTATTGTGTTGGCTTTTACAGTTCAAACTCCATTCAGAATGACTTCTACCAACACAGTTGAACTTTCAAGTGAAGATGGCTTGTTGCTTGCTAACATGAGGATTGGAGACCCTTTTTATAATATTGAGGTACATGTATACGGGGAGGGGGAAAAGGACAGCTTCTTGTGTCAACAGAAAGGATTTTTAAAGCACAGTTGTACATCTTCTGAAGGGACCTTTGCTAAATTTTGAGGGTTGAATAAGAAACGACCTATAATGGGAGTTTTAAACTTCAGTATAGAAGTACATGTGTTTTTGGGGAGAGTCACATAATATGCCTCAAAAGCTACTGGCTCTTAAGTCTTAACTCTTTTGGTTAAACCAAAGAAATGGTAGGTTTGCTAGAAAACAAACTGAACTCTTGAAAGATCCCTTTATCAAGCTGTCTTTCGTCACTTTTGAACTGATTCAACATGTAACAGTTGTTCCTACTTTAGCTACTGTGAATGGCTGGAACTTGCAAATGTACATACACATACCTCTGAACAGTACAAGGTACAAAACGCTGTTTCTAAGTAACAAGTGGCTCATGTATGTACAAACAACTTCTCAGTTTCTACGACTAGTATACCTCATGTGTAGATAATACAGTGGAAGCTACATAATATGTTATACAGGTACATCACTATGCATTCAATCTCAGAAGTGAAATTCAATTTTTATGTTGTTAATCTCAAGAGAGAAAAATAATAATTTAAATGCACATAACAACAAAGACTGGATTTGGTACTAGAAAAAACAACAATTGCAACAGCATCTTAAAATACTCCTTGTATGACTATGATGCGTTAAGTATGTCAGAAACATTACGACTCTGGAATTTAAGACTACAAAATGCATGTAGACTAGAGTGCATCCTTACTGTATTAGGCTTGCTACAACAAGCATTTAATCAACCTACACAAGGTAACAACTATGCATAAACAGTGAGTTATTACTAGTGTTATCTTCAACAACTAATACCATTGAGATGTCCAAGTATAGATTAGCATAACTAAGCATAAACTCTGATAAATAACGCAACTTTGTACCACAACTGGCAAGTTCTAATGCTAGAGAATCCTGGAGAATACTTACACTGAGTCATATACATTTATATTTCCATCTTCAGCACTTTGTGCATTCCTCTATTTGAACACGTCACAATGTAGGTACTTCTTTACTTCTTTGTGAGAAGTTTTAAGTCTGCCTTTTTTGAAAGGAATGTTCTTCTAACTTCTGTTTCACTTTAGGGCAGATTTCATGGATTAACAATGTCAGAATATCCTGACATTATGAAAAACAAAACAGTACAAAATGTACAGGTACCAAGTACAAAATCTGTTTCCTTTACTAGGGTATGGTCATGTTTCATAATTCATAGTATCATACATGTATCATGATAACGCATGCACCATGTGAAGGAAAAAGTTTTTCCTTACTATTTTGAGAAGCTGACATACAGTTGCACTTTGTACAAAAACCTTTACATAGACAATTGGATATGTTTCTTGAAATGTCAGGCCGCTACGAAACAACTCTTCTCTCTAGTAAGTACCAAATATATAAGCACCGTGTCATGTCATAACACATACAGTCCAAGTCATCTGATAAACTTTAGTAAGTACTGCGATGCACTTACCAATATAAACCTACAAGAAAGGGGGTAGGCATGTAGAGGGCTGCAAAATAAGATATGTGGAATTTCTGTACATTGGCAGGAATGTCCTGTAAACGGCTCGTATATTGGAGGCCATCTTCATGAAACGTAATCCTGTACAATAGTCTGTATCATCACAGTCATAGTCTACTGTACACATGTAAGCTCCAAGCCACATGCCCACCCCCTCCCCACTCTCTTTACAAGGGAATTTCTAACAACAGAGCCTACAGAAACAGGTAGGGTTGTACCTGTTCTCTCTCTCTACCACTAGCGGTCCACGGGGGAGTCGTCTTCTACTGCGTTTTTCCTCCTCTCTCGACAGCGTTTCTTGTGCGCCGGCCAGTCCTTCTGCTGACAGCGTGTTCCGCAGTACCGCGCCTGCTGACAACGACCACAGATGCTGAACTGGTGCATCTGAAACAGGGTGGTCGAATTGGATTACAATACAGCAAAATCTGTCGATAGTGACCATTCAAGAGACTTGAAGAAAATGGCCACAACATTTGAAGACTCAGTAGGTACCCATCTGAGTAATGAGACTGTTGTATTACCTTTTAGCATGCTTGACAGGACTCCTACTTTACATCCCTTCTGAAAGTCGACTGCAGCTCAAACCAGGACGCTCTTTTCCGGATTCAAATTGGGTCTCCCAGTTTCCGACTAATTGGAACCAGGAGCTCAACTGTGAGGCTTCTACCAGTTGATCACCAAATGCTTGGGTCAGTGAAAAAATACAGGTATATGTATCTGATGCTAAGGGATCATGAAAAGTGGCTATCATGCAGAGGTGGTCACATGTACAGGTTTGCCTGTACACTTTTTTAGCAAAACCAACAGAGTTAGCACTACCACAAAATGTGTTTTACAGCTCCTGCTCTACTACTCACTTCTTCCTCTATGAGCGTGCATGGAGGATAATGACATTCGTAATATATGGTCCCTTCCTCCTCCTCTTCCATCTCTTCTCCATTGGCATTGTACACTTTAGACTGCGACATTTCTGGAAAGTGCTAGATGTGGAAAGAGACATGGCATTAGTGACACATTTCACATTTTTCAAACCCCATATCAGTTATTCTATTCAACTTTGGACTTCGAATATCATGATTCAAACTGTCATGACTGTCATATACAGTCAAAACTGCCCAAGAAAACCACTGAAGGGACCGATAAACTACGGTCTATGTGGACAGGTGATCACTATAGACAGTATTCTTGATGCTTGTGTCAATGGGGAAAATTATCTAAAGGACCACCAAAAACGTTGGCCAGGGGGTCCTTATGAACAGGTGGTCACTGGTGCAATGTATTAGGCACAAAAACAAATCAGGATTCGATCTGCAGTTCTGACACCAACATACATTTGCAGACTGTTAGTTTTAACTAAAGTAGTCAGAGAGCTAACAGATAGGTGAAAAACTTACCTCATCTATAGGGTCTGGTGGTAACTGTTGAATAGCTATCCAGTAAAGATTGTTCTCTCTGTGGCAAAAAAGATTGAACCAGATGTACATTCATGTAACTTTATGTCTTGTCTTTATAAGTCTTAGGATTGTCAAGCACTGAAATAATGGTACAAAATATAGGGTGAACTGAAGGGTACAAATTACTAATACTACAATATCTCATCTCTTTAAGATTAAGGCTCATATAACAAGTGGTTTCTATATTCTTCACAATTTATAAGACTTCTGACTTATCAAAGCATTACTGAACGAATGATATTGTGGCATCATGTATGGAAATTCTCGGAAATGAACACAAGGAAGCAACATCAAAAGCAAAATTGAAATTAAAACTAAAAGTGCTACTAAGAGTTTCTTACCTTTCCGAAAATTCTTAGTATAGATTTTAAACGTGACAACTTACCTACTATCTGTTTTTGTCCCCTCCTGTATCTTTAATGGTTTTGCCTGTGCCACTAGTGTGAGGTTTTCTAATCTGTTGTCTACTGTTACACCGTTTTTGTGTACAACTTTGTATCCTGGGGCAATTCCTCCACAATGTCTCTCCCTGTAAACACAAGATACAGCATGTTTTATACATCATGTTGAGCAATCATTTCAAATGTTTATCAATCATGTCTACTTCATTTCAGAGCTCACAATAATTCCTTTTTTAAAGAAAGAAATGAGAAAAAATGGTCCAAAATCATTAGAAACCAATTAGGAACTGATTGCCTTTCTTAAACATGATACTGAAAAAACAATGTAACTACTTTTTCGTATCATTTTGCACCAATGTTTTAACTCTACATCTTATTACTTAGTTGTTTTTTTTACCACCTTTGCCCCCCCCTAGTTAAGACCATTTTATCAAATGCAGCTTAATTATTAACCTTTCAACACTTCATTAATTCATCTTGAATCACACTAAAATCTTCCAAAAGTACCTTCGCTTATTACCAGTTCCTAGATTATATTTACGTAATGTTGAAGCATGCTATCTTGATGCACAATTATGATTCTCATACTATAGTATACATAGTGCCATCAAAATAATGGGAAAAACAACAACACATCATGCTCTTTGAACCCTGTGAACCTTTGAACACAGGGACAGTTAATACCAGTACACTCACACTAACCCTTCTACCAGTACAAAAACAGAAACATTATCTCTCTATAAATTACTGACTCTAAATTATATCCCTCATCTTTCTTACAGTTTTTCTTTACACTTTCCAGTTTTCAAGTATTACTGAACTACTTCAAAGCTTTCCAGATGTCGAAGACCTTTGGAAATGCTCTTTTTGCCTACTTAGTGGGCAATTAACATTCAGCCTTTGGCTTCGATCAAAAGATCTCTCTCATGAATTTTTGAGCAAGAAAACAAAATGATTAAGCTACATCCATTGCAAACAAGCCTGTTTTTCGCAAAGTACAATTTTTTTCCAATCATTCTCTAACAGAAACCCTAAAAATGTGTGCTTGATTCACATAAAATTATGATGGATGATTCTTGCCCATTCTTTTATTGATCTCTATCGAAAAAATCTCTTGCTTTAAACTAAACTAACATCACATTTGAATGGCCTTACAGAAAGCAGAGCTTGAAATACTGGGCGCATATGCACTTTTCTGCCCCTAAAATTGGACCTGTGCACCTAATTTTTCACAGTGGGTGCACAGAGATGCTTTTGAAGGCAACTGGGCAAAGGTACCATTGTATACTTAGTATAAAGATTATTTTTGAAATTCAAGTATCAGAAAAAACAATATAACCATTGTTGTACTTTGATGTATTACTTGTTTAAAATTTTGAATTCAGCTATAGAATTACAGTTCTTTAGCGAGGCAGTAGGGTTTACAAATATGATTTGCTGACATTACTTTATTTCATGTTGTGCACCCAAAATTCTTTCGGTGCACCTAAATTTGGAGGTTAGGTGTACCAGTATTCCCAAACAGGAATTTCTAACCCTGATATGGCCTTTGTGGATGTATCAGACTTATCTATCTAATTACTTACCATAGTATATTGTGTACAAAGTTCCCCAATGCTCTGCCCTTTTCTATCTCCCAACAGAAAGCAAACACCCTGGCCCCGTTCCCATCTTTGTCCACCTCAACTTGTGCCTGGAGAAGAAAAAATGGAAAAGAAAAACTTAATCATAACATACAGACCCCGTATCATTTACCATAACATAATCAAAACATCCATGTTTTGTCATGTTGATTATTGATTCTCATTGCTGCTATTCACAAAGATATTTTACACATTTTCATAAAGACATTTTTACTTGCACCCTGTCATACATGTAGTTGTCAAGTTAATGAAAGCTTTATTTGTTAATCACATATCAGAACGTTGGTACATTATGGTTACCATCCAAGCAGAAGTTGAGGGAAGAAATCAATAATTCTTCTGATTTGCACGTTTTTAAAGCCAAACCCTTCCCTTGAAGAGATGGAATGTTAGAAATTGGGTACCAATCAGCAGTATCCACATTTATGTCATACCTGGGCCAGGATAACAGAAGATATGTTCCAGACCGGTCTGCATTTTATGTACATTTTACCATATTGCCTGGGCTTTAAAGTCGTATAGCAAAGGCTTCAATTGAATGATTCAAACAACCCTTGCGTTCGCCGGTTGTGCCGGGGTTGAAAATTTGAATACCGGATTCGAACGATCTACAATCGATATTGTTAAAATTTTTTGTTCAAGGACACAAAACTCTCTCAACTTTTGGCGCATTTTGCATTGAAATGTGTGTTTCTTTGGCATAAATAAAATACAACAGGGTGTATTCTGTATCAACCTCGATCCCAGCCCTCCTGCAGGTCGGATGGCCCTCTGGCCTTTGGGGGATCTGACCCCGGTTGGGCTGGTACCTCAGGGAACACGTGTTATATTCTATACTGAACAAATGTTGAGAACAACATGGTGACAACAAGATGCTCTTACCTCAAACGCGTAATTCTCAACAAGGGGAATGTCTCTTTCATCTAGAAGGGAATATTTCGTCTGAAATGACAAGAAACGACAAATTGATTTGACGAACATTATGATAATCATTACCTATTTGGTATGAAAATAAAAACAACTGTATATGTGCACCATGCGTTAACAATCTCTAGTGATTAATACTCAAATTTCCCAGCAATTCTGCTATATTCCTGGGATGAATAAAGAACATTAAAATGATGCCAAAAACATCTGCAAAATGGCCCATTGGTATGACATGTTAGGCATCAATATATAATAATCATACTATAGTATACTGATAATAATATATCAATTTACTTTCCTAACTTGTTTATTGCTGTTTTTGTTGATGTCAGTCATTTAATCTGTCTTTAACAAATAAAACACACTACTGAAGAAAATAAATGGTGACCTGATAACTATCCTATATCAATAGATTTATGAAAACATGTTAACATGGAACTAGATGGATATATAAACGAAAACAAGATGTTGACATCATACATATTATCACATGATATACATTAATATATTCCAGTTACAATGTTATCATATAATCATCATCAAACTATATATACATAATATATATTGTTACATCATATACAATATTATCATTATATTATTAAGAACGAATATATAATGGACAAAGTATGTAGTCATATTTCCAAATGTTTCAAAAAGAGAGAAGAATCTACTAGGTGATCATCATTTAGTTTAGCAATATCCCACAGTTTGTATGTTTTTTTTCTTTAGTTTTTAGCATTAGAATGTAGCATTTTATCAATTTATGTTTTACATTATGTTCCTTACAGACCACGTGTGGTCTTCTGTGCATTTAGCCCTTCTGGGCAGGAATATGCAATAAAGACTATTATTATTATTATAATTTTACATCATATAAACAGACTGTATATCATCCATTATTATATTACATTATTATTATTATTAGTATATTCACAGGAAGGCAAAGAGACACTGAATCATCAAGGGCTAGTGTTGTGACCATTTATAAACATGTATTTTGGAACCCTAGCGGGGAGGTGATAATAACATTACATTCAGTGCCAAGCCACACAAGGTCAATGGCACCATGTGGCCCTGGTGGAAAATATGCTGCCTATATTTGTCAACCAGCTGGCAACAAACCCCTTAAGAAGTAAGAAGTCCAAAATAATAAATCACGTATAAACTTATGATATCATACGTCCATAACGGTGGAATCATCTTTAAATCACACAACGTCTGGATATTTGAATTTTAAAAATGTCGTGTTCAGACATGATTTTCGTCTCTGGTTTTCTTGTTATAACGTTTGTTTCCAACGCATAATATGTACACCACAGGCATCATTTTTCTTCCGGGAATAGCTGAGCCACATTGGAATACATTTGAAGGAAAAAAGAGCTCAGACTGAGGGAAAAGATGTCATGCCATCCCGACATATGATGCGGATACAGCCGGTACCGCCACCGGCCACGTTGTTTTTTGTCCGGTGTCCATGATGGTATCGAGACGAAACCTTACCTTCCCCGCCGCTCTCCCGAGTCGTACGATACCCAGCTTGAAGCCAGCCATGCCCGAAGACCCCCTCTCCTCGCCAAGGTTGCGATGAAGCAGTATGGTGGCGGTTTTCTTGCTGAAAATGCTGGGAATATTTGTCAGAAATTTGACATGAATGAATCAGGATGTGCACCATCGGTCGTCCCACGTGTGGCGAAGGCGGGGCTAACCGCATCAAACCGCTAACTTAAGAATTGCAGAAATTGAGCGCAAGAAATTATAAATGCGCACAATATTACAAATCACTTTATCATAATGTCATAAAAACGATTACTCAAATTCTGCAAATTATCAAATTTGTATTGACCTTTCTTATATATCGCGGGAGGGGGGATAAATTATATTCTTGAAGATGCGTTTACTTGTGCACATTATATGATACGTTTGATTTTTAGCCAATCAGCATCCTTCACTTTCCCGGGAAAAATTAAGAGGTCATTGGCTGGGTTGTACCACACAAAACAAGGGTGGTGTTTAAAAAACACTCCGGCGACGTGAAGTATGGAAGAAAAGTGCGGATTTTGTCGGTTGAGGAGGTTTCTTGTTAAGGGGCTATGTTCTTATTTGGGCAGGTCAGGGAGTGTTGGTACTGTGAGCTGCCCAGCAGTCTTTGGGTTGGAATAACCACCCATTACGTCATAACTTTATAAAAGAATTACATATCTGCCTGTAAGGAACAATATCATTTGACCGGAAAAGCTGATTTTATAGCGTTGGTACGTATGTTTCAACATTTTCAGAGGATATAATTGCTTGTACATGCTGCCAAACATTTCTTCATGTGTTGTACAGAGATGACGGAGGTAATAATGAGGAGACATGATTGGTGTTAAAAGTTTGTTGTTTATTGTGTTGATCGATAAGTATATGTACATTGGATATTTGTGTTACTTGTTGGATTGGTAAATATTGCCATGTAATATGTTGTATAAGTTATGAAGGTATAGTTGTAAAGGTAAGTATGATGTAATGTAGACGTACTTTATATATGATCTATTTCATGTCGGATATTTTGAGTACTTCTCATGGTATGATGTAGACAAGTCAATGGGTCCGCTAATGGTTAGACATGTCTATACGATCTATATCGTGAAGTAGTAGAAGTTATTTCAATGACCAGCAAGGTACATATAAGGCGTTTCAATTACATAATTGTTATATGTAGTGATTAATGATAATAATGCTGATGAATAACGTAGTATTCTCTAAAATATGTAATTTGGCATTATATCATTAAGTTATTTGTAAGAATTGTTGATTAAATAATTCTCGTATATGTAAGTAGGTAATATATATATATTGACATAGTTGATAATTTGTACTTGTATAGTAAAGTAATAAAATGTTAAGGATATATGATTACTTATACTAGTGGTTCTTATAGTGTGATTACGTACACTACTGTAAATATAGCGTATGATAATGTAAGTGCTGATGATCTATTAATCTTTGAAGATATACATAGTTATGATATATAACTTGGTATTATAATCTTGACTAACTAGTAATATGGTATGAATATATATGTCTTGTTAATAGTAAGACATTATCAATGTATAAAACGGAAATATATGTAGTTTACATGTAATTAATATTTAATGTTATGTTATGTTATATGTGAAGAATACGATCAAAAAACGAGCGCCGTGAGAGCGCCGAGAGAGCGCGCAGCGAGGGCGGTGAGCGCCGCGAGAGCACCGTGAGAGCGCCGTGAGGGCGCCCAATTGCAAGGTGGGATCAAAGAGCCACAGCGAGCGCTCAAGGATCGCAGAGAGCGCTCTACGAGGATTCAATGGTCTTAACTTTAGTTCAAACAAATTTCATTCTTGGAGTGGTATATATTGAATTTCTGGGAATTTTGTGGTCAAATCATAGTTTTGCTCATGGGTAATACAATTGACGAATAACTGCTTCCATTCAAATTGAATTCCTTCCAATTTTTATTGTCAGTGGTTCAAAAAGTATTTCAAAATTCTATGATTTACGTTTCTATTATAACGTAGAATGATAAACTATATTTATTGCAAACAGGTAACATGACAGACAACACAGAAAAAATCAAGTTGAACATATATATAACTTATAAAGACTCACACTGAGCGACCGTGCAGCGACCAAAATTGAATCTGTTTTCTCCTTGATTTTATTATTCAAATATGATGCAAGAGGTACAGGTATGACTGAGAAGACAACAAAGCAAACAAAACGTAGACAAAATTTGTTCTTTATCACTGGAATTCGTTGAGTGATCTGTGAAATCTTTAGTCGCTCATAAAAAATTGCTGACATTTGACATTTTGGTCGCGCTGAGAGCGCACAAGGGTCGCCGTAGAGATTCCACTTGAGCGCGTTTTCCAGGAGTTCGGCGCTCTCACGGCGCTCTGGCCAATTTTATTTTCAGGCTGATGTATATGGCCTCCTTTATATCTCTCATAAAGTACTCCTGTTCAGTGTCTGGTATTCTGACTTTGTCCAGTGAAACGGTATGGCCCGGAGATGTGTTGAGAGACTTCAGACGAATGCGAGCTGAGGCGTTTGTGTTCAAAGAATCTAGTTCTCAATGAGCGTTCTGTCCCACCGATGTAGAATTTTTCGCAGGTCCCTTGTCTAGTGGTTCCCTGACACGGTGTGTGCAAGGAGGTTGGTATGTACGCCACACTTTTCTTCTCTGGTTTTGTCGTTCGGCGCCACGAGAAGCTGTCACTGCACGAAATTTCCACGGATCCTGGCGGATCCGACAGGGATTCCTCCGGAAATATTCCTAAGCCCGTGTGGATACTGACGGATACTGACGGATCCAACGTAACTAACGGATTCGAGGTCATTTCGTGCAGTGTGTCGCAATGTGTTCCCATGTGAAGCGGGGCCGGACTCGTATGCCGAAGTTACGGCATACGAGTCCCGCCGTTATGTAACAATGGCAAACTTCATTTACTTCCGTGTATACGGGTAATGCTTAGGTCCCATTTCAAATCCGGAGCCCGGCCGGGCTGCTTGCGAAAACGAAAGATAAAAAATGCACATCAAGAAAATACACAATATATGGTTAGGAATAATCTTTTTACGTTTTGTGTCTTTTGTATCATATTTTGTCGTTCCCACAAGCTGTCCGGCCGGGCCTCGGATTGGGAATGGGACCGAGGCATAAGGCATTGTATGTGCATTTGATGATGTTCATGAACTTGAGTACTATTCACTCATACCCAGTTAACTAATTATACATTGTATTAGTCCATTGATTTTCAGAGTCACGGTACTGTAAGTCGTTCCCACAATATCCTCTTCTCCAGAGTCCGGCCCGTAGCACATTCCTCAATACTCTCCAACCATGCAAAGGTTATTGGGGAAAATTGTGACCTTTTTGTCCGTCCTCCCCAAGAACTTGCTGTAAAGTCGTACAACTTAATTTTTAACGTGTATTCTATTTATCTTGTTACAATTAGTATCCAACTCAAGAAAACATGTTCCGATGAATTGGGAATGGGATGGTTTTACTGATAATCAATATGCACAGTGTAAATAGTATACAAGGACTTAAGAAAATATAAGAAACTAGAGTTCCACGACATCATACCTTCGCCAAATGATTTTAACCATTGTGACTGACGTATTAGGAGTGTTTCTCATCAATTATAAATCAGACCAGTTGATTGTCTTAAAATATGACATGTCCATTGTATAAGCTTAACAAAATATGACCTTAAGAAGGTTATGCTAATATTGATACTCAATTATGCAAATGATGCCCTTATTAGCATAATTTGATTCAACGATGTTCACATTCACATAACTTCCCGATGCAACAAAAAAGGATTAAATGCATAAAATTTCCGTCATTTACCAGTATGGAATTATAGTAGTTTCTCATTTAAGTATGCAAATTAGGCCCACATTTGCATATTTTCTATCTCCAACATTCCTCTCTTCCTCAGTTACAATTTGAATAGTCACATCATGGCACAAAGCAGATTTTTAAAGTTGCCTCATCAATTATGCAAATTAGCATCTGATTTGCATAATCATTGCCCAATCATTCTAAGCATCACACAAGCTATCTACATACCAAAAATCATGACCATCCATCAAGGCCATCTTAAGTTATAGTATTTTCTCATTAATTATGCAAATGATGTCTTCATTTGCATAGTTCATATCAATTAATATTTCTCTCTTCCTCAGTTACATATGTCACATGTTTTAGAGTCCTATCATGGAATTTGGCGGATGTATAAACTTTCCTCATTAATTATGCAAATTAGATACTGATTTGCATAAAAAAGTATTTAATCATGTCCATCATCACTCAAGCTATCTACTTACCAAAAATCATTGCCATCCATCAAGCCCTTCTTGAGTTATTCCCTTTCAAAGTCAGATGCAAAAAACTGCGACAATACCTACTTTGCGGTGGTGAAATTTCTGCCTAGTGATAGCTACAGATGCGTGCACTCCTGTGTTTTGGATACATTTAGATACATTTCGCGCCGCATAACAAAACCCATTTCTTGGTATCAGAAGCTGTATGAACGCGGCTACCACGTGCAATATGATAATTGACATAGTAACAGTCAAGTACAGACAGACAGAGGTTTTAGCACATGGTACCTTATCTTTAAAAAATAATCAAATTTGAAGTCAATCACTTGGAACTTCTGCGTTCGAACGACGGAACCCAGCCAGTACGTTCGATTTTCCTGCCGCGGGGGTCAGGCGAGGTCAGGTGCAATGTTGCAACTTTCGGCCGGTGTTGGGAACGTTGATGAAATTAACGGTTCAAGTTCATTCATGTGCAAGTTGACCAATGTCATTATCTTCGCCGAGGAACTCGGAGCAGATTATGTTTTCGGTTGAGCCGGCTGTTGTATGGGTCTGTATGTATGTCAAGAGCATAACTCGGGAAACCTTTGATGGATCTTCATGATAGTTGGTAGGTGTATAGTGGTTGTGCAATGGAAGGTCAAGTTCAAAAATCGTTCACCTGACGTTTTCCAACATAGTAACAATACTGCAGCGGACTTTTAATTTTTCTGTTTTTGTATATAGGCAATAAAAGTGACGGAAACGTTGATGGATCTCAATGATTTTTAGTAGTTTGGAAGAGATTGTGGGAACGGAGGTCAAGTTTAAAAATGATTTATTTGGCGCTTTCCTACAGAACTGCAGCAGGCTTTGTATGTGTGAGAGTTTGTATGTCGCCAGCATAACTCGAGGAGCTATTGGCTGTTGTGCATGATATTTCGTGGATGGGTAGTGATGTCAAAGAGGAAGGTCACGTTTGATAATGGGCCTCCTAGCGGGTATTTGAGGTACTGCAGCGGAGCTTCAACGTTTGAGGCCAAATTTTCTGGAGGCGTCAGGTTCATGATTTTTTGGTAGTTTATAGCTTCTGGAACGGCAGGTGAGTGGTGGGAATTAAGGCCCCCTAGCTGCTTGTTTGGAACTGCAGTTGGCGTTTTTGTTAATACATTTGGAGACGAATAACTCCAGCAGGGATTGACGGATTATCATAATTTATGGCATGTGGATAGTTTCGGTGATGCTTTACATAACTGAATACTTGTCATGCAAATAAGACGATAATTTGCATAATAAATGAGGAAAGTTGATTAATTCGCCGAAAACTTGTGGTCAAATTTCATAGAAGTGCTATGGTAACGATTTTCAAGTGGTGTACAGCTCTTGGGGCAGGGAGTAAGTGATGTAAGTTTAGACCCCCTAGTGGCTTGCTTAGAACTGCAGTGGGATTTTTTTTATGTTACCTTTGGAGGCGAATAACTCGGGTAGGGTTTGATGAATTTGCATCGTTTTGGACAGGTAGGTTATTGAGGTAATGATTAACAAATAAAGACATATGAAATTGTAATCAGGGTCTAATTAAGTGGTGAAAAAGGCTTGTTTATAATTACATTTTTAAGTACCTTTTGTCGACCTATATCTAAGGACAACACCTGCCTGTCAGCAGGCCTGTGCAAATTAGATTGATGCTCTCTGGTGACCTCAAAAACCACCGGCCAAACTACACTCCCGCTGGGACGGAGTTTATATCAACAAACACAGGAAAGGTCTGGCCCTGTGCGGGACAAGTCAAAACGATGAATATAAGGAAATGTGCAAGCAGCAGGCACTACAGAAGGCATTATAGTATTTATACTAAGCTTTATGTGGTTTGTAAAATGCAGTTGTATATACCACACTGGATGTGGACCACAGTCCTTCGTAGATGAGAGTAAGAAAAGGTTCTTGCGCAGATAGTGACATAAACATCCTCAAAATCAGGATAATCTTTAAAACAGACCTATGCTACCCATCAGGACCTGAATGAACTCCCCTTCAGGGTGTTTTACATTCAAGACAGAGACACGAAAAAAACAGTAACATTTCTTTTTGGGAAGAATACACTTTTCAAGGACTTAGCGGAGATAGAGGAAACATATCGAGAGAGATAATCTTATCAAGAGGAAAACTTATACGGTATGAAAGAGAAAACCGACATAGAACTTCACCCGTGAGGGGGGACTACAGCCCATACCCGGGAGTGACCCGGCCCCCTGAAGAACTATATCAAAACAAAAGAAAATATATCAGAGTGGACAGTACTTAGAACAGGAAAGGTAATCTCTGACACATTCCACCAGGTTCACATCAACAGAATAAGGACTTTTACATTTTAATACGCCACGAATAGTGGCTCCATAATTCCAACAAAGCGCACGATTAAAAACTTCACATTACAGAACATTCTCTTCACAGACAGGTCAAAAGAAGGGTCAGGCGATGGGGTATTTAAAACCCAAATGATAAATCGCCATCCTTCACCACCACCCATCGGTTCCCGATCCCCCACATATCTAAAAAAAGCTCTTCACCAAAGCGGTGATACTCCACTCTCAGGCGACACCGGAGAGACTGTTTGATGGCAACAACAATCTCGTCGTTTGTCCACACTTTGTCGCCAAAATTCTCGTCGCATCGCGACCGCCAGATCATATGACGGGATAGACTGATCAAAAAAGTAATGATACAAGTCTTCGCTGACGGTACAGGAAGCCGTGGCAAGAGCCCCCAGAGAGCAGCTGGACGGTCGCAACAGAAAGTAGGTGCGCAGAACCATTTCGCTACAGTAACAGGTCTCACAAATCTAACACCCTCAAAAAAAAAAGTGAAACAGGAGGCTTTAGAGAGATATTGTCAATAGCAGTAGGGGCAAGAGTCGTGGTCACTGCCAACGTTAACATATTAGACGGAATTGTTAAGGGCGCATTCGCAACAGTAGTAGGCATTGACAGCACATGCCATGATGTCCACACCTTCCTCGTAAAATTCGACAGTGAAAGCAAATACAAGAAAGATTTACCCAAATGCGGTACCCATCAATGTTTGTAAATGTCTATGAATATTCATCAATGTTTATGTAAATTTTCATTTATATCTATATTGAAACGCATACTTATAGTATTCATCAATTCATAAATTGATAAGTTCATAAAGTCACAAATGCATAAATTCGTTGATTCATAAATTCATAATAACACATTCAAAGTCCCGCGAATCAAGTTAATGAATTAATGAATTTATCAATTTATGAATTTATGAATTTATCTATTTATCGATTTATGAATTTAAGAATGTATGAATTTATGAATTTATGAATTTATGAATTTATGAATTTATGAATTTATATAAGAATGCGTTTCAATAAAATTTACATATATGATTTTATGATTTATACGCTTGAGCGTTATACGCTTGTTATGATATGATAATTATATTAAAAATTATTATGATATGATATTATGATTTTATGATATTGTGATATTATGATATGATTATGATGTCGAATTTTACGAGGAAGGTGTGGACATCATGGCATGTGCTGTCAATGTACTGTTGCGAATGCGCCCTTAACAATTCCGTCTAATATGTTAACGTTGGCAGTGACCACGACTCTTGCCCCTACTGCTATTGACAATATCTCTCTAAAGCCTCCTGTTTCACTTTTTTTTTGGCAGTGACCACGACTCTTGCCCCTACTGCTATTGACAATACCTCCTGTTTCACTTTTTTTTTTGAGGGTGTTAGATTTGTGAGACCACGGCTTCCTGATATTATGATGTTATGATATTATTATGATATTGTGATATTATGATATTATGATATTATGATATTATGATATTATGATATTATGATATTATGATATTATGATATTATGATATTATGATATTATGATATTATGATATTATGATATTATGATATTATGATATTATATTATGATATTATGATATTATGATATTATGATATTATGATATTATGATATTATGATATTATGATATTATGATATTATGATAATATTGTGATATTATGATATTATGATATCATGATATCATGATTGATTAATATCATATTATGATATATAATATCAAAATATCATATTATCATACTATCATAATAATATCATAACATCATAACTACTTGATTTGTGAGACCACGGCTTCCTGATATTATATTATGATGTTATGATATTATTATGATATTGTGATATTATGATATTATGATATTATGATATTATGATATTATGATATTATGATATTATGATATTATGATATTATGATATTATGATATTATGATATTATGATATTATGATATTATGATATTATGATATTATGATATTATGATATGATATTATGATATTATGATATTATGATATTATGATATTATGATATTATGATATTATGATATTATGATATTATGATATTATGATATTATATTATGATATTATGATATTATGATATTATGATATTATGATATTATGATATTATGATAATATTGTGATATTATGATATTATGATATCATGATATCATGATTGATTAATATCATATTATGATATATAATATCAAAATATCATATTATCATAATATCATAATAATATCATAACATCATAATATCATCACCAAGCTTTATGTGGTTTCATATATATCTACATATATATCATCTACATATGACATCTATCATATGTATAAGCAGATCAGGAAATGATAATTCTGATATGATATTATGATACTATGATATAATGATATAATGATTTATGATATTATGATATGATATTATGATATTGTAAAATTATGATATTATGATAGTATGATATTATGATAGTATGATAGTATGATAGTATAAATCATAATATCATTATATCATAATATCATAATATCATATCATAATATGATATTCGATAATGGGCCATAATATCATAATGATATAAACATCTGCTTATGCCACACCGACGCCACTTGATATAAGATGTTGAGGAAGCGGAGGTCAAGTTCAAAAATGGTTCCCCTTGTCGTCGTCGGTACTGCAGCGGGCTTTGTGTGGATGTGTATTTGTACGTCGCCAGCATAACTTTAGAAGCTGTTGATGGATCTTATTTTTTTAAATTTTTTATTTATTGGTTCGGCATGTTGCCAGGGTTACCCAACTAGCCAGGGGCGAATCCATGTGCGGCCGACTGTAGGTTTTGCCCCTACTCTTTTTCGAAAGGTGTGGTGGGTTCTTTTACGTGCGCTCTCCCCAAACACGGGACCTCCATTTAACGTCCTATCCGAGGGACGTCCCTAGACAAAGCTAGGTACTCATTTACACCTGAGTGAAGTGAGGGATTTTGTGTGAAGTGCCTTTCCCAATTGCACAATGTCGGGTGCATGTCCAGACATGTCTGGGGGAGAGCCGGAATCGAACTCGGGCCACGCTGTTTGGCAGCCCTATGCTCTCACCATTACGCCACACCGACGCCACAGATGGTGTTGATGGATCTGTATGATATCTAGTGGATGGGTAGGGTTTACAGAAAGGAAGGTCAAGTTCGATAATGGGCCTTCTAGCGGGCACCTAAGGTACTGCAACAGAGCTTCAAAATTTGGAGGCATATTTTCTGAAAGTGCTATGGTCATGATTTTTGTGTGGTAGATAGTTCATGCCACAGAAAGTAAGTTCTGTAAATTTGGGCCCCCTAGCGGCTTGTTAAGAACTGAACTGTGTTTTTGTTTTGACATTCGGTCATGAATAACTTGAGAAGGGGTCGACTGATCGTCGTGATATTTGGTATTTACAGAGCTCAGATGGTGCTTTACATAATAAATGACGTATTATGCAAATCAGTAGCTAATTTGCATAATTAGAAAGGAAAGTTTGTTAACCCACTGCATTTCATAATTGGACATGGGACTGTCAGGTCATGTAACCAGATGGCCTTGTATAAACGTAGGTCAAATGAATAAACTAGAGTTCCACGACCACATACCTTCGCCAAATGATTGAAACCTTTATGACTGACGTATTAAGAGTGTTTCTCATCAATCATAAATCATACCAGTTGATCGTCTTCTCCACCCAAATAACAGGTTGTCCAAGTATGAGTGTAGCAAAGAAGGTTCTGCTCACATTTATCATCAATTATGCAAATGAGGTCTTTATTAGCATGATTTGATTCAACGATGTTGACATTCACAAAACTTCCAAATGCCACAAGTATGAAGTTGCCGTCATTTACCAGTATTGTATTAGTTGTGTCTCATTTATTATGCAAATTAGGTCTTCATTTGCATATTTTATATCTATCAACATTCCTCTCTTTCTCAGTTACAAATGTCACATATTTTAAGTCATATCATGGATTACAACGAGTTTTTACAATCTCCTAATTAATTATGCAAATTAGAATCTGATTTGCATAATTGTCGTCTAATCATACAAAGCATCACGTAAGCTTTATACATGCCAAAAATGACCATCCATCAAGCCCATCTTGAGTTATAGTAATTGATTATGCAAATGATGTCTTCATTTGCATAGTTGATATCTAATAATATTTCTCTCTTCCCCAGTTACATGTGTCACATGTTTGAGAGTTCTATCCTGGAATTTTGCGGATGTACAAACTTTCCTTATTAATTATTGATTGATGATTTAATTCAGTAAGAAGCTCGCGGATTATGTTACAACATAATCCGAATTCCGTTCTTAGTACAAAAGTGTTGCAACATACAATCTTGCTACAATTCCGATAATCACAATATCATTACATTTCGAAAAGCTTTGCACAGTAAAATCCAAACTTTCAAGTTAGCCACGTCGAGACATTATCACGTATGACATAACGTGAAGAGAATGAGAACAATATAATACAGAAAAAACATATAATACAATAAAAACAGTACTGATGGTACTACTGAGTGAGTGCCTTGTTATAAAGCCGAATAGCAGTGTGCAGTTGCTCAGCCTCTTAGTGCGGGCTTTCAGAACGCTTATGCAAATTAGATATTGATTTGCATAATAAGTATCTTATCAAGTACATCATCACTCAAGCTATCTACTTACCAAAAATCATGGCCATTCATCATGCCCTTCTTGAGTTATTCCCTTTCAAAGTCTGAACCAAACGAGTTCCTGCAGTTCCACAAAAGCCGCCAGGAGACCCAGGAGACTCTATAGCGCTTACTCTCTGTCCGAGCTATCTACCACTCAAAAATCAGTACCATAGCATGTCCAGAACACAAGATATCCAAACAGGAAGTTCCGCTGTAGTATCGTGACAAGCCGCTAGGATACCCAAAATCAAATCATTTCCAGGTCTCATCAAGATCTACCCACCTACCAAATATGAAGACAATCCATCCATGTCTTCTCCAGTTATTCTGCTTCTTTACACACACACACACACACACACACACACACACACACACACACACACACACACGCTACCCTCTGCATAACCTTCTCGGCGAAGGCAACTATGGATCTATCTATCGGCATACCAGTTTTGGTACTGTTGCTATGTCCTTTCTGTTGTCCAACATGCCTGCAAGATATCAAGTTTCATATACGCACAACTGCCTTACTCTTTTATACATATATGCCGTCATAAGTATAACATTGAGAACACCATACATAAGACGGTGGATGTTAATTAACAGTATGCAAAAGCCCATCCCAATCCTAGCTACACAGCATAACACTAATGCTACATGTACATGTACTTTGACACAAGTATGGCCACACCATTTTTTCCCCTAGGTTCTGAGACTTTATTAAAAGAAAATCAAGCAAAAGGACAAGACGAAAGCTGGCTGGAAGGAATACTTGTATTTGGCCGTAGGCCCTCCCTGAAACTGTCTGTACCACCTGCAGGGTACAGATCTTTAAGGCAGGGTCTATCTTCAAGTACCTTTTCAGTTTAATACTACTTTTGTTAAATCCAAGAAACAGCAAATTAAATTGGTGTCACGTTACAGATAATAATATGGCTATTCCTTGTACCACCTGATGCTCCGTATACACATGAAGCCAACCCAACATGCAACTAAATGCTAAGTACATTGTAAGACCCTAGAGTCCATTCCAAGTCACCACAAGGGTTTCTAAATGATATTTGTAATTAGTTTGAATTAACTTGAATAAAAGAATATCCAAGTCACAATAATTCTTAATTTTTCAAAAAATTGAATATGAAAATTTGAATTCAATTAGATGGTTTAGAAATATTTTGAAAGGGACTGCACACAAAAATCTTTATCTAGAATAATTTGCTAATATCTATTTTATTCTTCTAAATTTCGAAATATAGAGCAATGTTTACGAATAGTGGATTAAGGTAATTGCCCCCATAAAAGTAGGTGCTAATCCAGCCCTATTGTCTGCATCTGTGTATTTTTAGATGTCACTGCTGGACACTGTTAGGCTCTTTGTGCAAGCCATCTATGCATGGTGCCCAAGCATAACCTGCAAAGATGTGTGAATTGTTTCTTGACATCCCACTGACCCAGTTACAAATAATTGTAAAAAATGGCACAAAATGGTAGACTGCTGTAACCATTATTTAGAAACTATTAGAAATATCATATTCCACATCATTAATTTTT
Source organism: Branchiostoma lanceolatum (assembly GCA_035149815.1). Taxonomy (NCBI): domain Eukaryota; kingdom Metazoa; phylum Chordata; class Leptocardii; order Amphioxiformes; family Branchiostomatidae; genus Branchiostoma; species Branchiostoma lanceolatum. The sequence continues at coordinate 14,590,411 of CM068874.1, forward strand.
CCAAAGTTTTACGCAAATGATTATAAAGTTGAAATGACATTCACAATATTTCCAAAGTATGAAATCTGGACAAATAATTACAAAGAATTAAAAACAGTTTTTATTATTCATTAATAGAACTATAATAGAACATTATGACAATAACAACAAGACTTTTATACAACATGAATAGCCAACAAACCAAGCAACCAAATGATACATACATATATAATGCAACTTTGTACACATTTTCTCCTATAGATTTATTATCATAAGATGTTACACTTGTGTCATTTTCATTACGAAGCATAGTCAAAGCTTATAGATAGACATGTTACTGACAGCCTACTTTACCGTAAGAATTCACTAAAAAGGAGTTTAAAACATTTTTAGTTAATATAACATCAGTGGACTGGTCTGGTTTTGATTTTAAATTTTTCTCTCCATTATTCAACAAATTTTGGTAAAAAAAAATCACTGAATTAAAAAAAGGATCTTGGTAACCATTAACCAAAGACAAACTTTGACAAATACAGTGTAGACGACTACAGTAAGGCCCACTGATATCAAAACATTTGTTCCAACAAACTCTGGAATTGTTCCTGATTTTGTTTGCAATTGTTAAATGACCTATAGATATTAGATTCCATACTGCTTTTTATAATATCATAATCAATAAGTATATGTTTGAAGACAAGAGAGTTTTTAAAGTTGGGTGAAAATGCACAAACAATCACATACTTACCAACAGTTACTCTTGTTGGGAATTTATTACTCTGAAAGTCTTAGAAAGTCAGTTTCACAGCAAAACAATGGAGAATTTAAAGGTGCATCAGGTGGTTCAAAGGTAATTTCAACCACAAACTACCTACATGGCAAATATATTCTCTATACCTGTTTTCATATACAAATCTGTGTTAATATTCTAAAACCACTATTACATTGTCATAGACAAGTTACAAACAAACTTTAGAACACTTGAAGCCCATGATAAAATATTCAAAATCCATACTACAAAACTAGCAGCGATGACAAGTCAGTCATATAACATTTCTATTAATTACACATAACCCTTTCTTTACAACTGCCTGAAAAATATTACATTGAGCAATGACATATACATCCTTTCACCACAGTTTACCATTTAGGACTATTTCACTTAGGTTAGGGGGACGTCAGGAAAATTTCACCCGTAGTTCTTTATTCTAAAAAAAAACTATACCTCTCTAATATGAGAATTGGAACAACCCATATTCGAAATGTGTCAGACAGGTCCAAGTGTGTAAGTGACATCAACCAGACTGAATAAAGCTTACCACCAAAGAGCTCTGCAAAGGCAAAGGCAACTTCAGCATTTGGACATAGCGGCTTCTGGCACGCCGAGCAGAGCAAGCCGCGCTTGGCGTGGTAGTGAATCTCACTGTATGGCTGTCCGTAGTGGTTGAAAAAGCTGCCGCCACGGAAGGGTATAATGTAGGCATTCCTGGTTCGAAGGAAGAAATGAAGGGATGTTTTATTTTCTGAACTGCCAGAGGTTTTTTTTTAACATAAAGTACAAAAAAATTCCATAAATGTGTTGCCAACCCTTTTCAAGCAGTCCAAGTCTTGAAAGAAAATATTCTTAAAGAGCCAAAGCTTTACATCACAGTACATTCATGATGATATGTTAGAAATGGCTGATACTTTTATAGCAGAGTAAGAAATTGCCTAAGAAGGCAGATAAAATTTAGTCTGTGTAGACAGGTTGTCACTGTAACAGACAGGATACTTACTACAATCTACACAATACAGTTTGAAAACTTGATTTTTATCAATCACACCAGTTAATTTTTATGTTATCAATTACTTTTACAAAATTTCCATCATTAGGACTTTAAACGTTGTATTTTCAAAATCAAATTGAGTGATTTCTGTCCATAGTTTAACAAAATCTAAACAACTATCTCATTGCATATTGGCCATGACATGGATTAAAGATGCGATGTCATTGTGAACTCATTGAAAAGTAAGGCTTAAAAGACCAGCCAAATCTTCCAAACACAGCTTGGATCTTGTGATGTCATGCAATCGGAAGTTAAAAGAAAATTGTGAACAGAAAACGGTTACGGCTGGATTCATCTGGGCAATGAATAAAGAAATGATCTTGCTGACTGCCCTTTTTAAATGTCCAATGTATGAAAATCGAAATAATGATGCAAATGTGCTGATGTATAAATGTGCTAATATGTAAGGTCAATTTCATACAGATTGATTAATCCTGAATACTTCAATTGTTTTCCCCTGAAAATTGCTCAGGGCACTTTCAAAAGACAATATGTCCTTTTTTTACGATAACCATTAAAAAACAGCAGATAAACAGTGAAAAGCGTTTACTGTATGTCTGCTGTTTTCTAATGATCAAGCATGTTGTTGCGCCCTAACATTTTCTTACATGCTGAAGTTGCCTTTCTGAACCACTCGTTGAGAGCTCTTTGGTGGCAAGCTTTAAGCGGCTTTGCCTTGTTTGTGAAGAGGCTAAGCGAGCTTTGTGGAATCTTCGTCTCGTTGACGACTCTGGATTGCTTTATGTTGTGGTCTTCCATGAATGTCTTCATTTCACCTGGAGTAGTGTTCCTGGAAGAGAAACATGCACTTTAAGGCAACGCAATAAAACTATCCGATGTTCGTGGTATTGTGATGTATATGATATAGTACAATCAATCATCCATCATGGAACACCTAATACATGTGTATAATTACATCTAATACATGTAATTAATCTTCAACCTTAAGACAATTACCAAACAGTAGTGAAACTGTCAATGTGCTGATCTAAGATATGGTTTTAAGGCCACTGAATTGACTAAGGAGTTTTGGGATGTTATTGAAAAAAACATTTATCATCGTTTATAAACCTTCCTCAACCTTGAAAAAAACATTTATCATCGTTTATAAACCTTCCTCAACCTTGATTTTTTTTCAGGTAGTTGCGTATAGCAAGATGATAATTTATGCAAATTGGTATGACGTCATGATTACGTCATCAAGAGTCATAAGGCCACGCCCATTTTTAGAAAAAAAGGCTCTCCTTGGCTTGTACTTCGATGTTTATCAATATCACTTTGTAGTAATGCACATGACAGTAATACATCAAGGACTATGCGAGTCTACCTTTGTATCAAAAATAACAATAGGAATTTGCCAAAAATCGTCATTTCAAAATATAAACGTAGACTCGCATAATCCTTATTGCGATGATCTCCTCTGATGTCCTCTCATTTGTACACCGTATTGCTGCAAATGCAGAAATGCTCGCGGTGGCTTTATGTTCGCGGTTTTCTCTGCGACATTTCTTCGCGAACTCAAAACCACCGCGAACTTTTTTGTCCAATACTGCAGCAGTATGTTACTATAGCGCTGCTGCGAACTTAAAACCACCGCAAACACCCCATTTTCGACTTACTGTAAATGCATTTAAGTTTGCATGGTTTTTATTTTGCACTATTTTTCACCAGACCATTCTCACCTATTGATCTCCCTCCTCTGCCGACCGTTCAACGCCTTCAGCCTTGATTCCCTTGGACTGATTACCTGTAACACAAAATACATTTTGTATCCCGACATAATTACTGTAAATAATTTACTGTAAAAATTTTAACCCCTGCTCCACAAGGAGGCGAGGAGGCATGACGATCTTCACAAGTCTCGTCCGAGTCTCGTGTTCTCGCGAGACTAGGTCAATTTGTGATCAAGATGTACAATAGACATTGAAAATTTTGAGCTGCGTATCTCATTACCTTTTCTTAGTCACTGATTGATGAATATTCTTGTAACAGAAACGCTTGAGCTTGTAACATTGTAACAATACCCGAACAAGACCTGGCTCATTACCTTTTTTTTCTCCGCTGTGGTCAGCATCTGAGCAGAAAGCTCCTCCCGAAGTCTGATGGCTTCCTGTTCTCCTCCACACTGTTTGGCTTCGGTCATTTTCAGTTTGTTCTGAAGGAATTTGATTTTGGTATGAAGTTCCTGCTCCTTTTCTTTGTAAGCTTCCTTTTCACGGAAGCCCTGAGGAGATACATAGAAATAGGAGGTACATATATGTACATGACTTATGTATGTTACGTTGTACAACAGTCAATGACATGCAATCTTCGAAATACCCACCTGTATTTGTCTACGAATTTCTCAACTTATAGTTGAGAATCTTTAACATTCTCATATTACATACATGTATTGTGTCAGTCAAACTTAACTTCCCACCGCTGGCCTGTTGCATTCTAACCCGCATGCTGACCCACTGATGCCTGAACAGAGCCATTGCTCACCTTGGACACTTTAGCCTGCAGCTCTGCCACCTTCTGTCTGGAGGCCTCCAGTGCGTCGTGTTCCTGTCTCAGCTCTGTCTCCAACGTCTTGGCCCTCCTGACCGCCACAAACCGGTCGTGCTTCAGCTGGGAGATTGTCTGGAGGTGGGCGTTGAGCTCAGCCCTGGAACAGAAAACAGCACTTAGTGCATGTACCGTAGTGTGAATAGACTGTGTTTAGTGACTCTGGCTCTCGACCAGTTTATGTGACTGAAGAGTTGATCTTCCACTGGTCATGACAGAGAAGACAAATGCTATGTGCAGTATTCACAGGTTCATTGTGGGAGGCAAATCCCTCAAGCTCTTTATTTCAACAAGTACAATGAACAGTAGCTCTGACCACAGCTTGACATCCCATGCTAAGGACTGCGCTCTACACATGCTAGTGACACACATTCATGATTTACGACGTTTCATGTACCGGTATGCTCCTTTAGCATTTGATCATAACACCATACACCCCGAGTGATCTTTAAGTGCTTTTCTCAAGGGTACAACATTGGGACCAGCCTTAGTGCTAGGGATTTGAACCCAAAAACTTTAGATCCTCAAGTCAACAACCCTAACCACGAGACCACCTTGCCATTTTCACTGAAGATGACACCCTGCTGAAGTTATTTTGTAAAGCTCAAGAAGGACAAGGTAGAACTGACTTAAACTTCTGGTCTTGCAGCTCTTGAGCCAGCTTCCCTTCCGACAGACTGATGGCTTTCATATCATCCGTCTGGGCAAGGTGATTTCTTTCCAGCTCCAGACCGCGCTGGTAGTCCTCTATGCCATCCCTCTCCATCTGAGTGGACAAGCTGTCTTTCTCCGTCAGTCGTGACTCCAGTTTCTTGAGTGTGTTCCTCAGGGATGCCTCTTTGCTCTCCAGCTGATGGCAATTTTCCTGCGGTAAAAGTGGAAACATCCTTACAGTCTAAAACAGTCGTGTTCTTTGCCACAGTCAGTCTTTGAAAAGAAAAATTAGATCCTTAATCTCTGACAGTCATTGTATTTCAACTTCTAATAAAAACAAGAGTCCGTAGGACACAATTCTCCGTGAAGTATTTATAGTATGTACAAGTATTGACCCACACAAATTGCATCTCTGCACAGTCCAAGTAGTGTTTTAGAGCAAGTAAAGAAAAAGTATTTGTTTATCTTTTTCTTTCAATACAGGAGTGGTCAACCTGCTGAAAAGTATGTTTTTACAGCATGACAAAGATGGGATCTAGAAATTCCGGGAAAAGTCACAAAGTTAGATCTAGATGGCCCCGTGCTCGAGGAGGTGCCTCGAACACGTTAAACAGCCTCATTACCCTACACATTGGGTACCTGCCTGTGGCACTGGCTGCAAATACACCCGATATTATTTTCAATTATCAACGAACCATTCAGCCTTACAACTAAGATGTATCAGAAATCACAAATATGCAGTAAATCCTCTTTCCACAATTTATTGCAGGCCGGCCTGATCTATAGCTATCAAGCTATTTGCAATAAAAAAGGCTAATTTATATTATCGTAACATTTCACGAAGGTCAAAGGTCACCGGTTCTAACCACCCGGAAGTGACACTGGCGCGCGCACTTTTCTGAGAGATATTTCTCAACAATCTTTCATCCCCTGCGTAAACTTTTTACATTGTCACAGCCTCCGTATTATAAACTACAAGTGTGGTAAGTTTGAAGGTCCAGAGATTTCCCATTTTCACACTGTGCGTAAAAGTGCATCGTCCGTCCCGTGCGCACATACTGTAAGCGAGTTGCGGGTGGACACGGCATACTAATACACAGACTGGAGGTCACTCTACACATGTTCGCAGCTAAAACTCACAATTCCCGTTGCCGCATTGGTATGTAACTTGGTATATCGTTTGCTAGGTTGCGTGTGGTGATGCACGTTGTCTATTTTTCAATGTAACAGTGACTATACGATCACAGCAAGTAAGGAAGATTTATACCCCGTATCTGCCTGAAGTATTCCAGTCATGCATAACGGATTATAACATGGTCCCTATGGCAGGGCAGTGGGACATAGCATTAATTATAGGGGTGCAATTACGATATTGGATTGACGTTTAAAGTAGTTAGGGTGTAACAAAGCTATTGTGCATCACCACGCCGAACCAGGCAAACGATATGCCAAGTTACACACCAATGCGACAACGGGATCGTGAGTTATAGCTGCGAACGCGCAAAAAAATGCATTCCCAATACTCCCAGAAGGAGGTCATCCTCCTTCCCGGAGTAAAAAGAGTTGTATCATATTATATGATTATTAATATCATAGCATTTTAAATTTGTCTTCCAGCTTAACAGAGGCTGTGGTAGACTGAGGAAAGCTTGAATGAAGTAATCAGACTGTGTCAAGAAGTATGTCTGCCCACCTGTGCCTAGTCAGAGGTCCAGGCATTAGTCCTTGATGAAGGTGAAGCCGAAGGGGAGGTCCTTTCCGCTGATCTGGCCTCTACTTTAACTAACTAACATGTCTCCTCGCCTGTGATGAGTAAGGGCTCCAGGCAGGTTCTTAATAAAGGTGAAGCTAATGAACAGGAGGTATTTTGTAGTTGAACCCACACCACTACCGTGGCGCAGTACACATGCAATACAATGCAAGACTCTGGGGCTTTAGAGAAGAAAATGTCTCCCACCTGTGCCTAGTCAGAGGTCCAGACAAGTCCTTGATGAAGCCGACGAAGGGGAGATCCTTTCTGCTGATCTGGCCGCGCTGACTGCGGAACAGCTCCACGTTGGGCAGGCGCAGCTCTGGCTCAAAGCGCTCAAATTTGGACGTGTCGTCCTCGCAGCCCCCCACGGGAATGTATGGGGGGACAACTGTGGGCACATCAGATACATGTTATGCCTTAAACAATGTTTATAGAGTTATATGTGCAAACTAAGGGTTAAAAGATGCAAGGTAAAGATAGTCCCATAGCCTTTTTGAGGCTCCAGGAGCAATGGATTGTTACCAACTGTGACTAGGACATATAGTATTCCACTCCCTTTAACACCCCCAACCAAAGTCAGGTATCCATTTTTACACCTTGGTAGAGTGAGAAAAGGGACATAGAATGTAAGTATGACTGGGAGGTCTTTCAGGATCCTCCAGACTGTGACTGAAATGATTTATTATAAACATACTTCACAGTATAGATTGAGATTCAGAACTTCAGTCTAAAAAATGGCGTCCAGTGTTTCAGTTCCTTCAGATAGTGCACTTGGTGTTCAGGTCTGGACCTGTACCTTAACAATTCTACAGGTACCAGTACAGGGTTTAGGTACACAGCCATAGCACTTACAGTCTGTCAGGTTACTCCAGTCGACTCCAGTGAAGAAGGGCAGGCACGTGATCTCTTCGTACGACAGACGGTCTCCGGCCTCGCAACACAGACACTGGACCAGCTTCCTCGCCTCTTTACTGACTCTCGTCTTGCCTGGGAACTTCAACGAAACCTGCAAATACAAGAGCTGGCTTTTTACCTATCAGGTGGGCAGAAGATGCCCTACACTAAGAAATAGAGAAATAAGTTGCCCTCCTTTTGCAGTGGATGCCCAAAAGACCGCTTCCTTGGTAATTACAGACACAAATGCGCTACCCAGTTTCTATATTAATTAAACCAGACACTGGGACAGCATGTATGTAACTGATTGACATGCAAACCTGCTAGATAATTGTTAATCCCTGGAGCCCATTGGGGGACTTAGGTCCCAATTTTGGACGCCCTGTCTATAAGTCTTGAAAAGCCAGTGGCTGTTATAGCCACCATGTCTTGTCAGAAAAAAGTCTTTATTTTGTAACAGTTGAGGGTATAGAGTTTTCATGGACTCCAATTGGTAATAATCAACTGTGTTATTATACTGTAAGGCCACAGCAAGTAAATTTTATGGATGACATCCTCCGCAGACTCCAAAGTTAATGAGATAGGGCGAAAAAAACACCAAGGCGGGCCATAAAAAACAAGATTCCAATATTTACAAATTTTGAGATCATGAATCTTGTTAAACAAGAATTGAGGTGACGAAATATGATATCATGACCAACAGGTCTTTTATTCCTGTATTCAACCAATGAGGTTTCATATATAGTATAAAACCTCCTTGATTCAACAGTAAACATGTCCTTGCAGATTTGTATACATCTCAATAGAATAACTACAACAAATGCAGAAAAGAGCTTGTTGTACCATCATATATATGAAGCAACTACACTGGGTATTCATATGTGATGAAATACCTTGTGAATAAGCTAGTTCGGAGTTGCTACTACGCATGTGCAGTGTCAAAGGTGAAGGCCCCCGCGACGGAAACAATACCCGTCTGGGCGTTGTTATGCAAATCGATACAATGTCGAGACGAGCACTGTTTCCGTCGCGCGGGCCTTCACCTTTGACACTGCACATGCGTAGTAGCAACTCCGAACTAGCTTATACAGCTCAATTAACCAGAACCCCCCTCCCCCCACCCACATTAGTTGCAGGAACTACACTCAGCGTATTCATATGCAATGAAACACCTTAGACTGTCAACATTAAACTGTTCTTGAAGATGTGTATACAGCTCAATTAACTAGAACAAACACAGACAACATCTAATGTCATACCATCATGGGCAGGAACTACACTGGGTATTCATATCCAATGAAACCTTAGAGTTAGACTGTCAACGTTTACGACATATTTGCCAATTTTTAGCATGTTGACCACCGTCGGAGGGCAATGAAATTTCTTGTTTTTTATTTCGAAATCAGGCGAAAATTAATGAGCGCGCTGATGTCATCCATAAAAATTACTTGCTGTGGCCTTACGTTGATGAAGGCCAGACATCCACTGGCAGGTAATCAGATAACGTTAACCACGTTACGGCAAAAATAGTTACTCAAGCAACTGGATAAAATTTAGAAAATTTGTAAATACTCCCGAGTCTCCTCCCCGCAAATAGGTCTGGTCTGTCCCTGGTTGATTTGAAACGGTTTGGAATTTGAATATTCCGCCTGAAATATTGCGGTAGCCTGGAATCCAAACCTGTTATAGCTCCCAGGTCTCCTCGCCACGCTACCTCCCCGCAAATACACCCCGACCAATCGAACCACGTGAATCGCATTGAAACTCAGATTCGTATCAGCCATCTCCCGACAAATCCCTTTCTAACTTGCGTTAACGACTACATCTGACAAAACAAACTCGCCAGTGAGATGGTGGAAGGTGTCAGCTTTCCAAACCTGTTTTTAGATTGACAATTTTGGCACTTTGGAAGTGATTGAAAGCGACCGCGATTTAACGTTTAGAAAAAATAGTTTCTACTACTTTTCTCTAAACGTTAAATATGCTCAACAGTTTAGCAAACCAAGGAGAGCAAACACACGGGTAGGGCAAGGACTAAGGATGCCTTAATATCACAGAAATTAAGTTGTCTTGACAACTGAGCTAAACTGACGCACAAGAAAGGAAGACAAACCGTGACCTGGTGACAGCGTCCGTTCACTGAACATGAATGGGACAGGACGTTTCTCATCCACATCACACAGCCGTCATTCATATCTCTCCGCGGAATCCTTTCAGCATCGAAGACCAAATTATGCACTGTGAAGAAAGAAAATGTGCGATTTTCAACGATGTCGAAATATTGCAGTGTAGGTGCAGCTGAACAAAAGTCAGTTTTCTTTTTTAATGATACTTGGACAGAACTTTTTTCTGCTTATGAATATAGCGGAAATACAAGTAAAGCGGTATGTGGGCCTGCATGTGCAAGTACATGTTATTAACTCAATAAATTTAGCGAAAACGTTGACGTGAATTCCCCATGTAGGCCCTCGTTTTGGATCTTTTTCATCACCAATCAAAACTGGCAGGTGTCAATCTAATCAGAAGAGATAACCAATGGCAGGCCAGAATTCTCTCAATGGACCAATCGAAGACCGATTTTATGTTATGATACAATCAGCAAGGATGACCAATCGCGAAAGTGCATTTATGAGACCAATGGCAGACCAGGATTCTCTCCATGGACCAATCGCAGGCCAGAAATCATCAGGAGACAATATTCTGCACCTGTTGTGGACTCTTCGCGGCCGGAGAGATAAGGAGCTCCGCAGAGAGATGCCAAGCGTTACCGCAACGTCCACGACTCACCAGCGCTGGTTAACCGAGGAGCCCTCAAGAGAAACTCCTTTCCGCGCCTGTGTTGTTCTAGAGGTGAGCCCTGCACGTGTCTGGGTCGAAAATTGATCAAGCTACCTGCTTAAGAACATTCAAACGTTTTGGTTTCGCAGTTCTAGTGCTTTCTATTTATATGAACACTATGGTGTAGTAATAATGTTTTACTTTTATCCTGGGATCTATTTCGCGGGTTATGTCCGCGCGCTTCCCCGAGATTGGTCAATTCATCACCGCGAAGACAGTACCATCTCTTCTCCCGAGACGAACCAGTATAAGCCGACATGCCTGGACCCTGGAAGGAAGCTTAAGCCAAGGTGCTGGGCCAGGGACAGTTGCCAAGCGTCACCGTAACGTCCTCGAAAACCTGCGGGGCATCAGCGCACCAAGCCCGCCCAGTCTGGCCTGCCGAGGAGCCCTCAAGAGAATCTCCTAACTCATCGTGGAGGAGCTGGACTGCCTGTGTTCCATGAGAGGTAAGACCAAAACGTGGCTAGGTCCAGAATTGTTCATGTTCTTTGCTTCGGAACAGTCTTAATTTGTTGTTTTTTTGGCTCATCTACCAGTTGCAAGTAAAAGAAGCCCTCCAACAGTCGCCGCGGCTAATCTACCATGAGACCCGCTGTGTTCCAAAGGCGAGACTGCCGCGTGGGCCAGCTCGAGAGTCGATCATTGAATTGTCTTGGTTTCGAGTTTTGCTTCCTATTCATAAACCACTCGAAATTTCCTAGGTTGTATCAAAGGCATCCAGAGCATTTTATGAGGCTTGAAACTTTAATACAAAACCTTCCAATTTCTAGTCATTCCTACACATAGTGAGTGTCAATAACACTATACCATTACATACCGACATTTAAGGAGGAAATATACGATGTCGTTGTGTGGTGAGAACTGATAGAAAATCCAAGCCCTAATAGACTGATCCTCACTGTCCATCACAATTAGCGGTTCGACCAATGAGAGATTTACTGCATGTCCGTCAAATATTTGCATTTTTATGTTTTAATTTTGCATTTCTACGTTTTGACGGAGGTGGGCGGGGATATGATATCGGTCTATTTACACTAGGCGCGTGAAACTAAAAGATCACCATGTGGCTTATCTTTGTGCCGCTTTTGAGCACTTTTGGTAAGAAATCCACGGGCAAATGTGGTAAACAGTGGCATTAAATGTCAATTTCATAAAGATTACAGCAATTACTGTTATCTTACGATCTGTTTTCCGATCATGTCCGTCCCCCTAGGCCGCCACTAGTTGTTTTGTTAACCTCAATGTTAGAGTAATATAGCGACGTCCGTGGCGCTCATGTCCTGTTGCAACTGCATGTCATATTTTCACTTGCCATGGGACAATGATCAATCATTCTGTTTTGTTGCAGTGTGCACCCTGGTCCTGATGCACGCAGACCCTGGTCCTGATGCACGCAGACCCTGGTCCTGATGCACGCAGACCCTGGTCCTGATGCACGCAGACCCTGGTCCTGATGCACGCAGACCCTGGTCCTGATGCACGCAGACCCTGGTCCTGATGCACGCAGACCCTGGTCCTGATGCACGCAGACCCAATCTAACTACGGCCCGAAGGCATCATGCAAAAAGGCATGACCTTTGGATGGGCAACATCGATCCCCACTGTAAGTAGAGTAGATCCTACCCAACTTTAATACTCGGACCTGAACCTGGCCATTCTTTTTGACAAGTTTGCATTACAACCGGAAGCAAGAAGTCGTTAGTCTTGCTATCTCGTTCTTATTGCCCGTGATTTTACTTTATTGTAGTGACAATACTGGGACGGAGACATCTCACACCAGTCGACTGAGGATCCATATAGACCAGAACCCGACATGCACGTGCTATTGGAGCTCGTTGCCGTCATCAAGCCCAGAGAATGCCATGCTCCATCATCGGTGCTCGTGTGCACGCCCTGTCAGAAGACCCGGGAAGTCAAGCGAAAGTCTTTTGTTCTCGCTTTTAAAGCCATTTAAGTTTCGTGTATTTTGCTTCTGTTTTTGTACAAAGGCGGTTGAACAGTTTAGGCTTTAGTGAGTATCGATATTGCCGGTGAAATTGGTGTCGAAGTAGTTTGGATTCTTTTGTTCTTGAAGTCCTGCGGAAATTTCGCTGCTGAAGGCTAAGGCTGACGTTCGGACACTGTTAGATATCAATGTGCTGACTAGTGTGTTGGTACGTGTTAGCACTCAGCACAGTAATGTCTAACACGGGCCCTTAGCAGCACAATAACGTCTAGCACCACTTACAGATCACTTTCCTCCGAACAAGCGTCTAAGCCTTCTAAATGCAGCAACATAAATTTCCATGGGATTTTAAGTACAGAGGCTTCATGCTACCGCCGCTGAAACACTGACAATACCAACGTTTATTAATTCTGGACTGTTCGCCTCTTCTGTACTTAAGTAGAGGCAGATTACATGAATACATGTGCTTTGAGAGCAAAGGTCTTTTCATCTGAAATTGGTTCTGCACATTCGTAGTGTTAATCAAAAGTACGATATCGATAGTTTGAAATAAGAATTATGCACAACTTCATTTCTGCATGACATAGAGCATAGTTTTTTTTAGAACGTAATCTTACCTGCATGTATATGCATGCTGTGTAGACTCTTCTTCCCGAGTAAAATACAGTTTCTCATTTTCTGGAAACCAGTTCAGAAAGGTTGCTTTTGCCTCCATACACTTCCGATACTCAATACAAATAATATACATGTAAACTTGGTAGTTCTAGATGGTAGAAAGACGGCTTGCTTTTTGTACGGTCTTGTTCTGATGGCATCAAATGTATTGCTTTGTACAGCCTTGTTCTGGTGGCATCTAAGACTGTTCGTACTCAGCAAACTTTGTTCCAAGTGTATCTTGCTATTCACTCGAGTGACTGACAATAAAATGATTTTCCTATTGTTGTGTCCATCAATATAAGCAGTGTATAAAAGTCTTTTGCATTCACATAGCCTTTATATGTCGTGTATTTCGCTAATACTCCAGGACAAGCGTGGCCACATTGCCCTAGAGTGAGAGCGTAATACATGTACGCGAGGCTCGAGAGCAAAAAGTCTGTTAACTTCATGTTGGCTCTGTCTCTTTAAAAGATTTGATTTAGTTTTTATTTGCCAACGTGACAAGTGTAGCACTAGGTCGTTTCGTACTTGGAATTTATGCCAGACACAACCCATTGTACACATGTCACATCTTTTGTAAAGAAATGCATTTTTAAACTAGTATATGTGTATAGTGTGCTGATATTTTATAACTCGTCATCAAAAAAATTGAAAGTTATGATTAAATGGTACAGTCAATATATATGAATAGAATCTTTATTCCATATCATACACATTTTGCAAGACATAGTACATGTGACTTTTCCTTAAGGTGCTAGGTAATACCTAGCAGTGGGCAGTTTTGGTGCAGTGTACTCTCTGAGCAGAGGAAAGGGTCCGGCTGGTTTTTGACATGTTTTTAGGTGTTTCTGTCAGGCTTTCTATTTTATTTTGTCCCCTTATTTATGTCTCCAACCGTGTGTTGGACAAAAAATGCATATATCTGAACACGATGAAAACCAACCGGACCCACACATCTACTTGGAGTGCAGACTGCCCTATCTGTTTATTTATACTTTTAGGCAAGGCCCTCTGTTGACCTGTTTCTGGAACACTGTCACATACCGCATTGCATAATGTAGTGAATTTACAAACTATCCTTACTAATTATGCAGATTAGCTCCCGATTTGCATAATTAGTCATTGATTGTGTAAAGCACCATCTGAGCTCTCTACATACCAAACTTCACGACGATCTGCCGACCCCTTCTTAAATTATTCATGTCCGAAGGTCAAAACAAAAACACCCACTGCAGTTCCAAACAAGACGCTAGGGGGCCCAAACTTACACAACTGCATTCCTGTGGAATGAGCTATCTACCACACAGAAATCATGACCATAGCACTTTCAGAAAATATGCTCCAAAATTTTGAAGCTCCGCTGCAGTCCCTCAGGTACCCGCTAGAAGGCCCATTATCGAACTTGACCTTCCTTTCTGTAAACCCTACCCATCCACTAAATATCATACAGGACCTTAAACAGCTTCTGGAGTTATGTCGTCCACATACAAATTCACATCCACACAAAGCCCGCTGCAGTATCGAAGGAAAATGTCAGGGGAACCATTTTTATAAAGTTGACCTCCGTTTCCACCACATCTACACACCAACAAAAAATCATGAAGATCCATCAACGTTTCCGTCCCTTTTTTTGCCTACATACAAACACACAAAAATTAAAAGTCCGCTGCAGTACTGTTGAAAAACGCAAGGTCAATCATTTTCGAACTTGACCTTCCTTTGCACAGCCACTACACACCTACCAAAAATCATAAAGATTCATCAAAGGTTTCTTGAGTTATGCTCTTGACATACATACAGACCCACCAAACAGCTGGCTCAACCAAAAACATAATCTTCCCCGAGTACTATAATAGTACTCGGCGAAGATAACTATCCTCTGAGCAGAGGTGTGGGTCCTGCTGGTTTTTAACGCGTTCAGTTTAGGCTTTTTTGTTCACCACGATTGGCGACATAATGAAAAGGGGACAAAATAGAAAGCCTGACAAAAACACCTAAAAAACACGTCAAAAACCAGCCAGACCCACTCCTCTGCTTGGAGAGTACACTGTACCAAAACTGCACCACTGCTAGGTGCGGAAAAGTCACATGTACATGTACCACGTAACATGACCAATTAACGTCCGATTTATTTAAAACGTATATATCTTAAAACCGCGAGGACAGAGCCAAATTTCAAACCCATGGGCAGAAATATCAGCTCTTCTAAAAGGGAAATGCATGGTCTGTAAGTTTTTCTCCGCCCGTTTAACGCCGTGCGAGCATGTATTTTATACTGAGGTATATGATGAAGAATTGTGCTAGGGTAACCCGACCATTATCGTCCACTTCTGAATCTTTTCCCTTCTAGCACTATGCTTGAAGAACATAGACCAGAAAAAAATGCACAGTAACTGTCCAAAGTAGTCCACAGACAAATGATACTACGATCACTATGTCTGTCCGGCCACTTGCTTAACGGGATGGAAAAAAACAATGTTTATCTGTAAATTTCCCCCACATGCGCGGCACGTGGCGTTCACGTGGTAAACGGATGGCCATTATGTTCTGCTGTGCAAAAATTAAAGAGATGGCTAAGGATAATACTTATGATGTTCTTTATTGCTCATGAGAACAGGCTTTGGCATAATACACCGCGACATGTGGACATGAGCCAAACCGGACGTATATAGGTTCTGCACGTAAATAGGTCATGTTACGTTACTATGTCTTTCAAAATGTGTATGATATGGAATAAAGATTTATTCTATTCATATATATTGACTGTACCATTTCATCATCACTTTCAACTTACAACACTGCAATATCGAACCTTTGTGGACCATATAATATCAACATACCCATATTTTTTCATGACCAGTTATAACATATACATTTGTATCAGCACACTCTACACATAGACTAGGCCTGTACCACCAAATGATTTTAACCCCATCTAGACTGGACTCATTCGCCCCATCATAACTTCCAAATGGTATGGTGCATGATCAAATTTGCAGGGGGTGATAAGCACGTAAATATCAATCACTCTCCATGATAAGCCTTGATTATTTGGCGAAGATAATGTGTTCGTGGAACTCTAGTTAGATATGTTTTGAGTTCCGTAAAGCATGGTGAAAGTACATCGTGTTTGTTTTCTCCTTCAGAATAAGACGCAAATTGATCTGTTGTTCGTTTTTTGGGGGGCAAAACAGGTTCCCCTAAAAATATCCAAGGGACTTTGGTATCAATTTAAAGGTTAGGAAACGGACTATCACGCGATGTAACTATCTAGTTGGATCCGAGTAAACCGTCAAAATTACACGCACAAATATACTGACCAAAAATTATCAATGTTTCGAAAGCCACAGCGCTCGCTGACAATTTGCTGTACACGAAATATCTACGGGTTGTGTTGGGCAGATCCTGTAGATGTGAAAAGGTATAAACATTATGTAGGTCCGAGGTCTTTTTGCTGCACGACGGGCGGTTGTTTACACTCATGCAACGGGGTCAAATCGTGCCGCGGCAAACGCCGTAAAAAAAGAAAATAAAGCGTTCTACGGTGACCTGCGGTTCGACTGACAGTGCTATTTTCGGACAGCCCCTTGCAGACGACCCCTGCAGAACAAAGTGTCCTACTGAGGTCAATGAAGGGTCATCCAAACAAACAATGGTGACCTAGTTGTATCGTAGGGTGCTGCGGTCAGCGTTTTGAGGAATCAATCTGATCTAAATATTCAAATTCAACCTCACGTTTTAACCAACCAGTCGTGTGATTTAATTACATAATCCCTCCCACATTTGATAGATTTTACGCCCTGTTATAAAAACCTCCTCACAATCTCAGCATTCCAGTCCTGCCTTACATTACCTTCGAAATCCCACACCGTGAGCTCATCTTTGGCATGCAGGGGCGCGCTGCCGAGCGGGCCCGCCGGGCAGCCCGACAAGACCGTGGACTGGCCATGGGCCCCCGAGGCACGTCGTCGGGACGGGGGAAAACTCGCACGGGCTTGTGTGCCAGCTATCGTAGGTGGAGCCCCAGAATTCTTTCAAGGTAAACTTCTTGAAAACTTTTCGTACGTTTAACTTCTTTTTATCTTGTGTTTCTCTGGCTTGGAACTTGTAGTTGTAGGTTTTCTACATTTCAGAATAGAAAGCATCTATTTGTACCTGGTATTGGATTTTACGAATTGAAAACTATGACTTACCACGACCTGCAAATCTCTACTAATCGGAAGGGTTGTGAGATATACTAGTCTCGGGGCTTGTGGCTGGGAGGGGGAGAATCTAGGTGTTTGTGTACGGGGAGTCGTGAGAGAGAAACAAGGATTGTGTAGAGAGTGGGTCCCGGGATGCGTTTTGCCTCTCCTCTGTCATGTCTGTTCCTCGTTGTAGGCTCCAGGCTGGTAGGCTTGGTGTCTGTCTTGTCCGGTTTTCTTTCGATATCCGTGTAATAGAGCTAGCAATGTTTCCTTCGACTGGAAAAATTTTATTCCGTGTTCGTAGGTGTGATGTCGATGCTCTGTTCAAATTCGTATGTACTAGTATCTGTTTCTGTTCGTTAAATTTCCCTCGATTGGTGTTTTCGTCTCGTCAAACCACGTTTTGAGCGCTAGTTGTACAACAAATTGAACCGTGCATATTGTATCTCCACCTTGGGCCGACGAAGGCCGTCATGTCAGGGTGAAACTTTCACTGAAAGGGAATGTCATAGAATAGAGACATGGTCCGACTCGTACAGTTAGTAAGTTTCTATAGAGGACTACAGCAGTCTCCTTCAATAGTTGTTTGTTGACTTTTTGGTGTTCTGGTGTAACTTTGTTTTCTTGATGTGGTCGTCCTTTTTTTTAATGTTCCGTTGCACTTACCCCTGCCTTGAAGAATGGATGGAAAATTGGAGGTGGCCTCTGTGACATACTCCCACATATTTTTCCATATGGCTGGCTCCGGCCAGACCATCCCGCCTGGGCAATTGTTGTGTACTGTGCACTCTTATCCTACCTCCGGCTAGCCACATGTGGTTACAAACCATTATTGTTCGTACATGTCGTAAGGTCGGTGTTCTAGAAATCTCCACCCATTTGATTGACGTATGCTGGCTGAACCCTGCGTACCTGTTTTCACCTCACTTTTGTCTGTCGTTGGGGGCCTGATTTATGACTGAGACTAAGTGTACATGTAGCATCTTCTCTAGTATTTCTTTTCCCAATCGTGTTCCAATCGAAGGAATTGATTTTTCTTGTGGTTGTTGAGTTTTTGTCCCGGTTATTCGACTGTTCTTTTACTAACCAAATGAAACATTTTCGGCATGTTGTCAATGTCGGGACATCCATGATTGCTACGATTCACCCACTGCCTGCTACTGGTGATTGAGTAAATGATAGATAATGTTTGTTTTGCCAACTAGTGACGGGCTACGGTTTTCAGTGGTCGTGGAAAATTTTGGGCGAGTTCTCTGTAGCATTACGATTAAAAAGGCATGTTGTTTACGGACGGCCAGTAATGATCAGTAATATAACGGACAAAAGACCGTGTTCCCTAGGCGTCTGTTTTCTTCTATTTTCAGTTAACCGCACACGAGCAGCGAGGGCCCAGGACTAGAAAGGCATATTGTATACGGATTCTGGGGCCGCACAGCATAGAAAACTGCTTCGACCATGGTAAGTAAGTGAAACCGTTGTCGGGCATTTTAGATGTTATCGCTATCAACGGTTATTAACTTCCTAATGTCTACAGAGTTTCGGTGACAGAATTTGGTCGTTTTGAAATCATCGGTTCAGACATTTCCCTCTTGTTGTTCGATGACATGACGTTGTCTTCAATCAATAATATTTCGCAACACATTTTTTATTTGTTTACCTGGTACCGAATGTATGGTTATTGGTGATTAACTGCAAGTTTTGTAAGGCTTTGTGTTGTAGTATTAGGTTAACGTTTAGTGGGCTATAGTCGTTTTCAATTTGTACTTGTTGTAAGTCCTCTTTTTGTAACGGTGCCCATGTAGCAGTTCTTATTTCTATCCTAGCTGTCTTGATTATTGGTTCCACCAAGAAAAGTTTCGTCACGTTTTGGAAGGCACCGAACGCATTTATTTGTCTGCAGGGGCGTTGCGTTGATGTTGTTAGGTTAGTGGGCTATAGTCGTTGTCAATTTTTACTTCCAAATCTTCTTTTGTAACGGTGCCCATATTGTAGTTGTTTTTCTATTCTAGTTGGCTGTGTTGATAAGTTCAATCAGTAAAAAGTTCGCCAACTGCACATGTGGTCCAAATTCCAAGTATTGGATTGTATGATCAAGTGATAAATAGTGTCGATGATGACTGGCTCATGTTTCTCTGGCTCAGTTCCTGTGTACCAGTTACCGCACCTGTTATATTTTCCACTGTGTAAGAGGAAATCGAAATTATGGTTAACGTTTTATCTACACGACGTCATGTTCCGCCGGGATTTTCCGGTCGTACCTACCATATATTCGCTCCTCTTCGACAGGACTCATCTGTCGAGATTGGATATTCCAGTAACGGGCTGTTTCCCTTCTTCAGGTCAGGCCCTGAATTCTGGCCCTGGATGGCCAGTAACAGCCCAGGAGACCCTGGTCCCGGGTGTATATTTTTCTTGCATTTTCAGTAAACCTCACACGCAGTGCAGCGAGGACCCAGGACCACTGTATCCAGGGACACGCTATGTTCTACTGTCTTCTTCTATCCCCTGCCCGTCGCCTATAGGACAACGTGAAAATCGATGCCTTACAGCGGTAAGCCAACCGTGTACCGGTACAAAACCGGTATTTCTGTGTGGACCGGTCCAAGAAAAACGGTCCGGTAAAATCAGTGGACCGGACTTTGGACCGATCAGAAAATTCACAGTACAAGACTACCAGCAGGCGGTCACATAATGAAATATAATAATGTTACTGGTCTAAGAAAATACAAAACAGCAGATTTAACGAGTCGTGGTTGCTCTTTTTCGAAGATGTTAGCTGTGAATCATATCTAGAAACACCTGAAGGATGTGTCAACACACGGAGAGGCGAGTACAGTTAATTTTAAGACAGTGCGAACCTAAAAAAATTATATCGTTCCAGACATGGCGTTATTGTCCGACACATGCATACTTGCAATCAAGTAAATCACTCGCCAAAATATGGTGTACTGCCACACTACTATTATCAGGTCCAGGTCCGGGACCTGACCCTCTGGACCTGGACCGGACCTGAATTTTCTGTACCGGTACCCACCCCTAATAGACAATAGTGTTTCTGTCGTCTTTGTTAATCTGAGCAATATGTAGTTCTATATGTTGCGTCCCTTTAAGGTCTTTCCTTAAAGGTGCCCTAAGCGATTTCAGGGGGTAAAACTTGAAATATTCTGGGGAAAGCAATTCTGTTTGGTGAGGTTGAAATTTACATTTACTTCCCTATATTAGCACATCTGCATCATTATTTCATACTTTGGGCGTTTAAAAATAGTACAGAAGCAAGCCACAAAAGGAGTATTTTATTTATTGGGTCCCCCAAAAAATCAGCCCAGGATCCAGCCGTAACCGTTTTCTGTCGACAATCTTCGGTAACTTCCGGCTGCGTGACGTCACAGTGCCAAAGCACATTGCGCCATGACCACGTGACTATTTCTTCGGAAGCGTTCGGGACATATCGGTCAGAATCGTGCATGTTCGGAAGATTTGAAATGATGGCTGGCCTCCAAGTGCTCAGATTTTCAATGAGTTCCCACCGCACAACGACATCACATTTTTGCTCCATGATGGTCGATATACAATGGGATAGTGTTATCTAAACTTACTATGGATAGAAATCAGAAAAAAATTGATTTTGAATATATGACTTTCAGCGCCCTAATATTGCTTAGGTTGCCTTTAATAAATGACAAACATATAACTTTAAACCTTTCTATACGATTTGCGCTCTCTTGCGCTCTCTTACATTCTGTGAAAATCATCGGCTCAAACACGTTGTATATACATGGATGTGAAACCAACAAATCCTTGAATCGTGTTCATACAGGGGAAGAGCATACCTGCACAGACCATATTGTGACAAACAGGTTAATAGCATCGATTTATTTATGCCCTTTTCTCTCTTAGTGCCCGCAGGTGAACTTCGTCATGGCTACCTTCAGACTGCATAAGGAATCATCGTAGAAGAATTGGAGTGTGCGACGATAACATTCACCAAGGAGAAACATTGAATGCAGGACCATCGCACTGGGATAATTGCGAAAGCAAAATGGAAAAGAAAAAGAACACACACACAATGAAATAGCACATAACAAAAACAAATGAAACACAAATAGATAAAAACTCTCATACACAACATGCCCAATGTTCGAGAGACCTTGTCTCTGCGTCCTTTCTTTATCCCTTTAGATGTTAGCTATAGTCTTCAGAGAGCATCTGAAAGAACCTGTATCAGGTACATGTCGAAACATAAAATCCTTTATTGTAACAAGTCAAAACAAAAATATGGATGAAAAGCTGTGACATTGTATCATGATCTACATTGCAACATACCCTGCCAAACCATAATTCTATATTGTAGAAGTAAAAGCTTATCAAAACATCGGCAAAATGCTGTAATAGTACATGTTAAAACTACCGCCTTTCCTGTGCTTGACGCATTAGATTTGAGTTCCTCCCCGACAACTGTGAACGCCGTTCCCGCAAGGCATTGTCAAAAACCAATTCCCTGGGGAATGCGTGCGTGGAATATTTAGAATTCTTCCAAATTTGATCCCAGCACAATACAAACGGCTCCGCCCCTGAGGCGTCGCCAAAAAAGAGACAGGGAGGCGCGTTTTGAATAAAATGCAGAATGATTTAAAAATGCATTTTATGTAATTTGTTAATAACATTTCAACAGACTTTACGTTCTACAATCTTATCTGTCTATCAGAGTCTGAAGGGTACAGCATATAACGTTAGATACAGTATAGGATTTTAGCGTCCTGGTCTTTTAGTTTTACAAGTTGATGCAGCTGAGACATACATTTTGTTCAAACTTCAATGCAAAAGAAAATTATACTTTTCATTATATCGTATTCATATTGTTCATAATATGTTAATGTTGGTATTACATATAATCCCATGTAAAGGGGACGTTAACAGTTACCTTTTAAATTAATCATCATCATGCTGTATATGGAATTATTAAAAAAACTCCTTGCTTTTAGTAGCAACCCCATGCTATGGAGAAGCATGAGAATATCAATGATCATCAATGTAGGATCATATTTGACTCGCAGAGGTCGAAGTATTTCATGATTATTGTTATTCATCCTAAATTGCCCTATAACATGAACTTTTCAATGTGCTAACTTTTTAGTATCTAAAACTCCGGGTGTCTCAATATAAAATGGCATACTGGGCGCAATCTTCAAGCAGGTATTGGATTGAAAATTCGTCAAGTTTTCAGGATTTCGGTTTTTCTGACAAAGCGGCACTAGAGCTCGGAAAACTTGCGATTTTCCGCCCCCGACATCTGCTTGGAGTGGACGCGCTGAAGCATGGGACCGTGGCGGGGCGAAAGGTCATCGCGGAACGGGGTGAATGACAGAAAGTTCGGAACCAAGATGGCGGTGGTGGAGTTGGAAGTTTTGCACTACGGCATCATTGCCATCCTCCTTATACTCCCCGTCTTGTACGAGACCAGTGCCACCTTCAAGTATTTCGCCAAGTTCATCCTTTACGACATCATCGTCATGGCCATCGCTGTTTTCCTCATGCCGGTTTTGGCGTTCAGACCGAGAGATGTCAACAACTACAGGTCAGGGATGTTTTCACAACTTTCACAAACCATTCACTATAATCAACAAAAGATAAAATTGTAGACGTTTGTGAATATTAGCATTTCTTATCAATAATTTATGAGTCTTTTGATCTGGTTGTAATAATTGCATTGTCCTTTGCATGAAGCTTTATACAAAATCATGAGCATTCATAATATTTTGTCTGTATGCATATACACTTGCTAAACTGTAGATTTTATTGTATGTTTGTATTTTGTATCACGTAATGAAGTGCTGTGTTATTCAGCAATCATCTTGCAATGAGGGTGAGACATTCTTTTCCTCAGTGCATTTTTACTTCCAATTCAAATGCCCTCACAACAGTAAAATTTCTTTGCTATATATAATTGTTATCAATTTCATCTTTTGATTCCTAGACAATATAAAATCAAAGTAAGATTTGTGGCCTTCACCCAGAAGGTTTCCAGTACCACCTGGTAGCAGTGCAAATGGAAGCATTTGTGGACAGGGTCAAAAGGTCATAACAATGAAGGTTACTCATATAAGGGTGAGGATAACGTTTGTTCAGACCCTTGTAAGTTGTAGTGCCTAGGCTAGTGGCACACAGAGCAGCAAGTTTCCTCGCTGTTTCAGTCGCAGGGTATGTTCTTATAGGGAGCCCTTCCCCCCTTGACGTGCTTGAGGCACCTCCTCGAACATGGGATCCCCATTTTACATCCCTTCCAAAATTTGCAGCCATAACCGAGATGTCCTGACCCTGGGACTTTAAGGGTCTCCAACTGATTGGAATCAGAAGCTTATTAACTGTGAGGCTGCTACAAGTGAAGCTAAGAGACATCCCTGGTTGAGGATATCGTCCAATTGCTTACTAGTACAATATAGTTAGTCTAAAGCCTTAAAGGTTAAACAATGGTATGAAAAATGCTGTACAACATTATGAACTAATAAATTGGTGTCTTAATTGATATCAAAGGCAATTTTGTAAGGGATGAAAACTTTGCTTATGTCCTATGAATGATATTCCTGAACATTTGCTAGACTATGCCGTACTTGGAGGATTGTTTGCCTTTTACCTAGCCCGTGTGGACGTTGACATTGGACTTTGAACTCAAGCTCGAGACTCTCTGAATATGAATAAACAAATGCCAACATTGCAGTGTACTTTTGGTCACCTAACCTTCTGTGTAATTGAATGCTCAGGAGGTTTTAGCAAAAACCAGGTGTCTAATTTGATAGATACAAGACAGATAAAATGCTCAGTGACTCAGGTCATTGCAAGGTGAACAGTCACAACAAACATGTAGATGGTATCAGTTATCCTGGACTCCCCAAATGGAGGCAGATGTCTCTCATATCCTTTCATATCATTATTAGTTTATGAGAGTTGTACACATATGCATTTATATCATAATATGAGTACAGTTGTATATGCCAAATGCACCTGACAAAATAGAAATCCTGACAAAAATACCTAAAAAGACGTCAAAAACAAGCCAGAGCCGAACCTCTGCTTGGAGAGTAGGGCTTTTGGCCCTGGTGGGAGGGGGCATTTGTTTGCCACAATATCAGGCTCCACTATCCAGTTTGCATCATGGGGACTTTTTCAAACCTGGTACAGTCAGAACTGATACAGAACACTCACCATCCAATTTATTGTCTATATATCTACATGCACTAAACCAAAATAAAGCCCAGCCAAAAAGCCTGCATTAGACTAATTTAGAGGCTAGGTACATTTGTATTTGTGTCCACTATACAACTGTTCAAACTTAAAAGTAAACATGCTTGTATTATTATGGTACAATACATGTACTCTTTGGGATTGTGTGTATAATTAACACTAGTGTGATCAGTGTGGTGTGGATGATTGGGTCTGAAGGTCACTTTGGTTTGTTTGTGAATGTGTCACAAGACTAGGGCAGCTAGGACGAAAACACTGGCTTGTTTAAATATTTTGGATAGTTGTCAAACAATGGACAAATTTAATGTGTCGTAAACAATGTGTTATTTGCAAGCCTACATCTTGAAGCTCTATTTTGACTTACAATTCTCTAAAACTCCACACCATCCCCCGTTTGGTCGCTCCACTCCCTCCCCATGCATTAAATGCTCCCCTTGCAATTTTTTCCTAGATGAAACCCCTGCTTATACAACACACGGTGCTATTGAGAAATTTCATTTCTGTCTCAAGGACAGGCTAATGGTGAAATAAGGGATGAATAGGGATGTGGCTTTTCCTCTATGTGCCAGTTCAGAATGGATAGTATTGATATTACTTAGTATTGTTATAAAAAAATATAATACTAAGATGATCATCAGTCTGTCATTATATGTTGTATGTGTCAAAAGATTATTTTTATTTTCCTACTTTGTCTCTGTGATTACCAAAATCTTTGCATCTGAAAAGAGACCAATTTGAGCTTCTTATGAATAAACAAAAGGCTCAAACAAACAAATATGTCTAAGACTGTTAAAGAAAATGACCCTAAGCAAAAACTTAAGAAAAGACTCAGTACAACTTTGTAGTCTTTTATCACAGGATATTTTTTTATGGTGGTGGCGAACGGCCAAGTGGTTAGGCAAGCAGAGGCGAGATCTAGAGGATCCCGGGTTCAATTCCTAGTGTTCCTGTCTGGACGTTGTATCCTTGGTGAAGGTGCTTAATACGACTTTCCTCACTCCACCCAGGTGTAGAAATGGGTACCTGACTTCGGTTGGGGAGGTAAAAGGCAGTGCAGGGAGAGGGATGGGCTGTGTCTTCCAATACATTGCCCTGGAGACAGTGGATAACAACCCACTGCCCCTACTGCCTCAAAAAGGCTATTGGACTACCTTAACCTTTACCCTTTTATTTGTGTATTTTCCAGGATAGTGTCGTGGGTGGTAAAGAACACCATGAAGATTTTTGCCATCAAGATTGATATAAAACACAAGGAGAGGCTGGTGTCGGACCAACCCTACATACTGGTGTCCAACCATCAGAGTTCCCTCGACTTCATAGGTAAGGAATTCAACTGTGCAGGTTATAGTGTTGGTAAAATTGGTGCACAGGTGTTTCTGATATCTACCTGTACCTGCACTGACTGACACTGATGAAGGTACTGGGTATTCTCCAAGCCAACCTCTGCTTGGAGAATAGGTACTGGATACAAATCTACATGTAATGTGTTCTAATCTGGTAAAATTAATTTTAGATCTTTAAAATCTAATTTTAAATCTTTAAAATCATAACCCCCCTGAAACACTATTTCCTACATTTTGAAGGACAAATTTTGCAAAATAGAGTTTTCCCTCTGTTGCAGCCTTATGCTAAAGCCAGATAGTAATATTTTTATAGATTTTATCAAGGGTCACAAAAAGGGAAAGACAGCATAGGGGGTCCCTATGCTCATCTGTACTGGTGAGAACATTGCTATTAATTGTTTGGAATCTAATTTGTTACCTCCTATTCTCCTCTGCCTTTTAATGTCCGACTACAGGCATGATGGAGCTGCTACCAGATCGCTGCGCATTTCTGGCGAAACGAGAGCTCCTGTGGGCGGGGCCCTTCGGCATCTCGTCCTGGCTCTGTGGCACAGTTTTTATCGACAGACTCAACCCCGAGAAGGCAAGGGACACCATGGACCAAACAGCAGAAATTTTACACACCAAAAATGTGGGTACAGCATTTGTAACACAGGGTTGTCTCTGGTGCTTGTTTACAACAACTTTGCATAAAATCTTTGACATGAAACAGAATTGTACACACTCCCTTGTATGATCTTGTCTAGTCTATCTGTTACAAGTAGTCTTGATGTTCATGTATTTTGGTTGTTCTTGCATCTTTTGAACAGATAAAACTCTGGATTTTCCCGGAGGGTACAAGAAACCACAATGGATCCATGTTACCCTTCAAGAAAGGTGCTTTCTATCTAGCTGTCCAGGCACAGGTAAGGACAGGTGTTCATTATGTTCTCTCTCAAAATAAGCATTTGGTCATATTTTTTGTGGGCATAAACTACAGTCAAACCTGCCTAGGCGACCACCTTTTCAACGCGACCACCTGGCCATGGCGACCGCTTTTTCTCGGTCCCGAAAATTTTCCCCATAGCCACAAGCATTAAGCTGCCTGCCCAAGGCGACCACCCGTCCAGCGCGACCGCCACGAATTGGGACCGCACAGAGCACAGTCCCTGCCCATGGCGGTCGCCTAATTTTCAAGCGTGTGGTGACATCGGATCATTTTGCTGTCGGATTTCACGGAAATGTTTTCAAGACTTTGAAGGACAAAAATAAGGACAAAAATATATGGAATAGCAATGTTATAGCATCGATTCCTCCATGAAGTGTTTTAATAAAACGTTCCCCCTATAAACATTGTAAAGACAAATGTTTGTGATGTTGTTGTGCCTATCGTAATCTTATAGTTTACCGCAAACTCAGTTCGGTTTAAACTCAATTTTCAGAACGAATACGTAGTGCATGGCGTCAAAAAGTCAGATTTCACAGAAATTACTATCTATTCCTTGTATTTTCAACAAAAATGTGTCTGTGTCTTACTAAACTCCGCCGAAAAATGACTTCGCGGCGGGCAAAACATCAGGCGAGAAATGTTGTTCCTCGGTCCCGACGCCATCTTGGATTTGGGGCGGCCCGGATTTGGCGTACCGCTGACCTTTCTAAAACACGATGCTTTTGTGTATGAACATTTACGAATACTATAGTTATTTATGAAAATTAATATTCTTATTTTCTTTTTATTTCCATGAATCTCACAAACCTTTATTGGACGCTGTGCGTTCTGCTGCACTGACTAATACCTTTCGATGCGGTCGCACAGAGCTTGGCGGCGCGACGAAATCACACCGTTCCGTTTTCATCTTTAGTTGCCAGATCGAAAACTTTTTGCCCCTTTTATCCAGCGGTCGGCGCCCCAAAAAAGGCTGCGGCCAGCATGTGTTTTCTAGGGATTTGTCTTACGCCTTAAAACTTCGATGATGTGCGTGTGTGTGTGTATTATTCAATGTAACGTGTGAATGCGGGAGGGCGCTGCGAGGCATCGATTTGTAGCCATTGTTTTGTAGTCAAAATTATGACAAAAATTTGTTCACGATGTAGCGGTATACAATTATTACAACGATAACGGAAAATGTAATTTTTGTAGGATCTTTCTGTCAATGAGAATTGAACCTGGCGGGGGTCGCGCTGTCTAAATTCACATAATTTTCCATCCATTTACGTTCTGTATTTGAAAACCTCGACCTGGAAATATGTGAGTGGAATCCTCTTCATGGCGACCACCTGTCCATCGCGACCGTTTTTGCTCGGTCCGCCGGGTGGTCGCCTTGGGCAGGTTTGACTGTATAGCTTGTGCAGAACTGCCCCTAGCAGTTAATGAAGGGACTGCAAGATGTCCATGCTAATGATTCAGATAGGCACAGATGAGAAAACGTTCACCATAGTATAATGTAACCATCAAGTCCTGTGTGTTCATTTAATGTTCTATCTAACAATAGGTATTTGTACACATTGTTGTAGACAAACTAGGTTGTGCAGAACTGCCCCCTAGCAGTTCGTCAAGGTACTGGAAGCTTTCCATGCTATTGGTTTAGATAGACACAGGCGAAGAAATGTCCACCATAGTATAATTAAGTTCTTTATGTTACAGATTCCCATCGTTCCAGTGGTCTTCTCCTCTTTCTCCCACTTCTACAACAAGAAGGAGAGGAAGTTTGAAACAGGTAAAGACAGAAAAAGAAACTGTTTTTTGCAATCTGTTGCGTTAGTAGTCTTTAGCTGGATGTACAATCCAAGGTATTCAGTCATGTACATGTACGTCTATAGTTGACACACATTACTTTTTTTACCACAAGGAAACAGATGATAGGACAAATGTGTTTCTTTCTTGGGGAGAGTAAGTAGTGCTATTTTCCTTTCTATTCTATAAATGTTGTGTATCATATCATTAAGAAGATGTACTATTCTAATAGCTGTTGATATGAATAAGTTACTAGTTTAGTTTATTAGAATAAGTTTCTTTGCGGGTTTTTCTGTGTTTTAAGTTTCTGGTTGAAATAATTCTGTAGTACATTAGTAATACATTGGAGGCACATATTATTCACAGTGTCATGTCAACACGAAAACTGCAAAAGTAAAACCACGGCAAAGAATGCAGTTATGGTGACAGTTCAATAAAAAGCACAACTCTTACAGAAGTTCCTTCTATCTTTGTAAGTAACACACAGTTTTACCACATCCTTTGTACAGGCAGAGTTACTGCTACCGTCCTCCCACCAGTTTCCACCGAGGGCCTCACCAAGGATGACGTCGGTGACCTCACAGAACAAGTACGCAAGACTATGCTGCAGACCTTCAACGAGACCTCCCTGCCAAGGATGGAACCCAACGGATACAGCTGAACCAGGTCCAAACATGCAAACAGGCAACAACAACCCACCCGTGGTTACAACAACTAGGCAGTATGTGTCAAAACAACAAAGTGTCTTGTCTGGAACAAGGTCTTCAGTACAGTAGTACGTGTGTTTGAATCTCCAAGCAGATGTAAAGAGGCAAACTTGTAACGTTTTTCAAGCTCCCGGTACTGCAGAGCAGCCAGCCTTTCTAGAACCGGGAGCTTGAGGTAGGAATTTGCCTCTCTACATCTGCTTGGAGAGTGTGTGTTTACCATCAGAGTAACTAATTTGTCAGGGATGCTTTTCGCATTTTAATGGCTGGATCTTCTAGTTTACTTAGCGATGAGTTAGAGTGGGATGGGGGCAAAGTAGACACAACATACGTGAAGCTCTTTCCCGAAAAAAATGATAGCCAAATTGAGTGATACTGTTATGCAGTAATACCTACTAAACACCAGCTTTGTAAAGGGACTATCGCTGCCATTTTCTGTATTGTGAGATTCAGTTGAAAGGCTGATTAAATGCTGCTTTATGCTGGCTTCTGAAGCACATGACGTAGACATCTTGGATTTAAGCTTATGTAGGTTTACTTTTTCAAATTGCAGTCACCTACATGTACATGTACATGATTTTTTTTGATATTTGATAGAACCTCCTTGGTTTAATTGGCATTTAAAGCTGTCAAGCAAGCTTCTTGATATGGTTGGTCTGTGTTTAGCAGGCCAGGTCTTTTGAATAAGCATTCAATCAAAGTTAAAATGATCTTCTTAAAATCCTTTGCAGTTAGTGAGTGAAACTACAAGCGATTACCTGAAGGCAAATTGATTCTGTGAACACTTTTTTCCTTAAGTTCTTAGTGAGTGAGTTTTAGGGCAAAGGTTAAAGTTCAGAGGTTAAGGGAATTTGAAGTCATCATTACACCCAGTGTTACACAAGTCAACATGTTAGCAGTCATGATTATTATATGAACATTGCTGTTATGGTTTAAAAACGATCAGACTTGTATATTTTCTGTAATTATTCTGTGTGTATGCAGATCTGAATTTTTTAATAATTAGTAGCGCAGTGGAATAAGTTTCGTCCAGACTTCTTGGTTTAGTCATCTTTTTTGTGCCAGTGTGTCAGTTGGAAAATTATTTTACCCCTACTAACTAAAGACCTTTTAGTTTGACACCATTCAGAGCAACTGCAGCATATGCTAGGAAAACAATGCAGGCATAGCAATTATTGATTCCCTTACAACTTTTTTTAAAATTATAGCTCGCTTGACTCTTTTGATAGCATCCCAGATTCCCTCGAAGTAAGAAGTCATCACTGAAGACTTGCACATGTACAGATAACCTTGTAATGAATGACCACTAAGGGAACTTGTTGCACTCCTTGGATGAATCTTTATTGTTTAAGATCAAGACTTTCTTTAAGATCACTATAACCTTTCCAGGGGAGGTACCATCCTTAGATATTGTGTTATTTAATTGGTGAATTCAATTTATGTTTAAGAATATGTACCAATGTTGCTGTAGTGCAGTGTATTAACATTTGACTTGGTCTTTAATTTTGTAACTCTTTGAATGTTAAGTATGGTACAACATCCAAGCTTTTACAAACATTTTGTTAAGGACTACTACTACTGTAGTACTATGCAGTATGTGAGACACTGATCTTTTTTGATCAAGCTATATATACATGGCTTCAATTGTTTGTTTTATATTTACCATGGTAAACTGGATATTGTTTTGTGAGGTTTAAGGATCCAGGCTTCTTTTTACGTTCAGCAAATGGAATGGTAGGAATAAGAAAGTATCCCACTAAAGATGTATAGCAGTGATAAAGAATACAATGTCAAACCGACGCAACAATACGTAAAAGGTATGAAATGAATTTCTGATTATGATTAACAATCAAAACTACTGTCAACATCAGAAAAAATTGTCCCTGAAAGATTTTAAGAGGCTGCTAAGTAATATTTTGTAGAATTTTGTTTCTTTTTTGCATAATGATTATATGTTACAGTTGCAAAACATCATGTGATTGTATACGATTCTAAAAATGTCCAATTCAAATTCCTAGGTAATCAAATCTGCTGGTATAATTACTAGTAACATTGATGGATATATTTGTCCAATTATTATGTGATATATCATATTGATACAGATTTGGTCATAGTTGACCACAGCAAGTTTAAGATAAGTTCAGGTTAGCAGGATTATGTTGTGACTTACACAGATGAAATTTTTTGATGTTTGTCCACAGAAACACCTATGTTAATCACAAATTTGATGCGTTTTCCCATTGTCCAGTTTTGTGAGATATATATGTACATTATATATCATATTTCCTAACAATGGACAGATATGTCAGATTTTTGTCACATATCTGACATGGGTTACACTTTGTGATGCTGGATAGTGTGCTATTTATGCCAATTTTCATAGCCAGTCTGAAGAAACACTGTTTTCCTGGAGAGCAAAAATAGCAATGGATAATATAACAAATTAGAGAAAAGGGCTGTCAAGATATTAATTATAAAGAGAATACTTGTAGTGGCCATCAACAAGCACCAAGACTAGTCATTCGTAGCTTCCAATAAGGCCTAGGGAAAAAATGTTATGTTTCCATTGCTAAAATGTATATTGCTAAAATGTATTTGAATCACTTTGGCCATAATTTATAAAAAGGAGATAATCCCCACCAACCGACCATAATTTTTTCAGGAGTGTAACCGGAAACACAACATGATTTTTCCTAGGCCTCAAGAGAACCACCTGTCGAGCCCACCAATCAGGAAGAACAGTGCTTTTGCATTCTAATTATGTACTGTCAGATGGTAGGACCAAACAATCCTGCAATATATTTTTAAATTATAAAAAAAGTCACTTTACAATACAACATGTGTTTGTTATTTCTTGCGTATGCTTCATGTTTTGTGAATGGGATAAGTGGAAAACCTCATGGCGTAACATATACATGTACCTAATTTTACCCAGGGCTCTCCTCAAACACTGGATTGAAAACACTTTCTCTTACTATGACCAGCATATGAAGCCTTAGGATCCACCGTCTGATCAAGGAGGTTATTGTAACCTCCTTGGTCTGATATTTATATCACAGACAACCCATACTCTTTCACAATTGTAGTTGACTTTATTTATTCCCTTTTCCTATAATGAGACTTGTAATTACCATCATCAATAATATTCCACTAAATGTATATTTTTTCTTTAATCATCACATACATGAATTGGTACATATTCTGCTTACTGGTACTGGAAGACCACAACTTAGTACAAATGGGCAAAACTTCAACATAATAATGACCAACTCTACATAATTTTTTTCATTTTATAACTCACTATTGACATGTAATCTTAATTTAAAGGCCTGTTTTAAAAAATGTTCTTGACATTTCATAGCTACAAGATCCAGCCTTCAAATAACCATACAATAGAATATGATAATATACAGATAGGTCCCAAATAATGTGAAAATTTTGAAATCAAAATGATGGTGATATCATATGGAGTGAGGTCTTGTATCAATGTTCCCAGCAGAATACCTAATAATATCTTTTGTAATTTCTGATACATAAATGACAAAGGGTCTATATGGCTGTTGATTGGTCTATGTGGAAACCTATAGCTTGGAAAGCACAAAGTACTTTTTTTGTTGCACAGCATACATGTACTTATATTTCTGACAAAGAAATATACACAAATGTATATATATTCAATGCAAATTGAATTTTGCATCTTTCAATTTGCTGTGTGGTTGCAACGTAACTGTGCCGGCATGTATTGCTGGGGTACAGACTTTAGTAATAGACTTAGGAACGTTTCTATTTTCTGTAGTAGTCATCACGGTCACCCCGACAGGTACCTACACAAAATAAAGGAAAGGACAAATCAACAATCAAATTAGTTACATACAACATGTATTACACGTACATAAAGGTCTATATTGTCAAATCTTAGCATGAGCCTTAGCCCCAGAATCAGAGAAGGAAAATGAAAGAAAAGTGTCCCCTGAACACTAAGACAAACAGACAAACAAACTAACTAACTAACTGATTGCGATACCTTCGTTTTCACGGAGGAAAAATACGTAGGTATATCAAACTTTCAAAGTTGTAAAGATCAACACATATTTCAATAGAGCCCCCCTGTAGATCGGAGATGAACTGCACCAAAGGCAGACTTACAGTCGTCTAATCTCTCCTCCAGTATTGAGATCTGCTCGCTGAGGGAACCGATCCTGTCGATCTGCGGGGGGAGGGTCGGCAGCACGCCGTCGTTTGGCCGGTCTGCAACCATCTTTGTCATCCTCTTCATAGACTAAGAAAAAAAAATATTCACAACGTTTATTTGTATGAGTAAGAAATGTTACAGTCAGTGTGTCATGTCCTATCCATTTGTATATTACACTACACTGTACAAAAGCTAGTTCATTTAATACTTTCCTCGAGAGGTAGGTTGTCTTGTTTCAGAAGACGATGTAATAAACTAAGTTCTGCACTTGCCGTTCTTTCAGTGGGTTCTCTGCCTTGTTTGACAAGAATTCAGCGGCTCCCCCCGGCGCCCAAGGTTATGTTGCAAATGGAAAATAAATATCTGAAGGAATATATTTTGAAAGGAAAATTGAATCTACCGGTAGACAAAACACTATTGCATTTGTTCAAGGTCTTATTGCTTCACAGTATGCATATGGGACCGAGATTTGTAGGACAACTTTAGAAACTGACAGTTTGTAGCAAATCATATGCGCGAACTACGTACTACTGTTGGTAAAACGCGAATGAAACATACTACTAAGTATAATTCATGACCTAATACACATTGTTGTGTTTGTGAAATGTCTTAACTGTTGTAATTCTTTTCTTTGAATGGTAGTATTTTCGAAAGGACAGTCAACTTAGCCGACAAAAGAAAAGCCCATTTGCGAGTCTTTCGCGATTTCCCCATTCCCGAAAATACGGAAATTTGGCAATTTGGCGGTCGTCCTTGCTTCTTTTCTCGGCACGGCCGGTAGCAGTACTGCAGATTAAGCTCTGTTGGGGTATGCAGTCCCGAATTGCAAAAATGTAAAAAAATAAAATACATTAGGCTTACTGCCATTGAAGATTGAACACTCTCCCAAACAGGTCCAGACGTCTTCCCCAACATTTAGAGTGCACGTGGCGTTTAGGACTCACCGATAAAAAGGATAAACTTTAGGCATACTAGTAGTAACGTTGCAGGTAGGTGCGGCATTAATATATTTTTCAAGGTAAAGGGGTTTTAGATAATGTACTGGTAACGTTAGGTCAACACAATATACGACAAACATTCTTGGACGACTTCAAATCATGACACACACGTTTCTGTCCTTTGAACGAATGACAGAAAAGAGCACACAACTTGTAAACACATGAAGGTAGTAGAATGGAAACAAGGAAACGGTATCCAATACAGAAACGATCTAAAACGATAACAAACAGACAGTGCATGTTCTTTCCATAAAGAAATAGAGCTGGCAATATTTCTGAAGTTCTTGCATCATCCTGTGTCCGCCCCTTCTTTACTGTATGAAAAACAGACGACCCAAACTCTTCCCTTTTTATGGGCTGAAGTTTAAGCAAACAGGAACACGGGCAGCCAATTTGGCTAGGCGTCAAACCGCAAATGACGTTGAACTTGGCGTGAGGCAAGGAAAGCAAGTGCTGTCTATCTCCTGTGCAAAATCTGTTATTTGATACCGTGGTGTGTTTTGGTCAACGCCCACAAGTAGGATTCTAGGAAGAACGAGATAGTTCAGCTGCAGTACCGTAAAAAGCCGTCAGGGGGCACAAAATCTAATCCTTTCTAGGTATCATCAAGACCTACCTGCATTCGAAGAGGTGCCTCATGCTCGTCAAAGAAAAATGGGCTACTAGCAACCCCTCCCTCTAAAATATGTACAATGCTACTGAAACCTGCTGCCCTATGTACATGTGCCACCAAACATGCACATCTCATCAGAAAAAGAGGGACACTCGAACGGTGACATTTAAAAGACTGACATGTGATGTATACAAAACGACCATCACCGAAAACCCTCGGATCTCCCGGCAGGAGTTTGTCACTGTTTAACCGACTTGGCGCGCACCTCGCCCGCCCGTAAACCACCTCTGCCCGGTAACAGGTTGAATTTCACCCTCCAACGGAGCAACAAATTAATCACTGCTTCGGGAAGCGGACGTTTTGCTTGTCACTGTTGACCGCAAGTAACTTAAGTGGGGAATAAACTTGAGAGCGTCGACGAAACCAGAGCGCCGTATGCTTATATTCGTCCGAAATGTTTCCTTTTTTCGACTCTTTATTGTATCTTGACATAACCATCTTTCTTAACAATAAAAACGTGAGATTAGACGTCATACGAAAGATTGTATACATCTGATGGAGAAAAATCATTTCCCTGTTTGCTTGTTCGCTTGCTTGATACAATTTGCAAAACTCAATGAACTAGTATTGAGATAAGTAAGTACAAAATAGATAAATAAATCAAGATCTTCTACGTCGCTGAATGTTAGACATCCATACAGGCAATACGATGCGCAATAAAACAGTTACTCAAGTAACTGGATAGATTTTGGGAACGGCCGGAGTCAGACGCTCTAGGGAGCATCCACTACATTTCGCCAGTGCCACTGAGCAAGATATGTCGATCAGCAGGTTTTTAACCAAAAACTAATATACCGAGCTACTTTCACCATAAAATGCTCTCAGTGTTCTCATTGCGAACATTGAACATTTTCCTCATGCTAGCTACTCTCCAAGCAGAGGAGGGGTTTCGGCTGTTTTATGACGTGCTTCTAGGCGTTTTTGTCGGGCTTTCTACTTTGTGATTTTTTTTGCCCAGCCAACCCACAGCTGGACAAAACAAATGACAAAGTAGAAAGAACGACAAAAACGCCTAGAAACACGTCAAAAACTAGCCGAAACCCCTCCTCTGCTTGGAGAGTAATGCTAGCTCCATGTGCAGAACATGAACACAAGTGTTCAACAGTGTCTCTGTCGAACGACGGTTTCAACCAAGCCATCTGTCTAAACACCTCGGCGGATCACCCAGCAGCCAGTCCCGTCTTAACCAGGATTAACCCCCGGTGTCCTCTCGGCCCTCCGACTTTCAAGTCGGATTTCTTCGTCGCTCGTCGCCATGCTAGATTTGCTACTGGAAACAGAAGGTGTCGCGTTATTCTCACGTCTGCAGATTCGAATGTTGACAACCGATTTTTGTCCTTTTGTAGTGCCGACGTTTATTTATACCATCAAGGATTAACGAGTCTTAATATACGTGTGTTTTTCGACGGTTTTTATTATCTTTTCCTTCTCCGATGACTTTAACATCCCGACCACCTACGAGCTGTGTTGGGAAAGTTGTTGTCCGCATTTTCCACGTTGTTGAAGTGAAAGTATCAATAAACTACGGGAGGTATTTACAATCCGTCAGGACACCGAAAACCTTCGACTTCAAAGTTAATTAGGCTGAAGATGTCCAAAACGAGTGCTCTTTGTGGTCTTTCCTTTTTCGACGTTGCTGAAAGTATCAATAAACTGAAGGAATGTATTTACAATCTATTAGGCCATGAAAAACCTTCTACTTCAAAATCAATTATACTGAAGATTTTCTGTTTTAAGAGTTCGCCCTAACTTTCCTTTTTCGAGGTTGTTGCTGAAAGAATCAATAAACTAAAGGAATGTATTTACAATAACTCAGGCCATTGAAAACCCGCCACTTCAGAATCAATTATGCTGAAGATTTGGTTCTTGTCGTTTTTTTTCTTTCAAAGGGGTAAGATCAACGTGTGCGGGAATGTCACACACAGACAAAGACAGAGTTCTTAGTGGATGTTCTCAAGACCAATACAGATACCAATACGGACAAGGTTAATGACCACTTTGAACTTGATCCAGTGGCTGCTAGATATGTATTACTGTGAGTGGAGCACGTCGCCGGAACGTAAGCGTTTAAGGTCGTGTTCGTGTATTCAAGGTTAATATCTCGCATATAGGTTCGTTTAGTTGTGTCCAAAGACATATTTTATGCAACGGCTGGCACTCCAATGCAACGTTGACCAAAGAGAACAAAAGAGATTCGACAGTTATAGTAAGTTTAAATAGCGGGCTAATTGCCGTATACGCTTTACGTTCTGACAACGTGCTTGTGAGTGGTATTGTGTCGTTCCCTACCTCCGGGCCAACAAGGTTATGTTTTCGGGAGCGTTCGTGTCTGTGTGTATCTGTGTGTCAACACGATAGCTCAAGAATGCCATGGATTGCCCAATGGATTGTCTTGATATTTGGTATGTTGGTAGGTCTTGATGAGGCCTCGAAATGATCAAATTTGGGCATCCTAGCGGCTTGTTATGGTACTACAGTGGAAGTTACGGTTTTGATATCTCGTGTCCTGGACAAGCTATGGTCGGTAGATAGCTCTTGTGATCGAGAAGAAGTGACGTAAGTTTGGGCTCTCTAGCAACTCTCTTTGGAACTGCAGGGGGGGGGGTCAGTTGCAGACTCTGAAACAGGACAACTCAAGAAGCGATGAATGCATTCTATTTACTTATACGTGTTATATATCATGTGGTACCTTTTCTAGTTCCTCCATCCTCAGCATGAGCGCCTCGTACTTGGCATCAGTCACCTCCCCGGTCGCTGCAGAAGAACAAGAAAAACAAACAGTCTGTCGGAAATCCATCTCTTGACTGACAGTTGCGCGAACGACTGGAAAACAAACCGATGGCTCCCACAGACGCCAACTGGCGGGAAAATTGGGCCGTGATTTATTTCTGCGCCGACAGACGAGCTGTGGATGTCTGTGATGCTTCTTGTCTGGTCTGTCAGGTACAGCGTACAAGAACAGTGACAGTAGCGATCTGACTTGATCTGATTTGTCAGAGGGCCTGGTTATGGTACGGTCACATTTTCAAACCGGGACCCGGCCGGGCTGCTTGCGGGAACAAAAAAATGAAAGTTTGTACATTAATTACAAGTTATGCTAATGACTAATTTTTAAAAACATGTTTTGTGTGTTTTGTTGTCTTCTTTGTTATCATTCTTTTCGTTCCGACCGGGTGCCGATTTGGAAATGTGACCGTAGCACCAGCTGTCTTCATTAGCCAACCAACCATATCAATATTACATGCTCCGAATTGAGTTGTTAGGTTTTAGACTGCTTTTGAAATCACTCAGGCGACGGCCACTTTCTAGAAGAACTTGGGAATCCCACCCGTGGCGATCATTTCTTCTTAACCATCGATCAATGCTAATGTCGCGCTGCATTTTTAGTAAAATATATACAGTGTTCTGGGAAAATGTATGAAGAATTTCTTTCAGAAAGAATTGATGATGCCCATATTTCGCCCATATCAATTCTTACCAAGGCTGGCGACAGTATTTTGCATATTTCAATGAGAACTAGACACAAAATCATGATCACCCCTGTGTGAAAAAAAGAATGATTTCAGTCATCGACATGATTTTGCTATGCATCGACGAGCAGCTAGTTTTATACACGAGCAAACATTCTATCTGACGTGAATCCAAGTTGAAGTTGCCTGCACGGTGTCCATCCGTGTTCAGCTTTCGTCCCGGTCTTCTAAAGCCCCCCTCTCACTGGACCCGCGGCACGCTGGCGGCGTCGCTGCGGCCGATCGAATTGACAACGCACTCAACGAAATTCATCGACAAAAACGAGTCTTTTTAAGCTTTGTGTGTTTTATTGTCTTTTTGGTCATACTTGTACGTTTTGAATGATATTCCCATTATGAAGTCAAGGGTAACACAAATCCAGTGTAGGACGCAGCGATGCCGCCAGCGTGCCGCGTGTCCAGTGAGAGGGGGCCTTAACCTGGTGCCCTTCAACATCTCAAGGGCTTTCCACGAGACGGCGATCGCACTGCGACCTTGCTGTGACCTGGATTGGAT
This sequence comes from Branchiostoma lanceolatum, assembly GCA_035149815.1. Lineage (NCBI taxonomy): Eukaryota > Metazoa > Chordata > Leptocardii > Amphioxiformes > Branchiostomatidae > Branchiostoma > Branchiostoma lanceolatum. Next base: position 14,629,582 of record CM068874.1, read on the forward strand.
ATAACCCTTGGTTTTATAATTAGAATATCAAGCAAACTGTAAAAGTGTGCCTGAAAAGACAGCAAAATAAACAACGCGTAAGATTCGTTTTTTCTTCAATCTATGTAATTCGTTGAGCGCTCTGCTAAATTTGAGGTAGCAGAAAGGTCGCGGTGAGAGCGCCGTACGCGTCCTCCAACCTGGCGTCCATCGTCAACACAAGGACGATCAGGAAACCGCGATGTAAGTTGGACACGGCTGGACAACAGGCAAACTTGAGAAGCACTATATCCTGTCCACACCTCCCTGGTAAAGTTTAGAGCCGTCTATCTTTGATTTACACAGCCTGTAAGGGCCAGGAGTTGGGAAGTGTCTTCCACTCGACCGGACTGCACCGAGTGGATCTTCCCACAGTAGTCCGCACGCGATGTCTGTCGTCACCGCGCCACTCAAGGGCTCGTACTGCCGTTGGAATTGTTAGCTTATACTTCGGCTTTAAGTTCAAATGAATAGCAGTCTTCCGGGTGAATAAGAGAAATAGTGCAGGTGCGTATAATGTACCAAATGAGAGAGGCAACATTTGCAACAAAACTAAGGTTACAATTTCAGGGGCGATAAGAAAAACTCGCCTTGTTATGTTTTCTTTTATATCTTATCAACAACTGGCCAACTGGCCAGCGCACATGCAGTAAGCGTTTCTCTGTATAATATTAGCTAGACCAAGGAGGTTAGACGGCCTCCCCAGTTGAAGTCAACCGTTTTCCTTCCACCGCCTTTTACTTCCCCAACCGAAGTCAGCTACCCATTATTACACCTGGGTGGAGTCATGTATTCTCCGTCATAACTGCATAGAAACATGACTACAACTTCACCTGCACACGTCTTGCCGTCGATGTTGAGTCTGTACCCCACCCGACAGGTGCAAATGAAGCTCCCCTTGCTGTTCACACACTCCTGCTGGCACCCATGAACGTCCGCGTCACACTCGTTCTCATCTACGCATGCGTAAAATCATCATCATCATCATCATCTTCATCATCATCATCATCATCATCATCATCATCATCATCATTATCATCACAACCAACTCCTCTTTTGACATCTTGTATCCCTGCAGGATCATTATAAAGTTTGACGTGACCGGCAAAGCTCTAGCTTAACTGGCATCTAGTCTACCATGGATTGACAAGGCTCTCTTCGGGACAGAAGGGGCTTTGCGCCGCAGGGTTAATCTTTGGCACCCGGTAGGAGTTTTACACGTGGAGTTTTTAAACTAATTAAAATTAGCTATAGCCTTCCACGGGAGACTTGTAACCTGGCTATCGCCGTGGGCCAATTAAACTCCTACTGCGTAAATCTCCCAACGGCTGCAAGAGAATACCCAGGCGGCAGAGGGCTCTGTCTGCCCCAAAGAAAGCTTGGCCGACGACGGTAGACTGGATGCCAGGTTTAGCTTTAGCGGGAAAAAGGCCTACGTTAACAGTTCAATGGATCGGTCACACCGGGTAATTAACGGTAGCAAATATTGCAATTCTCGCACGTTGTTATCCGTTTGTATTGCTTTAGTAAACTTAGTCGCAATAAGTTTTAACTAAGCTGTCGTGCCAGTAAACAACACGTCAACGTGGAAATGATGTGCTCATACCGTGTACACTGTATAGCTAGTATAAGCTAGCTCGTAAAGGATCATTCGATATCTAGAAAGGTAACGATCTAATGCAAATCCTTGCCCGGTCATCCGGTTACGCAACCGCACGGTGTCAACTAAGTTGCTCTTATGATTAATTTGGTAAACGTGATATGTTCTGGACTGAACTAAGGCAGCTGCCTCTCTGGACTTAAGAAAAATAACTAGTTTTCTGCAACATCACGCTTTGAGCTTATGAGCTTAAGACGGAAAGTGAGTGGCTTACGATCCGTATAAGGGACAACACAGGAAGAGAGAAAAACGAAAAGTAATCGTAAAGCAGTCAGAGAGGGCAAAACTTCACCAAGGTAGTAAAGTTTTCTGTAGAATTGACATGTTTCTAATCTGCAGTTCTGAGTGAAGCTGCTGAGGGGAAGTCACCAGTTCTTACCTGTGTCACAGACGTCTCCTGACCAGCCCCTCCTGCACTCACACGTGTCCGGTCTGACACATCTGCCGTGCACACAGGACTTACTGCACACAGCTGTGGGGGACAACAGGTCAGGGTTAATGACAGGCTGCACGCTCAGCATAGCAACTCACAAACACTGTATTAGAGGATCCGGAAAGTTGTGGTCTTACAGTGATATTACTGGCACGTCTCTAACCGAGGCTAGGTACTCCTTTCCACCTGATCATGAGTGAAGTGAAGAAATTTGCGTAAAGTGCCTTTCCCAGGGGCACAACGGCGGGTCATGTCAGGGGATTCGAACCTCTGGGTTCTCGGCCAAACACCCTACAATTACGCCACGCGACGCCACATAATATGCCTTATGCTACATCATAACAACCGAAACTATAATTTTCCTCATTAGGCCAGGTTATATTGCTTTTATAGCTACAACATGAGTTAGGCGGAGACTTTGATACCACCGCTGCTGTTTAAAGTCAACAGTGGCTGATCTTTTTATGTCTCAACTGATTGCCGTTAATGTTTGTTCTGCAGTTTTATGTTCTTGGTCACGTATTTGATAACCATGTATTAAACTGAAAAAAAGTAATACGGCAAGAAACAATTTACCAAGTGAAATCTAAGAACCCATAACACTGTCTGAAGAACTATTAGTTTTCCTTTCGCCTTTACATCTGCCTTTATTCGCGCCTTCTCACTTACGAGTTTAAACCTCGGATGTTGTTGCTGGCTGACTTCTCTGATGCTCAAACATTCAACACTTAATCAATCTTAGCTTTATTGCAGTACCAGCAAATTCTTTAAGAACGGAACGGAAAGAACGGAACGGAAAAGCAACTCCTTGCAAGTACCTTTTTTCATACTCTCCAAGCAGAGAAGTGGTTCCGGCTGGCTTTCGACGTGTTAGGCGTTTTTGGCGGGCTTTCTACTTTGTCATTGTTTTTTTTTTTGTCATCGAAAACCAGCCGGAACCCCTCCTCTGCTTGGAGAGTACCTTTTTCAAGTTCACATCCAGTCGCCATCCTCTCTTTTGCTCTCATTTGAAAAAAAAGACCAAGGAGGTTCACGAGTACGCATATGCAACGAAATGCATTGTGGGCCGGTAATGTGTCAAAGGTGAAGGCCGTTGAGACATGAACAAAACGCGTCTGGACAGATGGTTATATCAATATCGAGACAACTGTTAGGGGCCTTCACCTTTGACATATCATCCACAATGCATTTCGCGGCTCATGCGTACTTACACGTAGAATCGTGAACCTCCTTATACACTCGTTTAATCCACCCAAGTAAAGCCCCTGTCACACTTGTGCGAATATACAATTCCGCATGGGTTGCGTATTATCATGTTTTTGGTTTAGGTTAAGTTTGCAGCCGAATAAGTGATTTCTTAGGTTCGATAACCAGGTTGCACAATGGTGGATCAAAGTAGAAAACAACTTTTCCCTCGCAAACCTTACTTAAACCAAAAAAATGTTAATGCGCAACTCACGCGCACTTGAATATACGCACAAGTGTGACAGTGCCCTAACCAACGCTGTACATGTCTGTGTCCTACTCACGTTGTAAGCACCCCTTGGCCCGCTTGTGTCTCTGTGTCCACCCGGGACAGCAGACGTAAGACGTCCGTGTGCTCGCCTCCATCTTGTACACGTGGCGGTACGCTGTCTTGTACGTCGTTCTGCAGGTAAAAAAGGAAGCTGGTTAATGAATGAATGAATGAAAACCTTTTATTATACACACATACCCACTGGATTCAGTACAGGTCACAACAGAAAACGTCACAGATTGCAAATACATATTTACAATGATAAGTTCTAGTCTAATAATTACGTGAATTTGCCTTCTTCTCGCTTCTAAGTAATGGTGTGAATATAGGTGCAGATGTGTTTAATAATCAAGGGGTTATCTAAAGCCATTAAAATATGAACCTTTCCGTGTTGCTAAGGTGTATGAAATGGGAAAACCGACATTGCATTAGTTTGAAAAGCTCAGCTCTCTCTTCGTTGTATAAACTACATTCTAAAACAAAGTGTTGCTCATCCTCTGTCCATGTAGATTACAATGCTTACATATTCGTTAATGGCACGAAAATCGCCCAGTAATGCCCATGTCACACATATCCTATCATACCCTACCGACCTTCTCTAGACCATGGTTTGTAGTTGGTCATGAGCTAGGTTATCTGAGGTTGTGAGTTTGTCGGCGAGGTCTTTAAAAGTCATTTGCGCCAACCGACTATCATTAAAAAAAAAAAAAAACGTTTGGAAAGTCATATTCTGTTTGATTGCGAACAGAGGAACGAACTGGAGCAAGAATAGGATGGATCCCAGGCAACTACCACCGACCTTGGTTGGGGAGTGGTCGGGAGCAAAGTCGTGACAAGGTCCTAAACACGTTTTAATATTTACCCTAACCTTCCACCCAAACTCATTAAAGATTGGATTACACCTTAATGAGAAATAAGCTGTTCTCCAACTAAAACAAATTGATTGCACCTTATATGTGGGATATTGAGAAGGGACGCCCAAGCCACAAAAATGCTCTGGATGTTTTATCACCAAATGAACGAATTCTCAAGACTTTCATTTGGACGAAGATATACCGTCTCCATATTTATTGTCTTAAATTTTGTTTCCACCTTGCCACTCAGAGCATCGCAACACGACGTCTGTGTTTGACATGAGCTTTGTATGTGGTTTGATGAAAATATCACACTGTGGTGTTCAACTTCCTGCATAAGAACGCCTCGCTGTCATGAGGGTGGCGTCTTTTTCGTGTCAACCTCAGCTTCTGTTCTGACCGTGTCACAAGCCCCCAGACAGTCGAAATGTGGCTTGGGCCATGTTGATTCGATTATATAGATGACATCAGCGCCCATCAATTTTCGTCTATTTAAAAAAAAATGTTTTGACCACTCTGTAAATCGTATAAAGCAGCTTCATGATGAGAAAATATAAGCCGTACATTGCAAAATATTTGTCGTAGAATACCAACGTAATCCCAAGGTCAAAGAAGAATATGCGAAATGAACAAAAATAAAGGAATTATTGTTCGGTAAGCTATAAGCCATACTCTGTGTTAAGTCATTTATCAACCTTCCTGGCGACTTTGAATGAAGGCAACTTTTTTGCCAGACGGTTTTTTTCGCGCGCTAGCATCAGTTTTGGGGTTCTCAGATGAAGTCATCCATTTAATAGAACCAAAATGGCCTTACGCCTCGACACAAACACCAACCCAGGGTGGCGGGCAAGTTCAAACAAGTTCCGAGTCCAACGAACCAGGGCTGTGTTCTTGACGGCCGACAGTTTGATCTCGGGCCAACCCGCTGTGAAATATTACTTACACTCCGGCATCTTGGTTGTCTGCCACTAAAAACAACACCGGGTTCTATTAACGCCCCTGCATATCATAGTTGCAAGTCATTCTGACATTAGTCTGTAATATGTCTAATCCCGACATATGGTAAACTGGAAAAAAATGACAGAGGCGTATGATTGCAAAGCTTTAGTGATTTTTAAAGTTTCCAAAAGTTAGAAGAAATATCGATGTCTTTGAGGGGAAGGGTAGGGTTTGAGAGTGGTCATTTGCACAAAAGGAAGGGGGGGGTCGTTTCCTAGCCTCTACCAGGCCCCGCCAATTACTGGGGAAATAGTAGAAATTGGCCAAATAGAGTGATTTGTATGCTAAGGCAGTCGGCTACGGAGAGAGGGTCCAATCTGCAATAACGGAGCCTGCAAGTGAAACCCTGGAAAGTATTCTCCGGGGAATTTCTCCCTATAGCCGGCGTAGTTAGTCTGGTAGGGACTAAATCGTTTCCTACTACGGTTATTGGAGAGCACACCAAAAATAGAAATCCATCAATCCCTGCTTGAGTTATCCTCCTCCAAAGTTTCAAACAAAAATACCCACTGCAGTTCTGCTACTAAGAGGACCCAATTGCAAACTTACATGACTTACTCTCTGCCCCAAGATCTATCTACCACTCAAAAAATACGACCGTACTCCCCGTCCGTAGCATGTCCAGAACACGAGATATCAAAACCGGAAGTGAAACTGCAGTACCGTGAAAAGCCATTAGCGGGCCCAGAATTATGATAGTTTCTTCCTTACACCAACCCAAATCATCGTAATAGACATGTATCATAAAGATCCATCAACCAGTTATGCTGTTCACAAACGCACCTTGTTTCAATCGAGAACTTTAAACCACCTCTAACTCCCCATTTTCTCCCTACTGCGAAATTAAATTCCCGCGAACTTTTCCACTTTCACAGTATGCTATCTCGGATGTTGGAATGGCACTTCCCAGCAGAACACCCCGACTCCAGCTCTCCAGACTGATTTATGGGCCGTTAATCTTAAGGGTTAATGTCTCTGGCAGATGCAGCCTTTAAACCAGCAATAAACTCGACTTGCTGAGACCTGGCAGCCGCTTTCTGTCAAACACACGGGGCGCTTTCCCAAACTGGGGCAAAGGCTGACTTTTACCTCACTCACTTTATAGAATATCAGGTTGTTGAAAAGTGTGGTGAAGTCTAGCTGTTGCGACTGTTTCATGTAACGTTAGGGCTTCTCTTGCTTACAGTCTTATACATTGTTGTACGAGCTAATGTGTAACACCGTCTAAGCAACAGTTGCCACGGCTAGATGAAGTGGTGAATAGTTAGTTAACCGTAGAAAACAGATTGCTCGGTTGTAAGAAGGCTAACAGCCCTATTTGTAACTGTCTAATGATGTCTTTGTACCGTTAGTCCCAAGTACATTCTTTACTTTTTTCTACACCCATGCAGTTCGAAAGATGGATTTGATGGAGTACTTGATTGGGACGCATGGTGACGCTGTTTCAATCGTCCGGTCTAGAACTGTGTCCCATTATCTCGCGACGTGTAGGTATGTTTGTATATCGTTGGTGTGTCCTTTGGTTGCACAACTGCTGTCAAAAATTTCATTTTGTAGATTTGAAGACAAAGCACTTTTTGATGAGATATGCAATATTCACTGTTTATGTGATAGAAGTAACCGACATAACTTTGTTTCGTCTAGCAAACTATAGATGATCTTTTATGCCACCGAATTCTTCTCTCCTTTGTACAGTACGCTACAAGCTGTCAGACGTATTGAAGGGTAAATAAACATTATTTTGTAGAGCTGAACCGCATAGCAAAACCCTACGTGCCTTTGTTGAAGTAAAGCATTTCAGCAATTTCTAAAACTGCGGTCCATGATCTCAAAAGCTATCTTCAAATCTCGAACTGTCTGCATGTACGTACGTTCACATGCTCCTTAAGAAGGTGACAAAAAAGAGTGAGGACAAGTCCTAAAACAATCTGTTTGAGTTTCTCTCACGTTTTCTACATCTTATTTGGCAAGCTTTCCGTGTCTGTGATGCTTCGAATCCCCATACACACTTGTGTGCGATATTTTCATGTCGACAAGCCACGGCCAAGTGTACAACAAACATTTCCAAGTGGGTATTCACAGTGTGCAGTGAACTGTTTTGACCGAGACGCGCCATGCATGCTCTACTCCCCGTCGGGTAGAGAGCTTGAAATAATAACCCACCAAAGTAACCGAACAAATTAACCATAAACCGAGTCAAAATAGCAGGTGCATGGACGGTTCGTTTGCAAGTGGCATCATGAGAGAAAAGGGTGGGAAAGTGTCTGGGGCTAGAGAAAAGGTATGCCGGAAGTCCAAAACACCGGAATGTTTCAACAAAATTGCTGGTGATAAAAATGTTTCTATAATCATTGGTCACAAAACAGCATGCAGCCAAACTATGTGGACCAATGAGAGGACTCCATTTTGCCATGACCACCGGTCATTATTACTCCATATTCACCACTTGTGAGCTCTCCACAGCCAACATGGCGGTCAAGTGTACTAGAACTGCACCTGTTACTTATAACTTGACCTATGACTTGACAAATGCGTCAAGGTGTGGGAGATTTAAAGATGTATATGCTATACAGGAATTTTCTCACTCATGTGTCAGTTTAGGGTAATGGCTATATGCTAAAATAAGCGACCATGCCTTTTCACGTGGTATATATACACACCTCAGGGTGGGTCATTGACCCTCTACGGGGTAAACACAATTGGCTAGCGGGAGCAAACTTTATAGTAAAAGAGTTAAAGCAGTGATCCTCAATTGAGATGGAGCATATTGCTAGCTTTTACAAGTTGGTAGAATTCGTGCAATGCGACTTCGCTACGGCTAGCTTTTTTAGCAAAGCACACTGGGTCACCCCTATTTTCCTCGATAAGTGTGTTGGGTTCTTTTACGTGCAGAAGTTTGACGCTTGATGCTTGTTCCTGAAGCTCCCTCTTACACGGGGGTATGGCTTTACGTCACCATCCGAAATGAGGAATGCAACTCCTTACAACCTGTCCGAGCTAGATGTCCGACCCTAGGATAGAACTCCAGCCCACGGATCCAGGAATTCAGTTTGATACAAATGGCCAATTAAGCAGCGGGGTTGCGTTACCGCTTGAGCCACGGGGAGCACGTCGACAGAACGTAAGCGTTTAAGGTCGTGTTCGCGTATTTAAGTCTAATACTAGTATCTCGTATATAGGTTTATTTAGTTGAGTCCAAAGACATATTTTATGCAACGGCTGTTACTCCGATGCAACGTTGACGAAAGAGAACAAAAGAGATTCGGCAGTTATAATAGGTTTAAATAGCAGGCTAATTACATTGTATGTATTACATTCTGCCGACGTGCTGCCACGGGGACATTTTAAAGTCTATCCAGTGAGATGAAATCTTGTGGAGGGGGGGTAACGTTAAATACTTTGGGCATAAACTCGGTGACCGAACAGCACCGAAACTTCAGCACACATCAGAGTGAGGAGATAGACGGCGCTTGTCCGTGCGGCCCGCGGGATTCCTCCTACCGCGGGCTCCCTCTTCACACAGGAAAAACAAACATGGCGGCTAAATATTTAGCTTGGCGAGGTTGAGCGAGAAAGTGTTCTGACGCCCAGTCCTGGGAACTAGTACACATGTGGGGAGTAGTAGTGGTAGTAGCCCAGTGGTTAGTGACCGTACCTCTGAACCTAGAGGTAGGGAACGCCAAAAATAATTACTCAAGCAACTGGATAAAGTTTTATCCAGTTGCATGAGTAATTATTTTTGGCGTATCTTACTACCTGGATGTCTAACTTTCATCAACCTAGAGGTAGGGAGTTCGATTCTCGGCTGTCGTCGCTCACTGAAACGCTACTTAAAGGGGTTGTAGTCCTTAGGAAAGGACGTTAAACGCTACTTAAAAGGGTTGTAGTCCTTGTGATGGGACGTTAAACCGTAGTCCACTGTGCTTGTCGAAAAGAGCCAAAGAAATTTCTTCGGATACAGTGCATCTGTAAATATTATACACTGTGTCTGTCTTTCCTGTCACAAGCATTGGACATGATTAGCCATGAGGCTAGGTGAACTCAAGTTGCTCGAGATCATTTCCATCTATGTCGGTAGAGACTAAAAACATGAACTGGTGAAGACATCTAAGCACGTAGAACGATCACAGATATTTTATTCGGGTAAAAAGAGAGAATTACTTATTTTGGCAAGTAAGCAAAAGTCCTAACATTTGTTAGACGCTATATTGAATATGTTAAGACGTTAAAAGGTTTTTCCTGCCTACATCTGACAGGAGCTTATTCCCAAGAAACACCAAATGTCATAATCAACTAATTAAGTTAAGACTGATGACGTTTTGTAACCAACCGGACGTCGTCAAAACATGAACCTATATGTGTGTGACACGGTCACAGACGACAGGGACAAGGTATACTAGTAGTTTAGTAGGGATCGTATCACAAGTACCGTTTCTTTACTTCCAATATTTTAAGTTTGGGACCGCATCTGTAAGCAGCGACACCTATAGCTGCAGTGCAAAGTAAACCAGTCAGAATTGCCCTGAGGAAGGTGACAGACGGGCATCGAAACGTCGGTGCGAATAGAACACTTGGTTGTGAGTTTTAATTTGTTATTCAGTACTGTTTCTTTTTTTTTCCGAAACGTAATATATAATATGTGCTCCCTTTCCAGCATCCTGTTATTTCTAGTTTAAAAAATAGATTATGTAATTGCAAATATATCTAAAGCAATGTAACCTAAACGTTTATACGCATCATTGTTACAGCTTTAGGAATGAATAGAACGTTACCAAAGAACAAGTCTTTGAAAGGAAAGGACACACGTAAGATGAGAAGCTGCTTTTTTTTTGTTCAATGTGTTCTGTAAGAGAACTTGACATCCAAGGACTCGACGGAAGTCAACCGGAAAACACAGTTCGACCGGTAGAAACAAAGAACTCGACCCTCACAAGTTTCCGCAGATGAAGGATGACAATCTGCGTGTTTTCTCTAATTGGCCTCATTAAAGTTAAACTGCCTGACGTAAACTTAAGATAAGGAGCAACATTATCCCTTCTCTTTGAGAGGTCTAAAACGTTTTCCTTTTTCCTTGTCGTATTCGGGCATGATTAAGTGAAAGAGTGACAACGTGAGGAAATTTATGGGGCGCGCTACCGACAACCTTGTCGTGGAGGTGGTCTATGGAAGTCGAAGGAATTGTTGCTATGTGTGGTATGGTCACGCACATGGGATTAGTTTACGTCAGTCTACAATGTGTGTAGCAAGAGAACAAGCTATATTGTCAAATTTATCTCGTAGGACTTGGTTACATGGGGTGGTCCTTGCCCATCTCCAACCATTGAATTATCAAATTCATTTTGTTCAACTTGACAGTAATACTATCATCGCCTGTTGTTATTTCAACCGTTGCGTAATATACAATTTTCCACAGTATTTGCGGAAAGTTCATTCAGATTGAAAGATAATGGAGAATTGTGAGTTTTTGTAGTAGGATTGTGGATTATTTCCGTTGATCCATGTATCTCAGTTTTATCAGTGCAATCTTTTATATTCATCGCACTGAAATTGTATAACAACACTGAACAACACAACACAAGTGTAACGTTACATCTCTGTCCTTGAAAGCAAGTGCGAGTTGTTTCTTTAGCTTGTTCATTTTCCCTCGATATCAAATTTCCTTCGGAGCTTCTTTGGCACCGAAATATCAACGGTTGTCGTTTTTCTTCGCCGTTGAAGCAAGTCCGCGAAATGTCCAAGTGTCGACAGCCGGGTGTCTGGCGCGATCTCTGTTCTCTGTTAGATTTACAGACCAAAATAAACAAAAGGGGAGGAAAAATCAGCTCTCCACGACTCGATGGGCAGGGAAGGTAGACCCTCCGTCGCCTGAGAGGGCAAGGCCAAGGGCTGATAGTTGGCAACACGAGCACACTGCAGATTAAAGAACGATCCGTCAAACTTAATTAGGTTTAAGGTCTGAGACAACCTTGGGTGGGAGGAGAAGACCTAACGGATGGTATAAATCACAAGTGGACTAGCCCCCTACTGTAGTGCTTGCACAACAGTGTGGCCCAAGGGCTATAGAAGTGGAGATGGGCACTGCCCTATACGGGGCGGGATAATGTAGACGTGGCTGCACCAATACTTACAGCTGTCTTAAGAAGCGAGAAAAAGCTGTCCCTGTTCATACTAATATGCATTAGCTTTTGTGGTAGATGTGGTAAGATATCACATTTTTACATCACTAGTTGTCCTAAGAACTACTTTATCATCTTGACCTGTACTTAGTTTGAAAGAGCATTTATAAACATACAATAGAGGTTTTTCATTCATTCCTTCAATATTCAACTCAAAGGGCTGCAAAATATAGTTACGGATATAAAGAACGGCTAGAACTCAGATTTAGTTATACAATGAGCACACAGTAATTAGAGAAGAGTTGCCCGGTGCGCAAAATTCGTGGCCATTGCTGACCATTGCTCCGATGATCTCACACCTCTTGACCCTCCATTCAGAGCCTTTCGGCGTAACACGAGGTTTTGCTCTAGCTCACACCGTTACGCTGTTCAGTTACCAGTCTCAAAGTCTTTGTACGGCAACAGCTTCTTTCCACGGACTGCCAAACTATGGAACTCTTCCAATGACAACTACTTCCCTCCCGTATACAACCTGCAAGCCTTAAAAACCAATGTTCACCACTATCTCCTAGCATAATCATATCCATCTTTCATCAACGTAGTTCAATGCGTAGAAGTGGTCAAATAGAGCTCTTGCATTGAGCAAAGGGACTGTGAAACGGCCTATTTGGTAGAGTGTTCGCCTTGCATACGGTAGGTCATGAGTTCGATCCCCGGCCGAGTCATACCAAAGACTTTAAATACTGCTTTCTCAACTTCAACTTAACTGTTTAAACTATTGGGCAAACGCCTTGCCCTACGAGTAACCCTTTACCCCTGGATGGACCCTGAACTGAAGACCTCGCCCTAGTGCCTTAGCTGTTTCGCGGTCGGGACCTCCCGTACAGTCCACACAGTCATGTTTATGTTCTCGGTGTGCTGCGTCTCATTTAGCGAGAAGACAAAAAGGAGTCCTTCCTTTGGGTTTTCCTGAATGCCTCGCCGTGCCTCAAATACTCCACTCCATCCGTGACGTGTCCAAACATTCCAAGACCAAGTCAACAGCAAGATGAAACGGACGGAAGGAATTTGGGTCGGGCACAAGAGTTTAGTACATTTCTGCCAAAGGGCACGAAGAAGAGTTCATACATCTTTATTTTATGTTCGAAAGAAATTCAGTGATAAAGTAAAGTGGTCACCTTTTACCTCCCAAACCGAAGTCAGGTACCCATTTTTACACCTGGGTGGAGTGAGGAAAGTCAGTAAAGTGCCTTTCCCAAGGGCACAATATCGGCGACAGGACCTCTGGGTTCTGGGCCAAACACTCTGTTACGCCAACACAACGCCTCTGCGGGGTATACTGAATCCGATAACTACCTCTGCCAATTAGGCCCTATTTTTGGGCTGCTCTGACTATTATGGAATTTCCAATGTTTTGTGTCATGTTTGATCCTAAGTATGTGATTATATATAGACTGTTATGTGTTTATGCTGGGGGAAACCGCTTTCATCACACGTTAATCCGCTGCACACACAACAACCCTAATTAGTAGAGACATGGCCACTGGCAATAAACAGAGATGCAGAGATCGGAGGTCTAAATTAGCCCGTTGGGACCGTTTACCATCTTTACCTGGTGCTTAAAGAGGATCTTTATGTAGTCTCGTGTGCTTCGTTTTCACTTGAAGTGACCATTGCTTCAATGCGACATAATGATTTTTAATTCAATCTATACCCCTGGACAAATTTTCTGACATGTTTCAAATGCCGCCCAGCATCCTTCTCCAGTGATCTAAAGAGTAGAAGATTTAAATAAGAAGATCTAAGTAGTGATCTACAGAAGGATGTCAATTTTGAAGGACAGACAGGTAGATTCCCGTTGTTCGTTAACTCTATACGACCAACAACAATGTCTAAAGATGGCTCCTGTAACACACGTTAGGAAAGAAGGATATGGGGATTAAACAGGGCGAGCTCACAAGGGCCTGATACGCTATATTATAAAGACACACAGACATGATACGCCTTGTACATCCAAGGACAGGACGACATCTAAAACGCCATTCGTCAAGACGTGAAGATGGTTGATGACGTGGGTGGCAATGTATATGTCGGCTGCGGACGGGACCTGGATAGCTGGATGCAGGAATTATTAACGTAAATTCATTCCAAGAAAGCACACTGGACTCCAATTAGACATACATGTAGACAGTGTCTTGAGTTGTAAACTGACCTAAGTTTTGTTTGTTGTTTGTTTGTTTGTTTGTTTGCATGGCATACCTGGTAAACCGCCTCTTGGCGCACCACACCAGTTTTGTACTGAACAGTACAAGCTGCATAGCCTGACAGATTGTTTTGATCCACTCACACCGGGAAAGACCCCTCACGTTACTCTTTTCGATAAGTGTGGTGGGTTATTTCACGTGCTCGAGGTGTGGCTCTCCTCAAACATGGGACCTCCATTTAACGTCCTATCCTAGGGACGTCCCTAACCGAAGCTAGGTACTCATTTCTACCTGAGTGAAGTGAGGACATTCGTGTAAAGCGCCTTTCCCAAGGGCACAGCGTCGGGGCATGTCATGGGATTCGAACCTTGGACCTCTGAGTTCTGGGGCAAACACCATGCGATTACGCCACGCCACAAAATGACCTGAGTTTAGGCCTTTTCTTTAGCCTGTTATAGAGGACGTGACAGCATGGGCAGGTGTGGCATATCATCGCGACGTTGCACTTTAAGTTGTGTAAGTCTAGGGTAACTCATCCCGCTCTGGTAAACCCCATGTCCTAATGAGGGGTTAAATGAGGCAAACCATGTGTCACGAATCAGCTATCCTTGACCAAGAAAAATCCGCCAAAACTTTAACCATTCAAAGTGTGAAACAAGAACCCTACATACACTCCCTTATCATGAGAATATAACTTTCTATGGCCAGGGGAAGCTTTCCTAAAGATAAGCTTTCAGACATTTAAGACGTCATTCCATTTGACGGATGAACCCCTGATTAACGCAGGGTGATTGACATCTCATTCAGACGATAAGTGGAGAGTACTGACGGTCCACTCAAGTCATAGCATTTCTCTACACGGTCTGAAACGTGTCTTGACTCTTGTGACTTTTGAACAGGCTTTTAAAAAACATGCTGCATAGGTGACAGAGCTACAGGTACCGAAAAGGTGGCGGATTCCTTCCCTGATCTGCTGAAAATTCTAATGTTCTCAATAAGATTTTAAGTTTTCGAGTGACATTTTTGTGTCCGACAGTTGAGACGATGTAGCATATATATCTGCAGGTGAAGTCTCCACGTGCTTCATACCAGAATCACACTTCCCCCGGAAATATTGAACCGAAATCCCCTTGTTTTACTTTTTCGGTTCAAGTTTACATTTTGGCTCGGAAACTGAGATATCGTGTGACTCACCAAAATGCCTCTGCCTTTTTACCTAAGCTGACTCAATCTAAAACACGTGCTACGACCGTATCCCTTACTAACGTGATTCAAAACAATTCCTAAACTTGAACTACACTTTCTTACGAGTCCCCAAAATGTGTACGCTTAGTTATAGTAAATCCATGTAACTGATGATAATGATTTATCCCGTACTATTAGAGGAAATGGACAACCCTGAACATTTTCGACACCCAAGTGCAACATTTCAGCATTGGACATAAACTCCGGAGGTATCGCTATCAGAGATCACATATTACAGCTGTTGCGTCAGTCATACTTTGCAAACATTGAGAAAAAAATCTCTGTGAAATATCCACCCAAAAAATCATACTCAAAACCGATAGAACAGCCATTGGTCAGCCGATGTCCGAAACTTTTACATACAAAAGCCAAACGGGTACAGAAAACTGAAGAAAAAGTCGCTTCATGACCTGTATAAGTGCTGATGAATTCGCCCTGTTTTAGTTGCCTTGTACGTACATGACGACTTCTTGACACTACCCAGGCCTACCGGAAACCTTGCTGATATCTTACTTTTAGGATGTCGACTGCGCTGTGCGCTAATTGCATCGATTTGTATATAATGAGACTGTTTTGCAAACACGAAACGCTTCCAAAACGACAACGCGTTTCAGTGGCAAGTTTTAGCAAGCAGGAAGAAAATATGCCACCAATGAAAGTGTTTAAACTTTCTAGATGTGTCGCACTATAGCTCACCCTAGACGACATGTGGTCCAATTGTTTGATTTTTCGCCTCCATGAAAAAAGGTATAGTTTTTGGCGTGTCTGTCTTTCTGAGCGTGTATTTCCGGATATTTGTGGTCAGCATCACTTAAGAACTTCTGGATGCATTATGATGACATTTGGTGTTAGGAAGACAAAGGTAAGGTCGATTTTGGGCCCCCTTGTGTGTGACCTTGTTCTTTGAAGCTGTACAAATATGCTAGTCCTGTCTGCTGTTGTCCAATTACACTTACGATTGTCAAGAGGTTTTAGATACTTAACTTAAGCCATCAATGTGTCAATGTCGCATGTAACAACGCATGTAACAAGCTGACGGTTTGGTAATCATATTATGGTGGTAGTATAGTTCTTGGGCTGACAAAGAAGTGACAGAAGCTTGAGCCTTCTAGCAGCTTTTCATGTTTAACCACTACGCAAACTGGGTATCCGAATAAGAATCTACCTTCATCACACGACGCTCGGCGAGAGCTTACTTTTTTAATACCTACAATTTCCCTGCGACTATCGTGCGATTAACCCATGTACTTTACCTTGACCCAATCGTAAGATGACCTACGAAGTTTGTGACCCGGGCTTTACCTAAAATCCCATTCGTCAATATCTTGTGAATTCGTGTGTGTTGCATTTTATCTAATATTTTTTACAAAGCACATGAGCCTCTCTAAAGTGATGGACAGCAAACTACAGAACGAAGGACTTTTCAAAATAAACGTCAACCTTCGATACGAAAGGTACAAAACCCCAAAGTTCCGATGCAGTACAAAGTGAAGCAGGTAGGGGGCCCCAAATTGACATTTTTTCCCCAAAAATCTTACCCACCTAGGGTACTCACATACCATCATTACACTCCACCCATTGCTGCTTGGTCCATGCTGAACAAAGTAGGTTAGAACCACAGACAGGTTCACAAACAGTACCAAAAACAATACCTCCTTCACAGAGGTAACAAATTTATCTCTCGTGAGAAAGTCAACTGGACTTTGTGATCTTGTAGAGCCGCTCGCAGGTCCTAGACTCAGACACAGACACGACATTGAGTGGTTTCCCCTATTTCCGTGATTCCACGTGTAAACACGGGACGGTTTAAAGTTAAACAGATCACCGGAAACAGCCAATCGGCTTGACCCTACGGGGTGGTCCCGTTAGGCGGCAGGTAGCGGGTGGTTCTGGCCGCCGTAAGGCCATGTTGGTTCGATTATATGGATGACATCCATGCGCGCATCAATTTTCGTCCGTTTTCAAAACAACAACAAAAAACCCGACCATATCGTAAATCATACAAAGTAGCTACAAAATGAGCAAATAAATGTTATAAACTGCGACAGACAATATTGGAAAAAGATACTAATGTAGAATTTCAGAGTCTAAAACGAAAATGCGAAAGAACAGAAATGAAGAATCTACTGTTTGGTATAACGTTGGGTAACATAAATTCGCGGGGTACTTAAATTCGGGATTTTTCGAAAACGGGGTGTTTAGGGATATGTGCTAGATGCAACATCAGTAATACCGCTAGAAATGCAAACTTGACAGACTAACGTATTCAGAACACTGTCTGAAAAGCTTCGATAACCATGCATTAGAAGTTGGCTACGTCAAAAACTCTCCGTCCCTTATTGTCACAGTCTGACGGCTCCGTGGGAGAATTATATGTACATAGTTGTTCGCTGGTTTATAAGACAAATGTCACATCCGCTTCCTGCTAAACACAATTATTTACAATACAACTTATTAGAATCTCTTTTGCTAACCTACAACTGGACTCTAAGTGTGATTAATCATCAAAACGCCTCTTTGTTGCTACAACCAATGGCTACGGCACTACGGTGAATTTTCCCGCCGCCATATTCGTTACCCAGAATCCTGCTATTCGGCAGACGACAAACGTTTGCGAGGAACACTTTTTTGTCTAAATGTTGTGTGTGATAGTGGACTGATGGCGATATTTTCCTCAAAGTTTGCTCTTAGCACAAGCAGAAACACATGGACATAGTAGTATTACCATTTCTACGGCATCCAGCTAACGCCCCGATGAATAATGTACAAATTTCCATGACGGTGGGGGTGAACTTTGAGTGACGTTCTACCGACTCAACACACGGGTTGTTCCCGGAGGCCTGATGCGTGCGGTACGGCCGTTTTTTTCGTGTATTTTTTTTACTTGGACACGTCTATATCCATAGCACTCTCCTCAAGCCAAGGATGGAACGAATAGCTGCTGTATAAAATGTGATTAGCGGTAAGATATTCAAGACGAATCTTCTCTCCCGAATTAATGTGCCCCCCTGTCCGACAGCACCGTCATTGTGCGTGCGGCGGAGGGTAGTTTCAATTTGAAATATCATGGTGTCAGCACGACTAGAGACAAAATCTACCATATATATGATTAGTGCAAAGATAGTACATGATACTGACAGAATAATAGAAAAAAAGGATGGTTTATTGTTCTGCTAGATTGATTTCAGTCAACCATTATCGGAAAAATCCCGAATTTATGTTACCCAACGTTACCATACTCTGTGTGTTTTGTCCAACCTCCTTCCTGACCACGTAGATTTTATAATAAATGTAACTTTTTTCCAAACTTTTTTTCAAACTTGTCCGCACGCTCGTATCAATTTTGGGGTTCCCAAACGATGTCATCCATATATCCAAATCAACATGGCCTAATTGATGGACGGTCTGGTTCATGTTACACGGAGCACGGCGGAAGGGAAGTTTGGGAGATGACCTGGTCGCGTGGCTAATTACTGAAGTCATCAATAACGCTCGTTGAAGAGACAAGGGGAATGACTCGATCGTGGACAGCTCAGTTAAAGGTTCTTGACGTTAGTCGGGAAGATGGCGGTTATAACCTCCATAAAAATGGAGGTATAGTTTTCGGCCTATATGCTTGTTTCCGGATTTGTGCTATTTGTAGTCAGATTGTGATGATGCTTGGCATGTCACATCTTGGGAAGACGAAGGTCAACGTCAAGTTTGGGACCCCTGGTGTGTGACCTTGGTACTGCATCAAAACATCAGGCTTTTGTATCTGTTTTTCCTAGACATGCTGTGGTCTTGATTTTTGTGGCAGATTACTTTTTATGTAAGGAAGACGTTGTGTAGGTTTGGTTCCTTGCTTTGCTTTGATGCAATTGCTTTCTGACCTCTTTAAGAGTTGAGCTTGCTTACTTGACGTAAGTCGGTTAAACAGGTTCCAAAGCCACCGTTACACCTTCACAACGGAGGTATTTCCCGTGACATTAAGTTTGGAATCTGATATTCAAAAGAACACGTAAGCGTGTAAAGTGGTTTAGGCACCTGCTTCCACACGTTTTTGGCGACGACACAGGGGCGGGGGCGTTATGACTTACTTGTACGAGCTGCAGAGTTTCATCCCATCACAGCGGGTCATGTACGGCGTGTACTGCGGCTGCGCGAACGAGTCTACGCACAGTTTGGGGATGTTGACTTGCGTCTGGTCCTGGCAGACATGTTTTCTGAAGAAGAAAAAAGACATAGTGAGTATTATGTATTGTACATTAGATATCCATTGTACTCCCCTATACCTTTAGGTATCTAGATAGCTAACAAGGTATCAAAATAACACACACACACACACACAAACACACACACACACACACACAAACACACACACAGAAACACACACACAAACACACAGAGAGACAAACGGCACCGAAAATATAACCTTGAAGGTAAAAAAAAATATTAAGCATTATAGACTTTACAATGTTCCTACAAACCAGGCGCTTCAAAGGGAAATATGACGTTTGCTACAATGAAGTTACAGCTTACAGTGTGTGAAGAATTTTTGGTGTATTTGGTACTCTAGTAAGTTAATCAAAATCCTGTCAAAACTGTCATTTATCATACAGACCTCTGCGATAAGTTCCCAAGACTTAGCCTTAGTCTATTAGCGTTCTAGCGGACGTTGTTGTTCCAAAAATTTGACCACACACGATTCTGTTGGGCAATTCTACCAAACTGTTTCTGTAAGGCGTGAAATTGAGCATGGTGTTGACGTTATACAGAATTCCTGAGGTAAGAAAAGTTGGCATGTCATCGGCGTGAAAACGCGTTTACTGCTAATTGGCGGAACCGTGTTTTGGCTACGGGGCCTTGTACTTCTTGTAATTGTGGTGTCCAATACATGTCAACTAGCCTGTTCAAATGTGTCCGTAGAGTGTGGAAGGATGGATTTGCGCCGGAGGTATTAGAGCTATTACTGCTTGCAGGGAGGATGTTTTCAACTAGAAGACGTTTTCAAGTTTTGGAACAGATCCGAAGCACGATTCCCATCCAGGAACATCTTAACTGAGCATCCCGAGCGAGGAAAACAGTCGATTCAGTCGATCTTCTTTCCCGTGGCTGACGTTGAATTAGTCAGAGACAACACTTCCATCCATGAGATAGAAGGTACAACACGTACTTCCACAGCAGCTAATACCCGAATCCCCTGTCACACCATGGCCTCCACCATGGCCTCCCGACCTTCTCTAAACCATTTCTGGGAGCAAGTCGTGAGCAAGGTCATCTGTGCGTGGCTGGGAATTGGTCGGCGAGGTTGCCTAGAAGTCTTAAAACGCCGTCTACACCAGCCTAATATAAATTTTGAAAAATTAAAGCCGGGAAACTCATATTCTGGTTGGATGCGATCAGAGGAACGAACTAGAGCTAGAATGGATGGATTCCAGGCTACTCCCAACCCAGCACCAACCTTAAGCTTGGTTGGGGAGTGGTCTGGAGCAAAGTCGTGGGGAGGTCGTGAGTGTGTGACAGGTGCTTTAGCCTGGTGGAAGGTGGATACTGCAACACTCTCGGTGTAGCTTTATCTGTAGACGTGTTTCTATCCTATCTGGTGCGCGTGACAGGACCACCGACACTGCAGGCACCTGGACCACTGGCACGCGAAATAGAAGAACTTTTGTACACAAGGGTGACAGTGAAAAATTAAGAGCTCCTTGATTTCCTAGCTTTTCTTCAACACTGGTTAAATCAGCGGATGTTACTTTCTTCCCAAGTGCCCAAATTTTCGTGTTGTTTCTTGCTTGTTGGAAACATCTTGCATTATGTTGTAGATAGAATATGACCACAATGATCACATCGTACTACACAATGTACTAGCATGTGACAACGGCTTTTGATTGGCACACAATGCTTTTATCAAACAAATACGCGAGCGAAACACGAAAACACATCTCCTCGTCCAAGTCACAAACGGTATCTTGAAGTTGAAGGTTACAGCAGGACTTCAATAAAAGTTAACAACTTAAAAACAAACTTTGACATAAAAATCCCAATCATGATCCCCGCTTTTTTAAGCTATAAAGATCATTTTATAGTCCGCATCTTTTCATTTTCTGGTCGTTCGCGTGCTGATAGAGAACTCAGATTTTCTACATTCCTGAGACACAGGTTGGCAAGATGTCAGTGCTTTTTACGTCTTGACGTGACAACGGTAGGTCGATCGCAGCATTTGTTAGTAACGTCTTAAGTGGAGGTCAGGGTTAGCATACACTTCAATAAACGTTTAGACCTTTTAGCTAATGGATTCGCTCCATAAACCGACTGTGGCGTTTCCTCCAACAAATAAATTTTGTTCATGTCTGTTAGACAGGTTCACACATAACTCCGTCCATTAAACTCAGGAATCTAATTCTAGAGTAGTGAAAATGCAGTTATCTCTCCCCCTTCCGATACACGCAAACAAATGACCGTCAAAGAAATACAACGTTGACTCTTATTGGCCCATTCTTTTGGCAGTAAGGCCACGTTCGATTCGATAATATGGAAGACACCGACGAGCGCATCAATTTTCATTCGTTTCCACAAAAAAAGGGTTTTCGAGCTTACTCTAAACCGTACAAAGCAGCTGCAAAATGAGTAAATATATGCCGAAAATTGCAGGAAAAATATCGAAACGGATACTAATGTCGTGCAATGCTAAACTAAATTCCAAAGTCAGAGAAGCAAGATGTGAAATAACAAAACTGAAGAATCTATTCTTCGGTATACCATAATCTGTGTGCTTAGTCAATAGTTCAACTTTCCAGACCACTTAGATTTCATAATGAAAGCAACTTGTTTTTGGTCCATCTTTTATTTTTTCGAACGCTCGCATCCCTTTTGAGGTGCCGATAGGATGTCATCCATAGAATCAAATCACTATGGCCTACAAATCCTTCTATCTCTAGTGAAGAGGAGACTGCCATCTGTACATGTTTTCCATCACTCTGAAATTTCGTGATATTCCGTCAGAAATTCGTAGCGCTGTTTCGCGGTGCGGTGCCACATGCCGTGCATGCTCCTCTTCGATAGAAACAAGTCGTTTATCTCACACACTGCTGGCGGGCACGGGATCATCTGTGTTTAAAGTAGGGCGTGTGATCATGACTACCGTACGGATGTCGCCTTTGCTAAATTCCGCATAATTTCGTAAATGTTCCTTTTGAAACGTTCATCGCCTTTTTACTGTATTAGCAAGCTCTGCCCATACCGTGATGTTTTGTGGTGTAGTAATTAGGGATGAGGGTTTAGGCTTTTTAACTCGAGGTGTTACAATTGGCATTTTTTTCGACATTTTTTACCATTTATCACGATACTGTCGCATACTTGCAGTTGAATTGTTGCTTTATATACGTTTTTGCTTCTTGTCAGTCACCCAGGAAATTATGAAGCGTTCGGATACGTTATCGAGCGGTCAACGATATGGCGATACAGTCTACGAGACGGACGCGCGCGCCACCTTCATGATATAGGTCAATGTCCTGGTTTGACCTCTTCGTTGTAGAAATTTGACCTCTTCGATTTCTTAACCAAATTCTGAGACCTCTGTTATGCTTAGGTCCTAATTGAGCCGATGCCCGTCGGGAGTGTAGTCCCGGCCGAGGCCCGAAGCCACAAATTTGTCTCGGTGGACTGCCGGGTAAGGGGCGTCTATTTGTTGCCGGGTCCCGCGTTGATTTTAAGGCCGGGTTAAAATGATTCGGGGTCCCGGCCGGGCCCAAAAATAGCCCAGAGGCCGTAGGGTGTCCCACAGGGCCACGTAGGGGTCACGCTCCAAAGTCCCCCCCCCCCCAAAGCCCGTGAATTACGGCCGGGTCCCTATTTTGTTTGGGACCTAAGCATAAGGTGCCAAAATACTGATATTGGATACAAGAGAGATTAGACGTAAATCTTTACCAAACAAAGTACATCAATGTTTATATCGGTATCCTTTGATCTATCAGTGCGATTGTGTAGGACATACAGGCCACTTATTTTCTAAAACCTCTCGGCAATATTGCTGCAAACTTTCGGGCAGTAGAGCTATAGTGACCACCTGTTTTTTCGCCTATCCCCATGACGGGGAGAGCTCGACTTAGGAAGAACACTTACTTCTCTAACTGTTCCGTTGTCACGTTTTCTATACTATGAATTGGCTCACAAGAATATCTAGACGGGAAGGGCACAGTGGGTATTGTCTGTTCTATCTCTTGCGTATTTCTGATATATCGAGACATAGACAATCGAAATATAAAAAATGAATTCGTTATAACCAATTTAATGCAAATGCGCGATCTACAACCAACCAGATTTGAAACTTTTAAAGTTTCGCATAATTGCTTGTTGGCGATGATTTATGATGTAATATATCATGATGTTTACGGGAAGAGACAGATCTCTAAAAACATCGAAGGTAGTAATGATATTATGATTTATTGCCTAGTAAAAAAAAATTTCTACCCTTGAGTAGTTTCACTGACAGGTGCAGCCCTTAAGAAACGAAGCAAGAAAAACACGGACGTTGAATATTTGAGTTATCCCACCAACAAACTGACACAGGTAGAAAAGTTTACCGCCAGCCTTTCTAAAGTAAACATGCTACACCAGTTTCTTACACCGTTACACCACAGATAGGCCTCTGCAAATCCTCGCCAGTGAGATTATAAAACGTGCCCCGAATTTCTAATCGATACCTGCGGCCTTGTCTCCAAAGAAACACGAACAAGCCGCTCGACCCAAAAACGGAACTCTATTTGCGCAGGACTTAGCAAAAGCGAAAGAGCATTTGATGAGTGTTTAAAAAAGCTTAACCCTGCTATATGGCGTGAAACCTCTAAACACGCGCCTCATACCAAAGAGAAACCGTAAACGCAGGTCGTCTGAGTACACTCATTAAACCACATCTAAAGGACCAGTGTTGCTTTAACTACTCACTACACTACCACAGTTGACAGAAGAGACGAGGAACTGTTAACTTTGTAATTTCTAGAAACGCGCCAAACACAACCTTCCACAACAAAGCAGAGAAGTTTATATAATTAAGTAAGGCCGGAAAAAGACTGGCTTAAGTAGTTTTGATTGCCGTGGATTGGGCGTAAGTCGGGCATGATAGGCCCTTGTGTTATTTGTACTTAGTCACGGCAGTTCCTTACACGAACCACTTCTAAAGTGACAAGCCAGTCCTGGCTGTTATGTACGGCAGTTAAAGACACAGATAAGGAAAATGCATCTTTTAATCACGCTCGTGAAGAAGGAGATAAGAGGAGCATACTGTAGTCATCTGAGACAGAACGTAAGTTGCATTGGATGGACAGCAAGAACAAGTTGTGGAAGGCAGCTAGGTATTTTATTGGTCGACTAGAATCACGCGAGTGGACCACCAGTGTATTCCGTTTGCTGCCATGTTTTGCAAACGTTCTCTAATAGGAGAATTGTAGGGTTACGTGTTGCACAGCACATACGAGGGGAAGTCCAAAAGTAATGCAAGTAGTTTCATTTTTTCATCGAATGAGTTGAGATCTGGCACCAAGGTAAATGTACATTCCTTCTTTAGACTGGAATATCTCAATGTGTTGTTCAGCAACTGAGTTGATTTTAAGATGACCACACTCTTCGCGCTTCACCTTTGCCAGCCTTTGGGCAAAATTTCAACTCATTCGATGAAAGAATGATCATGAGCTTTTTATAAAACCACTTGCATTTCTTTTTGACTCCCCCTCGGAAGACAACCATGGCCATGTTCCAATGAAGTGGAGGCCGCTATACGTTATAAACCACAGAACCAAGAACCAGCTCAACACAATGAAGAACTACGAATCGTAAGCAGTTATTAGGCCGTATTTACACCGTCATAGACGATTTCATTAAAACCAGTTTTAAATACAGCCTACCTTGTGATTCACTCTCTCAGATGAGAAATTGATTGAGGCCGCAATACGTTTATAGATTTTGATTTGATTATGTTTTTCAACATTTTATTTCCCCATCGACCGTTTCTGACCTAGCTTAACGTCTACCGGTGGATAACATCATCAACACCAAGCCTACTCTCTACCAGCAGGGTTGACCTATGACCCTTTTATCCCTAAACGTAAACACAAGACGAGGTTGGATAGTCCTTTAGCTTTGGTACCAATGTAACGTTACGTGTATTTTGCGTATATCTTGTGCAAGGGAAATGTGGTACAACCGAAGTTACATACTCATTTCTTGAGTCGAATGAGAAAATAGCTGTAAAGTACTTTTCCGAAGGGCACAGCATTGCTGATGAACTTCAGACAAATTCTAAGTCAAGAACCTTACCATAAGACCAAATTGTTCAGTGAAAGAAAATCTTACTATTGCATCATCTCACTCACCAAAGTACTGTCAGGATAAATGGACGACTTGCTAAACAGGCGGATAAGATATCATAGAAAACTGACACAGTTCCATGGAATGGATCACGTAGGTTCAGCCAATTTCCTACATACAAAAAAGAAAAATCAATTCTATAAAAATCTTAAAATGCCTTTTGAATAGAAAGAAAATATTTTGGGGACTTGTTGCCTTGTTATTTCGATATGTGTCAGCGCATATCCTTTTGGTTCTGGTTTCTCTATCAGTACTGCACTGTAGCAGCTGTATCTGCAACAACTGGCAAACGGGCCGATATTTCTCTGGTACGTCTTGGTACACCATTGCAGGGGGTCTGTATCAGAGATGTCTTAATCACTATTCTTGGACGGAAAGTATTTCACATGATATGAAAACAAGCTACGAATGAACGCCAAATTACATCGACATCAAAAGACATCGTTCGAAACGATGATAATGACCATGAAAGACGCCAAGAGTCTCAGTGTGTGAGGGCAGTGGACTTTGCCCTCAGCACAGTCGCTATTACCCAGCGATTTCGTGTATGTAGTCTCTTTGCACTCAAACGTTAAAGCGCAAAAACAGAAACCAGAAGCGAACCCTGACAGTGAAAAACGAACAGACCATCTGGATTTTACACACAAAATAAACCCGAAAAAACTTTCGCGACCTCTTCCGAGACCTTGGCACAATAAATCGCCTTCCAAAACAATGGCGGATGTCTGAAATCTGGGACTTGTTTGTGTAAGAACGATAAGGCTCCAGGACACAGGGATTGGGGAGGTGTGAAGCGGCATTGCGCACATGACCCTCCGTGTTTGTAAATTATCAGTTGGACCGTGTTACAGACATGTTCTCGTGTTACACCGTGTTTTGGTGGCACATATTGGGTCTTGACAGCTGTCTGCTAAATCCTCACAAACAGTAAGAAAGGCTAAACATGAAGTATTGCGTTTGCAAGTTACAAAATGGCACCATCGTCGACAGTTCTTCGTCTTCAGTTTAACAACCATTGAGCTGACCGGGAAAATGTCTTAACTTTAAAGATGTTCTTTCAATGACAGTAATTTCTTTACAAAGTTATAAAATGACATAAACTGTGGACCCGTTGTTTCCTCATTAGAAAATGTCTTACCATTAAAAATGTAAAGGAAAAAGGTTAGAAATATTCTTTCAAGTCAATGACAGTTGTTTCTTCTCGACACTATCTATAAATAGTGACATCCTTCTCATCTTGACGTATTGTTTTTTTCCGTTACAAAATTACACAATTGTCAAAATTAAGTTCTTCAGAAACCTTGAGCTACTTGTCAGGAAATTACCTTTTGTTTTAAAGCCTCATGACAGAAGGGAGTAGAATAATATGAATTGAAAGTTAATTGTTTAATCTCGAGACTATATAAAATCACAGTGCCAACTTTTCTAATCTGTCGTAACCAAAAAATGTGCTGAATCACCCTCGAAATAAGGTTTAGTTCATCATCTTCAACCCCAATGTCTGCGTACAGATAACGCATCGGTAGCTACACCGAAGAAAGGTTTCAGGAACACCACAACCACTTAAACGTTGGAGACTTTGCAATGAAAGTCTGTCAAACAGAGAAGTACTGAGGTAGGGTAGGCAGCGTCCTGTTCTTTACACGACATATGGCGTACACAGTGGTTAAATATACCAACAAGCAGGCATGTAGACATTTTCAGGTGGCGTACAAAGATGATCATTAACTTACATCAAGGAGAGCTCTACGTACAGTTTAGCCTCTACCAGGCTCCAGAGGTGACTAGAGAAGCAATTGGCTACATGATCCTACATATAGAAGGTGGCAAACTGTACTCCCCGGCCGGCTAACACCCCAGGCGTGTTTTCTGTCTATGTTGCAAAGTTCTACTCTTTCCAGTCAACTCTGGAATCTAGCAGAGGCTACTTACAGTTTTTATTCTGTCGCACGACCCTTCAATTCTTTCTGACCACCAACAACATTTCATCGCGACGAAAGATGCATTTGATCGACTCCAAGTAAGGAGAATAAGAGTGAGGAGAATTGGAGATAGCGATATTATAGCTATAGCATATCGTTGGCGGTGTCCACTGCAATATATCTACGGAGTAACTGGTGTATATCATGCGTATAATGCTATCAACAAAACCTTTAGAATTATTGAGGACAATTGGAGTTTTTTTTTTTACATTTGCGCGACGGGGGACGATACCGACTTCCAACAACCTTTGACCCAGTACTGACGTCACGCCTGCGTAAAGAAGCACGTGTCTTCAGCGCTTGGGTCAGATAGCCGAAGACGACCGAGTGATTCGGTCGAAAGTCCGCCGAGTAGAACAGTTGATTACATTTGCGGGGTCCAATGCCTTTTCTTTAAAGGGACAAGAAACTTGTTTGTCGGTGGTACACGCCCATATCCTTCTCCATATATTCCCGAGGATAATTGTTTGTTTTGCCGACACCCGATCTCTTGCCGTTAATCGGTAGTCATATTTGCTCCAACTCCACCGGAACATCCCTTCCATTAGAGGTGTAACAGGCCAAATCGGAGCAGATGGTGTAAAGAAATATTAGCAATCCGTTAATCGCATTTCCACAGGATGTTTGATGTTTAATGACAGTCTATGTTTTCATGTTACACCTCCACCACAGAGTACACATTTCAATCGTATACCTGAATACGATGCTGTTTCATAACGTTTCATTGAATGGAAATAACATAAATTATGATAAGAAACAGGACAGACCCAGATGGAGGGAAGAAGTCATGGCCTTATGCCTCAGAAGGGACGAAGAGGATAAGTAAGTAAGTAAGCATGATAAGAAAAGAGTACACATTTTAATCGTATACCTTAAAACGATGCTATTTCATAACGTGTCATTGAATGCCTACTTGGATTTTCACACGATCCACGATTTGTTGAAAATGTAGGAAAAACGACGCTACGAATAACTAGTGTTTATGAAGAAACATATTTGTTAGCAGACATTCGTAATTGAGATAATACTAAACCAGGCTATCCAAAGGAGCAACGTAACCACATTTTAGATTTTGATCACGTCGTACTATTTATTTACAACTATGCCTTCTATGCACATTGGGAGTTGAAGGAATATTACACCGTAAGCGCTACCCATTAAAAATCACTGACATGTAGACAGCTGTGAGACGTAAGTCTAGAAACAATTTACAGGACGTCCTAAAAGAAACCATTACTTTTCACTGCGGTCTTAATTGACATTCTGCTGCGCTCATGGCACCTCAAGTAAGTGCAAAGTAAACGTCACAAACGGTGAGGCAAGTCCACATAGCGGCGCGCTGTTTTTACACGTTAATGCGAGCTTGTTTGGCTAGGGGGCCGTGGACTCCTCGAATTTAGTCAAAGATCGCAGACATACGTTGGGAATGTTTTGTCTTTAACTGGTTCAGTTTTCGATAGCCGTGTTAAAACAGGAGGTATGTTTGTATGGGAAATCCCCTCTTCCTTTCCGTTCGTATAAGGTCAGAGCGAAGGGTCCAAAACGGTTTTGAGAAAAGCAACATGTTTACTTTTCGTCTTCACCGACAATGAGACTTTGCCATCGATCTATTGATCATGTTGATGGGAAATATATTTTCCCCCATTTTAGGCGACGAAGCTATTGTTTCTACACCTTATATCTATCGGTGAATGTGTTCGGTGGGAAGTTGTGTCAGCTTGTTTGTAGGTTTGCTCTATTTTTAGCGATCTTGGTGTACAAGCAGTCAAGTACATGTACGTACAGTAATGGTCTTGTAAAAAAAGGATGCCAAAGTGATGCCTCCTACCAAACTTTGTCGTATCTAAGTTGAGACACAGTCACGTGCGTCCTACGACAACTTTACGACAGCAAATTGAAGATATTCTTGGGACAGTTCTCAGCTGGCTTGGTATCCGGCCCATTCGAGCCTCGAATCGCTTTCCTGAGGCCCTCATTGAATTAAACGGCGCTGCGATCTCCCTGCGAGCAAAACTGGATTTGCATAACGTTTGACTAATTGTAATATAATGCACAATTTTAAAGTATGACTGAAAAGACAACAAAACACACAACGAGTAAAACTATTCGGGCTTTTTTATCTACGAAATTCGTTGAGCGCTCTGTCAGATTTTAGGTCGCAGGGCGGTCGCAGCGAGGTCGCCGCCTTAGTGGAATGGGAGGAGCGAGTCGTAGCTAGAATAGGATGGATACCAGGTTAGGACAGTCATGGATGCGTCATACACTTACAAAAGTCTGCTGTCTTGCAAAGGAAGCGGGCGCCGCATATCATTGTCAAATGTCAGTTCTAGCCTCCACCAGGCCTTCCTACGGGGGTACGGATCGTAGAACTCGGCAAAAAAGGACTACTTGGGCAGGAGAATCAGTCCGCAGGAAGGTTAACATTTCCACCTGCGCCTGGCCAATGAAACCCTATGGTGGCCAAACTCCCAAGGCAAAAGTATTCTCCCTACAGCTAGCGTAGTTAGTCTAGTACAGACTATGTCGGTTCTATAATAGTTTGGCTTCACATGATCATACAACAGAAGAACCGTACGACATGTGTGACTATGCCTTCACTAGCTGGTGTCTCATCTTACAACAGAATGTGGCCCCGTCTGCTTCTCCAGCTTTCCTGCTGTCTTTCAGTGTTGGTTATACTTGTCGCTTTAGATAGGTGCTAAGCAGGGTCGTTTGGCACACGTCTGAACCGGCCCCCGTAGACATTTTCGGAATGTGGCCCGGGTTGTATATTCCCCGTGAGGTACTCAACGTGGCTTTCTAAATCGTTTGATCTAAAAAGTACGTCTAGCTCAAGGATAGAGAGAAGAAATCAATTAAATGAGTCTTTTCGTCAATTTACGATATTCGATCCTACTTTCTTTCAGGCGCTTGTGTGTTCGTCTGTCAACACGTGTTGCTTGTCCTATTTGTTTGGACATTAACGCATTACAAAGACACTCGTGTCATTTCAGGAATCTACTCTAATTGCAGACAAAAGTTCGGCTTTATTCCTACGAAATTCAAGGTGGTCGTTTTTAAAGGTCCCAAACTACCGTGTGTTACTTCGCGTTATGTTACAAGTGCACAGAAAACAATGTTGAAGTCGGTAGGCACTTTAATAGCTTCTATACCCTTATCTTTCCGGCTTTCGAATCTGACAGGTCGTTCAAATAATGGTTCCCACTTAAAGCCGGGGCCTTTAACGCTCTCTGTGTATTGTAACGTCAGCATGCATGAAGCGGTGACTTGGTTTGGTCGAAGCTTGTTGAGGTCATAAGTATGGTATTGGTTCTGTGGATCAAGATTTTTTGGTGCGTGTCGCTACGGTTAGGGACCACGTATCCCCACTGACCTGAACTAGTGCACAGGCCTAGCTACCGAGGAGAATTCAAGATAAGAAAGTGCCAGTAGCGTTTGCAAAGATGTCTTAAAACATCGCTAGGTAGGGCCGAAAGTCGCGAAGCTCATCGTAAGATTTTTGTGGGCGTTGTATACGATAGTAGAACGGAGTTAGCACGTGTTACCAGATACGATTTTTCCAACGTGAGTTGAGGAAAAATGTGCAGCTAGCCGTTACAAGTTTACCGGCGTGGTGCCACTTGAATAGACTATCATTGTGAGAAAGTATTTCGGAGTGTTTTCACAACAGTTAAGCCGCAGTTAAAGAAGCAAATGATCCACACAAAAACGTCGTCTGAATAAACCGTGCGAACAAAGGCACTCTTAAGGGCTACTTTCAACCGCAGCCTTATAATATATACATCCCACTCTCACTTACATGCTGCTGCGTTGTTGTGATAAGAATGTTTGTACACAAGTGTTCGCTAACTCACCCGCCTGGCCGAAGAAACTGGGCTTCGCTTGACCACAGACACAGGCACACGGAAAGTATCGTCCAGGAAAACGCCGTGCTCCAACTGGCCACTGTAGTAGATGCCATCTTATACTGTAGTACCTTAGTTCAAGGTCAGCCACTGAGTGAACTGTGTTTTAAGACTGTCCCGCTAAACGTGTCTTAAGCATAAAGAGGTATGTCCGTCCTTGTTGTAGGGTCAGCGCATCTAGTGGTGGTAGAACGTCCTTTGTGTAAACGTCAACTGATCGATGCTTGTATGAGTGTTCCTGTCGTACTGGGTTCCGGTCAGTCGCATCGGAAACGTTCGGCGGGTTGAAGTGACTGTCTCCCCCGGGCACCAGTCCGGACCGTCACGGCGCAAGATCCTGCCTCGCTACCGTCCCGTTCTGCTGGAGCTTCTAGCCCTTATACACCCTCAACACAAGGGAAACTTCCGTGAAACAAACCACGAGGCGATTCAGGTCGCTTATCGCACGATGGAAGGCGTTCCCTGTACCAACTCTCCCCGTGGCCTCTGGCGCCCTCCTTCTAGAAACACCGGCGGGTCAGAATTAATTCGCTCCCACACCAACCCACGTCTTAAGTATACACAAGCAGGTTGCTTCCCGCCCTAAGGGCTGCCAAGGACGAGGATAGACAACGCATGGTTGGAGAGCTGCTAGTGAGTAATGTTTGTTTTCAGCTGCCAGCGGTGGTAGTGCGATAGCACAGCAGTCACCAGGTCTGCGAAACAACCCGCCGCTGTCATTGGCCAGCTTCCGCGGTTGTCATGGCAACGTGCAACGACACGTAGATTTTGAAACACATCTTCCGTGACCACGTGACGCTGACAGATGCCTTCGCTCGCCGAATTTTTTTCTGCTCTTTTTTTTTTTTTTGGTTGGGAAGCAAGAGTTGAATTCCGCCCGCATGTCGACCCCGGTGGACTAATGCAGGGGCACGACACCGATCGGAACCCGACCGTTCTTGCAGGGATCAGAACAACTCTGCTCACTTCCAAATGTTCTCCCCCCTCAAGTGTTCTCAGCTGCGTTTCATGGACCGCTTTCGTGAAGCTATGTTGAGCTCTTGACACTTAATATTACTGTATTCATGTATACGAACTCATTTCAACAGCGACCTACATATCTTTATAAAAACATTTTTTTCAATGATTAATCGTAAATATACCTTCTTGATATATACGTGATGTGTCGCTTGCTGTGAATCAAATATATGGGATGTGCAATAGTCTCTAGATAACCATGTATGGAAGCGTTACATATCCAGTTCTGTATGTTGGAATCCACAAATAGATCCTTGAGCTCACAGTTAGTTTCTAACCTCTTTTGTCGCAGATGTTCACTTTTGTACCACATTTTTTGTATACCAGGTGAAAACCGTTTGCCCTAGATTTACAAGCACCGTCGTCATCGGAGACATAAAAGCAGTAGCGGGAAAGTTCCGCCCACAAGAAGGGCCACATCACTTGTCAGACTCGGTGCACCAGTGTTCCACAGAAGGTGGGCCAGTCTTACCCAGGCCTCCCCCGCCCTGACCCATTGACTCCATTAATCACAGCTAGTTAGTGGTAAGTGAGACCATTAACAATTCTCGGGTCAAACTGGGACTGAAAACGGCTCCTGTTGAGGACTAGCCGAGAGTTTCGCGTGATAAATAAATGCTAAGCAGGACTTCGTATTGATTTTCGAAAGTGATTTTTTGTCCCTTTGTTCTTTTTTGCCTGTTCTTCATATCTACCTCTTCCAATGCATTTTTCTGGATGTCCCTCTTCCAGTTTCTACGGGTCTTTCTTTCATTTGTTGTTTTTTCCGTATTTTCATTCTCCCATCTTCCATGCATTTTCCGTCCGTCAGTTCTTCATAATTTCTTGTCATTTTTCTATCTCCTTCCCTCCTTTCCTCCTTCCCATTTACCTGTCTTGTCTACATATTGAAACTATACCGTGATCAGAACTTGTTAACTTGTCACGAATCTTTCTCAAGATCTTCCCACCGTACATACACCATACACAACAGTAGCCTCCCTTGCAGGCCTTCTGGGCGACGCAGGCGTTTATTTTCGGGGGGGGGGGGGGGGCGCTGATTCGCGTTTTCAACATATCAGGGCCAGATTTGCCGCCTCCAAAATAAACGCCGGCGCCGCCCAGAAGTAGGCTCTACCAGCCTCCGCGGGTCGCTTGGAAAATAGTAGAAATTGGCCAAATAGTCAATTGTAAAAAGGGAGTCGGCTACGGAGAGAGGGTCCAATATTGCAACCCTAACTGCGGCTGCGAATGAAACCCTCCATGGCCAAAGTCCCCCGGCAAATGTTCTCCCTATAGCCGGCGCGGTTAGCCCAGAAGGCCTGAAAGGGAGGCTACACAGCACAGCATGTAGGTCAGGTTATACCTGGAGCGGAGTAAACTTATCGCGGCATATGGAAAATGTTCCGGCTGTTCGACCGAGAAAAAACGACGTGCATGATACATCAGAGGTCGCCAGAGGGCACACTTCGACAGATGTCAGACCGAACATACATGTAGCTAGGATTTCCGCGCCGGAAATTAGTTATGACTCCGGAATCGGACAGTTGTCAACATTGATGATGACAACGTCTTAATAATCTTATCTTAGATAGATACGGAAAGGGCAATTTGGCCCAAGTGGGGCATTCTCGTATTAGTTTCAGCAATGTATGATTGTTCTAACAAATTTTAGGCACAGAGTCAATGAATGGACGTCCCAAAGCGGATGTAAAGGATATGCACTTACATGTATCTATAGATATATGATAACTAAATACTTATTAAAAGTGTAAACTTATAAAAGATAATTACACAAGAAGATAAGATCAAAATTATTTCCTTAATTTCCTGAAAATGGATGAGGTTCAGGTGTGCCTTGTGCTTTCTCTCTTTCTATATATATGTAGTAAACTTATCATCATATACAAAACGACGGTATATTGGAAAGAAAACAGCAAAAATACTGCCACCCCTCCCACAGGAATGGTAGTATGCATCCTATATTGTTCAATGAAAATGAATGGGTTACGATTGAGAGTTACTACTTACTTAACTTATATATCTGTATATCAGTGGCATTACGAGTTCGTTCGTTCAGACTCTTGTAGTTCCTAGTGGCAGTAGGTTCCCTGCTGTTTCAGAAGCAGGGTGTTTTACAGGGAGGGGTTGCTAGTCCTTCCCCTTTAACGTGCTCGAGGTGTCAGCGTTCGTTCCCTGACCCGTGAGGACACCAGTGTGAAAGAAAGGCCAGCAATTTGTCTTACAACTAAAGGCCAACTTCCGCAAGGAACGTCGTGTTACACCTAATCATGACCGCTGCATGTCAAGCATTTCAACTACGCCGAGGCGAAATCCGGTTCACATAAGGGCAAAACCAGCCGGAATACCGCTAAAGCCTGGGAAAACTTCAAATTCCTAGATCGTATCTTTATATTATTAGTTGTCATAGATTACACATTGAAACGGGAAGGCACAACCGCACCCCTCTGTAGCATAGACTTTGCCAATGTTGTGATTTAGATCAGATAGAAGAACTATATTTATATATTCATGAGTAAATTGTATCATAATTCAAAATTGACAATTCTTTGGGTATCCAAATCAAACAGATAGATTCATATCTTTAATGCGTTTGGACAATCCCTGTATAAGAAACATTATCAGCTGTCCCTACATCTACACATGTACAAAGCGAGAAGAAGTTGACTCTACAAGGTTAGCTTAGTACAACAATCTTGTCTACTATGTGCGTTTAACTCGTGAATAACAGTTGTTCATACTTTTCTGTATATGTTTGAATTTGTTATATGTTTGTTAAGTTATACGATTCACAACCTGTTTCGGATCCTAGACCCTCGAGTCAAGAATGATACAAAAAGGTCTTTCCTTCAAATATCATCCATGAGGGCAGCATTAAAGGTGCTGATTTTTGTACAAATCAAATAGTTCCTATGCACCAACTTTCTTCTTTCAACAGAGGATCTAATCCGAATAACACCGTTAAGTACACACCCAGAGGAGCGGGGGTTGGTGGTAGGGCGTGTGTAGTACTGCCAAGTTCACGTACGTGTGTACATGTATATGAACAGGGTGTCTGCTTGCCAAAGCCCACCCTCTCACTGGACCCGCGGTAGGTTGGCGGCGTCTTTACAAATGCTGAGCGCTAAGCAGAGAAAGCAGTATGTACCATTTCAGAAGTCTTTGATATGACTCGACCGAGGATCGAACTCTCTATCCACTAGGCCATTGCAGCAGTATTCCGGCTAGTTCGTGGGTGATTTTGTTTGACCTGGTGTTACCTGTGGTTATTTTCGTCTCATGTGAACGGCACGCGACGGTAGCACGCAGTGGGATGTCGTACACGAGCTTTCTCCTATAGGGACCGAATCCTAATGGACTGAGGTTGGCTGGCTGAAACGATGGAAACGACATTAAGAAAAAGAAAGCACTTTCCTGCGAAGCCTTTGTTGTAGACAAGGTCTGTAGACAGCGTACTATAAAGGCATTGAGGCATAACAGAGGAATATGGCTGGGCAACAATAGCTACCAACGTCTGAAACGCAACTAGATGACCTCGGTTTCTTAAGATGCAAGCCTGGAATCCTCAACAGCAAAGTCGTAAGAAGGGTCTCATGACAGCGCAAGTTTCAAAAGGAAAACAAACGTTTCAGTTTTCAGACAAATGAGCAGCCTGCCAAAACGATTGCCTTGCAACGTTCAAAAATTCTTCCTTCTGTCAAATCGGGACCGGAAACGTCATGCACATCAAAAGCGGACACCCTTGTTGGGCGGCGCCAAGCTGTGGCCAGGCCACCTAGGTTTTCAACCGAACGCTATACATCAACGGTGATGGGACAAGGGAGCAGGAAAACGCTGCGCCGGTCTTTAAGACTTTTTGACATCTTACATTCCTGGTATCGCGCAGAAACATGGGGGAGAGAACTTTTGTGTTTTCGTTTGGAAATTAGTATTGTACTCAGCGGGTCAGAATCAGCTGTCGGATTCTACTGAGACTAGAGTGTTACGCTTATATAAAGGGTACTTATACCGGTTCATCAGATGCAAGGTATGTGATATGGTAATGACTTTCCTTGAACAGTGAGACATGGAAAATCACAGCAAAAATGGAAAGAAAGCTCGATGCATTCCAACAACGGCGCCTCTGAAAGATACAACATAACATACAGGGATAGAATTACCGTGAAATGAAGACTTGTCTTAATCAAAGGAGCAGGATGAAGAAAAAAACACTTTGCACCACCACCGCAGAGAGAAGAATTAAATGCACAGGACATGTGCTCAGAATGCCTGTGGAAAGACAGCTGAAACAGCGCTGCAGTGGCAACCTGACAAACGAAAAAGAAAGCTACAGATGGACCTCAACCAACCGGAGGTTACCCTGAGGAGAGCAGAATCTCTGGCCCGAACTTTATTGAATGGAGACCGCGAGCTAGATGTCTTAGTTAGTTCCTTCAACATGCGTTCAACGCACTACATGTACTCTACTCCGCCCTCTCTCTCAACCCAACTTGAATATAACGTTACACAGGGACACCAAGAGCTGGCAGAATCATCATGGTAAAGCAAAACTGGAGTTTGGAATCCGAAAAAAAATGAAACAGTACAACAATTTGGACTTTCAACTTTCCAATATTTACAGTTGAAGTTACAGAGAGTTCTGCATTTTTAGATGTATACTTTGAGAAACTAAGGACTTCATCGATATAAATTTCTTCTTGTGAGGTTATTTTCAGGTGATGTACGTCGACAACGGATGAGAGCATGTAGTTGAAAAAGCAAGGACATAATGTATTGTCCTTGATAAGAGGAATAGTTCAATAAACAGATACACGAGCTAACACGACATCCACCATGTCCAGGGACAGTAGCAACTTATCGTCCGGAAAACACGTCAATCAAACTGGAAATTTTGTGTAGTCAGGTGGTGAGAGCAGGGAATCATGGGAAGGATATCAAACTGTCTGGCCGCCATGTTTGCTTTCTCTGGCGTCCGCGCCCTGGGTATGGTAACAAGGAGTGTTATCCCTGCGTGGGCACTGAAACAAAATCAGGATAGTTGTTACCCTAGAAAAATAAACAGAGTGCTTCTATAGATGCTTAACTTCTCTCAAGATCGGCGGCACTTCCCGAGAATCCTTGAAAACGGAAGATTGGTGATCCCCATAGTTGAAAGGGAAAATAAATTCCTGTGACTTTTTGACCTTCACAAGTACAAAAATAAGCATGCTATCTAATTCAAGCTCGATTTTATTTGGAGACTACTTATCTGTGACTCTATCTACCGCAGCCTGGAGAGTTATGGAGTCCAAGTATCCCTCGACATTCCTGACTAAGCAATTTCTAGATAGACTCGTACACTAAAAAGACTCTTTTTTACACAACCACGAGATTTTATTGATATTCAACCGACGTTTCGGTGACCTCCTGTCACCTTCTTCAAGGCAATTCAGCACAGGCGTGGCTGCTTGTAGACTCATAGAGTTGTCATTTATTATCTAGCCAAATGCATACAATGATATTTACTACAGATTGAAAGATTCGTGATTACCTTTTCTAAACGACACACTTTCTGTTTACTTTCCCATTCAGAAATAAACGTGAGATTGTGATGAACAGCTACACGAAAGGGGAGCACAATAGATCTTAAGTATCATCATACTTCGGAGTTAAGTTATAAGCTCTTCAGGTGGTGGTTTTGTGACCGGTGTTACTACGGATGTCAAGCATAGATGCTGATGACATCTAGCGGAAATTGGATAAACTGCAGTGAAAATTTTCCTTCCTTGGTCATTTCTGGGCTTAGTTCCATTTGATTTATTTGTTCGGTGGCCGTACTATAATGAAAGTGGAACTCTCAAAAACTGTAAAGATAAGACTATAAGACTATGAAATATCTACGGAAGACCCAACAGTATGTACATGTCAGTTTGACCTTGTCCTTGGTGCTGATCGACCTTCACCAGGGTTCACCGCCCGCTCCCAAGGTCAAACCGTACTTCATCAATCACCCATTTTCTCATATAACCATAAACGTAAATCCAGGGACTTATTAACGACATTTGCTAACGAACAGAATGGAATGTTTGATGAAGTGTGGCGCCAGTATGATTATCATTCTTATTACCGTCTTTCGCAAGATTCATTCTGGTAATTTGTCGTCAAGTGATAAATTGAACAAGTGTCGCATTCTCCTTCTTTTAAAAACAGTTATGGCTTGTTTGAATTCTATACTATATACAGCATTATGCGGAAGCAACTAATCATGGTTCACTTACTAGTACTACGCTTCTCTCTACTTAGGCCTAACGTTAGTATGATCGCTTCAAGAAATATGAATTTGACTGAGTCATTGTAGTTCTAAATGTTTCGTTAAGTAGATCTCTGTAACGCTCGTTTGTCGCCATTACACTGGGACTGTACAGTAGACTCTAGCGCTAGAACGGATGCTGAATAAGAGTGACGTGATCACCAGACGATAAAATGGAGTCCAGAACTAACGTCGCCGGCTGTTGATGAGTCTAGAGCCGGTGAGTTTCAAGAAACAACCATTCATTTGTCTCAGTGCTCAGCTGGACAAATTTGTAGAAAACTGCAAACTGGAAGCTAACTTGGCTCTTCCAGAGCGTATTAGTTCTATGGCAAAGTTGATGCGTTTTTATGTTAGCTGTGTTACAGATTTTCCGTGAACAGTTTCATTTCATCAGGTTGGGACCGCATTGTAAACACCACATTAACTATCTCTGTAACGTTATACATGTAAATACTCTTGGGACCACATCTGTAAGCAGCGACACCTACAGCTGCAGTGCAAAGTGAACCAGTCAGAATTGCCACGAGGAAGGTGACAGATGGTCACTAAAACGTCGGTTGAATTTCAAAACACTAGGTTGGGTAGGAAGAGTATTTATATGTTTCTGTTTTTTTCTATTTCTCTTGCTACTTTTTAACCCAGCAAGTCCTCTGAAAAATACCCACCCCGCCCTGTAACCCTCTTGTTTTGCTCCGCATTCGATAAAACAAACTGTAATTTGATACATAAACCACCAACATGCAACACCCCCATTCACGTCATCACGTAATAGCTGCCCATCAATGATAATACACCGGAAATTGACATGATTATAGACTGGCGTCAGTTTTATGTTCAAAACATGTCCTCTTCATTATAGCCTGATTTGCCGACGGAATTTCCCTCAGCGATCATTTAATCCTAAATGAAAATGAATTCTTGTATGATAAGGTCATAAAAGTTAGTGATGAAGAGTTGAAATAGCTTCATGCTAGCCTACATCGTACTTATTAAGACTGTCGGTCTTTTTCTTATCTTGGCTGATATCATATAGAATATATCTTTATTTTTCTGCAGTACAATTCTGTTTGCAATTTGTGACCGAAAATACAGTATAGACTAGTACTAGTAGGCATTCGTAAGATTCCTATAACTTTGAATTAGTACAAATTCTACATTTATCGTTTGTATTTGTATGTACTAATTCTTGAGCAAAGCCCTGCTATACGCAGATGAAGGTTAGACAATGGAAAGCCCTAATATAGCAAGCTTATTTTTTTAATTGACTAGGTATATTTGTCTAGGCCACGAGTAATTTACTATGATTGAGTTCGACGAACTACAAACTTCTAAGTATGTCGTTTTGACACTTTATTCTATTGCGTAATCCTATTGTTTATTACATCACTACGCTAACATATGTCACATTATGATTTATGTATTCAAATTCTTTTCAATCATGTTGCCACCGTTATTGATTTATTGTCACTTGATTATTGAATAAAATCAATGAGACGGGTTTAGTCTTTCTCTGAATAGCTCTGAATTGATCGTTGTGTGTTATGGGGTTTCTCGGAACTCAACTATTTCACAGGCAGGTTGGCGGAACGGTTAGGGTGTTTAGCCCAGAACCCAGAGATCGTTCGAATCCCCTGACATGCCACCGATGTTGTGCCCTTGGGAGAGTCACTTAACACGAATTTCCTCACTCCACCCAGGTGTGAAAATGGGTACCTTACTTCGGTTGGGTAGGTAAAAGGCGGTGGAAGGAGAGGGATGGGCTCTACCTTCCAATACCGTGCCCTGGACACAGTGGATAACAACTCACTGCCCCTATGGCCTCAAAAAGGCTATCTTTACCTTTTTCTTTCACCTATCCGGCAAGCATGTACAGAGAGTAACCAGATAACGCATGGTAGGATGAACCATGAACGCAGAAAACGGATTTACGATTAGGAGGGTCTTATAGACAGTAAAAGCATCCGTGCCTCGACTACAAGAGGAAACAAGAGTTCCAAAGACTCACACCGATATCTTTTGTTATGAATTATATCATTTTTGATTTACTGTATGAGACAGGGAATAAAAACCCTAGTTCATTACCATCAGGATTGACAAATTTGATGGATGTGAAGATAATATCATAACTGGTGCAGGCGATCAATGATGATATAAGAATCAAATGCTTTTTATCAACCGTGCCTAGCTGTGAAATTGGGCCGTATTCCCCCAAGATTTATTCAAGCCAAAATCGAACATACGAGTTTTATAAGGTATTTGACTTGTACAAACGATCTATCTGACGCCATATTACGATGCGTAGAATTATCATTGCGTTACATTACACCTCGCGGGTCTTCAAAAATTGCAAAATATTGCTAACGGCATATATGTATGAATTTGGGGGGGGGGGGGCTATTTTGACTTGTATTTTACAGAAAGCATCTACCTTGTCCATTGTACATTTTGCTTTTTGGAAATCAGAGGAAGAAGGGTCCTGTTTTCGCCTTGACCTATGGATTGTAACCATTTTTTGGGTTATTCATGAAAATCAATCTTGAGGTTTACTACAAAAATCGTTAATCCCTTGCAGATGAATGTTATTTGCCAATATTATGGGAATACGTTAAAGCCAGTCTCGTCGTCACCGTACGAAAATACGATTGATTGTGCAACCCACAATGGTATCAGTGCGTGACTCTACGAGATTACAAAGTTAAATGAGAGAACTATTATACCAGAGACTCTTTTAGATTAAACTACGAATCTAAACCAAAGGAGAAATACGGTATTGATTCAAACTCCATCGTTTATTAATAGAGATCCTCTCTATGACAAAGGGGCTAACCGTGGTCATGATAAAAGTCCATATCATGAAGATATCAGTATTTCACTGCTCAAGTATGCATAACTTCCCGTGTT
This sequence comes from Branchiostoma lanceolatum, assembly GCA_035149815.1. Lineage (NCBI taxonomy): Eukaryota > Metazoa > Chordata > Leptocardii > Amphioxiformes > Branchiostomatidae > Branchiostoma > Branchiostoma lanceolatum. The sequence goes on from CM068874.1 coordinate 14,671,068, forward strand.
TGAGGAGATCCACACATAGAGCACGTTAAAGAACCCGCCACACTTATCGAAAAGAGTAGGGGTCCTTCCTGGTGTGAGTGGATTATATCTTACAGTCTGATCCGGGTTGACATCTCGAAAAGGTGATAGTCACCTGTTATGTCAATCCTTCCACAAATGTGGTAAATCTGAATTGTAAAAACAAAAACTTACATACTAGGGTGGAATACAAAACGATTGAATTTTGGTCGCCGTACGGTCGCTCAGTGATCGCCGTCTAGTGGAGAGGCGGCGGTTTGTTGCACTGATGAAGCGGGGCCGGGGGGCAGCGGTATCGCCGGCGGGAATAGTCCCGCTACGCCCCGTCATCCCGGCATGATGGATGACTGGAGTGTAATCACCCGGTAAGGGGTATTACTACGCCGTAATGGCATCTGCATAGGAGCACACCGTACCAGCACGTAAATTATCTCACCGGATTCACCCCACCACAACCTGAGGCAGCGGATGTTTTCCATTTTTAGTCCTGAGGAAAAGATTGTGAAGCAGATGGGAGAATGAATCGAGGGGCGTTGTTTAGGAGAAGGTTGTAGCTGTGCCCCCAGTCTGCAGAGATCTTAACTGCAGCTCGCTGAAAACCTCGAGAACCCGCTCAAGTGTGTGACCGTGCATGGAGGGAACCGTGAGGAGCATAGGATTCGTTTGTTTCTGAGGAAACCGTGCGAGTAAAGTACCTGGAACTGGACGGTACGAAATTGCTGGGACAGGGGCAGTTACGAGAGGTAGGTGCGCCGTTATATTCTAATAGATCTAGAAAATGTATAGCAATCTGGCCATATGTGATAATAGCATTTGATCTACAGTTTTAGAATTGTTTTGTAGGACAGAATTAACGTGAAAATGACGTGTATCTGATATGTGTAATTACAGAACGACCAAAACAGTTGTTGCATTTTGTCCACCTCATATAAGGGGAGGGGGGTCGAAAGCCAGTTTAATGCTAAAAGATGCTGCTTCAAAATTCTGTCATCAGAAAAATACGTACGCGTAAAGCACATATGATATGATAGATATTACCCCGTCTTAATATTGCAGCGAATAGATATTTAGAATTATCTTAATATATTTTTTCAAGCATAGAGCACCATTGTATATTGCAACTCAGCTTTAGTACTCGTAAGAACATTCTATGCCATTGTTATGTTATGACATGGCTCGTGCATTGAATTGCATAATACGAATCTAGAACGTATTATAAGCATTGGCCTAGATTCCCCTACTGTGTTGTTAATGTCATTATTGAAAAACTGACTGTCAGCTAAAATCGAAGAAAAACAGCATACGTTTAAGTCCTTATGCATGCATTTACGGTCTGACGCGCAGTCTTGCAATAGAGACAATAATACGGTTACGTACAACCTTTGCCGTAATGCTTAACACAGATGGTTATCCACGAGCGCTAGCGTTGAAACTCTGGTGAGGCGAGCGAAATTGACACAAGAGGGATCAATTTCATTTTCATCTCACGGTAAAGGTTACGGAATTGTTGGACTAATAGATTTCATCCGTCCGGGGCGCGTGTTGTTTCCCAGCTACGGGTCGGAAATGGAACAGATATCGCCGGCAAACATTAGTCATCTGACAAGGTTGTCTCGAGCTAAATGTATACGGCGTCTGAATAGCAAAGTAGGCATAGCGGTTGGTTGGTCGTTTGCTGGTTGGTTGGGTGAGGAGTTTGATGGCTGATTGGTTGATTGATTGATTGGTTGGTTTGTTGTTTGGTTGGTTGGTTGGTTGGTCGGTCGGTCGGTTGGTTGGTTTGTTGGTTGGCTGGTTGGTCGGTCGGTTGGTTGGTTGGTCGGCTGACTGGCTGGTTGGTTGGTTGGCTGGTTGGTTGATAGAATGGTTAATTTGGTGGTTAATCGGTTGGTTGTCTAGTATTGTTGATTGATTAGTTGGTTGTTTGGTCGGTTGGTTGGTTTGCTTTGTTGTAGTACGGTAGGTTTGTTGGTGGGTTTGTTGCTTTTTATGCTATCGTGATTACCTGGTTGCTTGATTCCACAGAAAAACGCTTTGACAGGCTTCTAATACGTCAAATAGTCAGACCCTGGGCTTTTTTGATGGTCTATGAAAATGCAGTCATTCAAACTGGCCTAAAAAATCCAAATATTTCCAATGAAACTGACCTAAATAAATCCACATATTTCTGATGAGCTTGTGCTTGTGCATCAGCTTTTTCGCCGCGTGCTCATAATTGAATTTCTGGTCTGCCGTGTAATAAAATGGCCGGGAGGTCAATAGTTCACAGCCTTTTTCATGCAAATGAGTCTCTGGCTGCGTAAAACAACCTTGAAATCACGCTCGGATATTCCGCCTTAAAATGGGACCAAGAATCGAGTTTTCAATGATTTTCAATAGCAATTTGGAATACATGATATACAGTATATCAATATGGATGAGGAAAAGTGAGATTCTATACTTTATGATTCTTGTACAGTCAAGCTATGTTAAGACATGTGATTACATGGAAAACCAGGCAATAAAATGCACATAGTCCTATTACCTACCGTTAGATTGATCTTGCGGTACCGCAAGCAGTGTACGATACTCCCCATGTCTGTCCATGGTACTGAAGTTGTTGCATGACACATTTATCGGAAGGTTGGCATTATACGTACACTATCTGTATAGTATGCGGTACAGGATAGTTTTTTTTAGGTTGGATCTGGGCGGAATTGCTTTATGATTTTAACTCGTTGTAATTTCCTGGCATCATTTCAGCTTATTGGTTACCACTGTTGGACTCCCTGTGTTTCTGTAGCTAAAATATTACGTAGCTACAATATTACATGAAATTCTATACATATTGACAAAGTAATAGTCAGACATCTTCACTCATCTGGAATAAAATATGGCGACCCTTACTCTCAATTTAACGCAGCGGCGAGCAAGTCACCTTGTGGCTCTGCTAATTGTCATAGTTGATACATAACTCGCCTCATCCGTCACCTATAAAGCTATCAATAATTAAAGATATGCAGAGTTGACCTTACGCACTTCTTTAACATAACCCTGTGTGCACAATGCTTATGAAACAGCTTCCAACTCTCATCTCATCCATCTCTTCGTCTACCTACTTGGCCAATTTGCACCACATGAGATAAGATAACCAGTTTCTCCATCCTTCTCGGTTTTAATATTCATAATGTTTCGCTTATCGTCATGTTTCACTTAGCGGTCAATTCTCTGATGTTATCTTCCTTCCGTTTTCCTTCTCCCCGGACGGTTTCTTGCAGCTCCTTTCACAAAAAAACTTGAAACGATGTCATCAAGTTTTATTGCATTTCTTCTGCAAATTACGAATTAGATCATACGTTAACTTGAATATTAATTGGATCGGGCCATACCTTTTTAATGCACCGTGACCCACCTTCGATGGTGTACTTTGTTCGCAACATAAGGGCATATAGGGTTTCGTTTACATATTGGGTTTCAGTACAATTTCCAATCGTCACAAACAGTAGAAGTTACACCGTTTATCATAATCATTGAAACGGTATACTAAAAAAATGATAAAGGTATTGAATCTTCACAAAAAATTTGAGATGATATGACCTTAAGATGAGAAAACGTCTTTCCTAACTCCAGTCAGGTGTAATGATAAGTACCAGACTTCGGTTAGGGAGGTAGAAGTCGGTGGAAGGAGAGGGATGGGCTCCACCTTCCAGTACAGTTCCCTACATGTACATGTAGACCCAATGGAATAAGTCACCACTGCCACTACTACCACAAAGGATTTCAAAATGCTATGGGACTACCTTTGCCTTTTAGTTTTTAAAACGATAGTATGGCATCCACTGGAGGCCTGGAAATTCGGTAAATTACCGAAGCAGAAACGAGAAGGAAGTAAGGTTCTCTAGTTTCATCAGAAGGCCTCCAGTGTCAATCTTTACGATGAAGGACGAGACCGTTGGCATTTTATGCCCCCATTGCTCATCCATGCCATTTCAAGATGACACGCGAGTCTTACTCGTGGATTACTGGTGACATAGAAGTCTCTCCGGGATGTCTGAACATGGTGTCCGTGCCCTTTACCGACTTGGAGACCATCGGAAATCAGTCACACAGGGTTCGAAGGGCCTACGGACTAAAAACCTGCATTCTATTTGGAACGGGAAGACCGTCAATGGGGATAGGGTGGAAAAGCTGACACGTTTTGTTTAGTATTGATTGTGTTAAACCATTCCGGTAAGCAAAATCAAAACGACCCTAGGTTAATCGTTTTGGTGGATGTGGAGAGGTTATCTGGGGTTACTAATCGACCGATAGATACTGTGATGTCCATGATGACATCTCGGACTGTCACTGGGATTGTTGACTCTTCTTGAGAACAAGCCACGGGTTCTATTGCATGGATTGTTATCCAGGAAACAGGACTGTAGTTAACTAGTTGACTCTAGTGAGCCGTTTTACGGTGCCCGGTAACGTGACATCACTACAGGGACATGTGTATGATTGCACCTAACATGCTCACAGTATCTGTATCTATATATAGCTTATATAACCGTACTTCAATGTAACTCGCCTGCTTCGCAGGCACGCGGCGTGGAAACATCTGGTTATATCACACTGAACGACCCGTCCCACCTAACTTTTGCATATCTAACTGTAAGCATTGTTTAAAGCTATCTAGTGAGGAAGCCTGTAATGTACTTGATGGTAACGAGTTCCACTCTACGATAAACCTCGAAAACTATTTTAGACCTCAATTCTGGGATTATAACTTGAAGGCATGACTACTAGTATTTCTTGTTCTCTTCTTCTGAGCTGGTATCAGGTACTGAGTGTTTGGTACGCCTACCACTACCACCTTATCAGTTATTTTGTACATCATGCATAGTCTGGACACTTTTCTTCTGTCTTCGAGAGATGTCTACTATAGTTTTCTTTTCATGTTTGTGACACGAAACAAAGTTAACTGCATCCATGCGTGTTATAGACGCTATATGTCGCCTACAGGTATGCAAATTGGGAATATTGAATAAGGAGACAAACCCTGCATATGAGTAATAGTGTTTTTGTCTGCTAGGCCGATCAATAATTCACCCATATTGCATATGTCGGTGGTTTCCCAGTCTCATGTCGAACTTGTTCTCGGCCCTGATTAGAATACATTGGTCTACCTGATACGTGACTGGAACTTGGAACTCCGAGCAACGAACTTGGCATTGTACACCTAGCTTAGTTCAAGCTCTTTCAATAGAGAGACATTGTGTTGACAACAAACATAAAGGCATTAGATGAATCATTACAAATTTGTAAGGCATTCCTTTTCTGTATTAGGGCACCCAGTGGGCGCAAGTTCGTTAAAAAAAAACGTAAGGAGACATACAGAAACTGTGTGCGTCGGACTGTTAAGTCAACGAAAATGCTTTAGAACTCTTCATATCTAACATTAACATGTATAATTGAGACAGAAAATTATGTGCCAGCATATTGCAATGCTTGTCTATCGCACTATTTTATTGGCTAATTACATCTTGATTTACATTCAATTGAAAAATTACAATAACATTCCATAGCAATTAAAATAAAAGATGTGTTCTTCTAGATGTGTATTTTCCATGTACTCTTACGGCACACAAAAGGTGTTTTGAGCGCCATATTTGTAATCAGGATTTTTAAAACTGGCCTCATACACTCTAACCCAATGTTTGTGTTAACAAATATGCGGGTTAACAAAAAATCACATTAGCAAAGCACACTTTTGTATGGCTCAATCGTATATTACTGAAACAGATACTACTTTCACATATTCACAAAATTTACGTCGTATGTTTCGCATCAGCACAGTACCACAGGCTATATAATGGTATTTAAATTTCAAATATGGCAACAATGTCCATCTGCCGGAAAATAAAGGAACATGTTTCGTCATTCATAGACAGGTGAGAACTGTGCATTTCACGTCAGAGTAGCTTCAACTAATGATGACATTTGTCAGATATGCGGTAAAATTGTCATTTAATGAATATAAAAGACACCGATCCCAGAAGAATGAAATAGCGACGATGGTCGAAGAGCTTTATAAAGGTCGTGTCTCAATAGTGTAGATTTTCGAAATGCAATATTTTCTTATATTCAATGACACACTGAACCATTGGAGAAATGATGTGTGTCATGTGGAGTGTACATCAGTTACAATAACAGCAGTTTATGAGACTGATCTATCAGTTTTGGGGTGCAAACGTTCGTGTTTTGCTCGTTCGTCTTAGCTAATTTGTATTCGTTCATCCTTGCGAGTTCTACATCTATGCCTCGTGCGTCTGAACGCTGAAAGGTGTCAAAGTCTTGAAAAGAGGCACATCAGAATTGGGTCCGAGATCTGACATATATCTGAGTAATTGCTGACAGAAGTTGGTGGCTCTGATGTAGGGTGTGCATTATTTACGACTCAATCTGGTTTGATATCTGATTTAACAGCCACAGAAATATCATTCGTCAGAACCTGCCGACCTATACATCACAATATCTTTGCTCATTTTCTGTTAGGCCCCCATTCCACTAGACGGCGATCGCGCTGCGACCTAATTGGGATCGTGTAGCCCTCGATTTCGTAATTGGACTATTATGCAAAATGTTTGACTGAAAAGACATGCAACAAAACACACAACGCGTAAAAACATTCGTTTTTTTTTAGATCTATGACATTCGTTAAGCGCTCTGTCAAAATGCTCGGTCGCAGCGAGGTCGTAGCGAGGTCATCGCCGTGGTGGAATTCGGGTATGAGGGCCTTGTCACACTTGTGCGTATATTCAAGGGCGTATTAGTTCCGCAGTTACATTTTTTGGGTTTAAATAAATTTTGCGGGGAGGAAGTTGTTTTCTACTTTTACCCATCGTTGTGCAGTCTGGTTATCAAACCAAAGAAATGACTTATTCGGCTGCAAACTTAACCTAAACCAAAACATGTTAATACGCAACTCATGCGGGCTTGTATGTATATACGCACAAGTGTGACAGGGGCTTTACGGCATTAGACACGTGAAGTACTATCGTTGAGTGTTATGTCTATGTCACTTCACCTTTGTTATTTCCTATGCTTATATATCTTCACTCATAAAAAGTAAGCCTCCGGAACATTATCAATAACGAAATCAATTATCTTACACAAATTCGCCCATAAACATGTATTGCTAATGCTAGGACCATAAACTTGTTCGCAATAAAACTTGATTACTTTGGGAAATAAAGACATCCCAATGATGTATTGTGCAATTAAACTTTTTTGTATTACCAGCGATACATAGATCAAAGACTTGATGAACGTTTACGGATGTGGTATGCTGGCAATGTTTACAACAAGTTTCTGAAGTAACTGGCCAGTGTTTCGGAAATATTTTCTTTTTATTTCGAGTTACTTATATTTGCCTTTTTGTGGTCAGTATAGTCAGGCCTGGAAAAAATATGTTGTTTTTCCGGTTACGGTCCCGAAAACGTCAGAGTCGGTAGGTAGGGATTCTTGTATTGGGCACTGGTATTTTCATATTGTAACCATACAGATATACATTGTACAAGTACATGTATGTTGATAAACAGAACAGAACAACAACATTTTCTACACTTTCTTACATCAACTGTTCAAAGCCTTCATCAATCAAAAGAGTGTGAAATATACGAAATCTGATTTGAATTCCATCACTCAGATCGAAAATTGTATGTCCCTGGCCAGCGTTCGACCACGAAAAAATGCTGGGGCCAGCAAGTTTTTGTTAAAGTCGATTTGGTAACCGGAAACACAAGATTTTTTCCCAAGACAAAGTGAGTCATCAAAAGCATTTTTGTGACGTTGAAGCTACGATTCAACCTTCGGTCCAACAGACTGCAGATAATTCTTCCAACTGTTGCGGACCTTATCTTAGGCCTTAGATCCTCCCGCAACTTTATTGCATAGGTCGACTTTCTCTCTCCAACGGCTCCGGTTTTGTGCTGCTACTGACATTTCCTCACGTGAATTTAATCCAAGTCCCTTCCCATCATTTTGAATTGTTCGTCGTAGAGTGACTGTAGGTCGTCCTCTCGGTACGCGGTCTTGTACCTTCTGGTTTCCAACTATTGCGGAAGATTACAATATTGTTCGCCCAATCTTTGCGGGTCACTCCGGGATAGTATTGATCCAAGACCACCCAGTGCCCATCTGAAGGCACCAGCAGACATGCAGGCTCGTTTTACCTGCTGCTGTAATTGAAAGGTGTCGGGCTGTAAATTGGCGGCTCCTGCACACATTCAGCTCACATACTTCACAAACACAAGCTGCAATATGTCACTGTATGCTGACGCTGCCATCTCTGGGGTGTAAGGTATGGTACCATCCTGACCGTATATCGTTATATCTAGATCTAGGTAGAGATTACAATCTGGCAGAATCGCCGGTTCTAGATCTGCCGGTAGAGATCGCGATCGGAATCAGGATAGTTACACTTCTGAACTTTTAAGCTTGTTTCAAGGCTGATGTCATCATGAGTACAATGTATTCAATGTAAGATTGTATGATAATGTTGTATATTTTAAAAACCCAACGTGTATATTCGTATGTGGAAGCATGTGTCCAAGCACGTTTTCTATTGTTTTAACGTGTAATTGAGAATAAGACTTGTTTTAATTGTGGCGGTGTACTGTGTAAAACAAACCACAATTCAGCCTCTAGCTGCGAGAATTTGTTGACGATAAAAACCATTTGATTGATTGATACTAGAATGTGTTAGGGTGGTCTCCCGTTTATAAATCCTAAATGTGTAAATGTCAATCCATTGATTATAAGGGACATGGATCGTAGTTGAAACTTCTGACTATCCTTTGAGGGAATATCTTTAAATCTACAGACTCCGGTTAGGGATCTGTACCAACAGAATCGGCGATTCTTCCAGACTGCAACCTCTACTTTGACATACATATACTCACAAGGCTATGCATTTGCATTTCATCGATTATTTCTGTGCAGTTATATCTCTCTAGCAGTCTTTAGGTCACGCTGGTATTGGCCCCAGATTACTGTCATTAAAGGGTGGTGGTAGACACGTCAGATACTAGCATTCAGGATTTGTAGAGAACACATCGATGCACTGATTGAGATGGCATAAGATTTGGTATGCGACACCATCGTTCTACCACCAGCCCTAGTAGCCAGCTTATGTCATTGAACAGAAAAATATCGTACAGATGCTCAACATGTGGAACCGCATCATCTCATTATTGTTGCTCTAATAGCAATACCTTTACATTTGGGACCGCATTGTTAGCAGTGACACCTAGCTGCAGTGCAGAGTGAACTAGTCACAATTGCTCTGAAGAAGATAACAGACGGTCATCGAAACGTCGGCTCTTGTAAAATATGTGGTTGTGAATAAAATAAATTTGTTATTCAGCCATTCATTAACCTGATGAAATTATTCACGGAAGCCAAATATATTATGGATTTGAACAGAGCAAAACTTTGTAATACTTAATCCGCATTTCCTGGAATAGTTTGGCAGAGAAGTGAGCTTCATAATCCACAGTACCGAGGGACGGAGGTTGGGCGTCATCGCGCCCATAAAACGAAACTCATTCCCTGTAACGTTACTTCCTGGGATATGACGTAAAATGTAGAGTTCAGTGCCCTGTATATTGACTTTGACCTTACGCAGAAGGTGAGGGTTGGTTTTATGCTACAGATGATGTGGTGGGCTGTGGGAGTTATTACTAAGGCTATCAGAATCTGCCCCTACATTTGATAGAGAGAGACAGCCACACCCTCGGCCGTAAACTCCTTTCTTGATTAGATTGAGCGTCATGAACTGTGCCAACTGTATGTCTTTTGGCAACATCGAAATTTCATTTTCCAAGAACTAGATCGCAGAAAAGGTTAAGAAGATCACCAGAAGTCACTGAAATATTTCAGAATATGTCAGAAAACAATTTTTGATGATCTTTCATTTAAATTCTGAAGGCCCATGCCATATAATCTTCCTCATATTGACATGTAACTCGTAAAAAAAACTATTTCAAAGTTTACGGTAGTTTACTGGTGCCGTTTTATAACAATTCGTCTTCCACTGCTTCAAAAAAGAAGTATAAAAAAATGTATATTGTATACCATAACAGCTCTTATTAGTTCTATGTTCCACTTGTCACCATTGTTATCTTGCATCGTCTGTATAGTTTTTCCATATAACGGCACTGAACCTTAATCCGACGCAACCTTAATCCGACACTTTTGAGTATCGGCTTGCCACTTAAGATTCAGCAGGGTAATGCAAAAACTGTTAATTGCATTTCAATACGGGTACAGTACTGATGTCAAAACGGCACAGTTGTAAGGGAATTACGATCGAACTTTGCAATGGCGAGGTCGTCAAATTACTAACCGTTTTTATGTAGTTACGTGGGTCATGGGAGGAGGCGTAGTGGTCACATTGTCAACATTTTCTTCTTCATATTGTCATATTACATGATCTTACAAATCTATACCTGTATCAATCAAAAGAGGAATAAACAATATGTCCGTCAATAACAGCAAACAAGTCTGGTCTTATCCTTGATTCAAACAAAACTCGAATTATTCAGAGGTTTTTGCGAACGCGACGTCTTCGGAAACCGCCATTTTGAATACCCAGAACGAATCGCGCGCTGATGACGCAACGACGCAGAGCATTTAAATTTATCTATTTATTCATCTACTCACTCTTCTCTCTTGGATTATTAAATAGTCATCCGTAACAAGTGTTTGTCTACCGCTAGCAATTGAAACAGTAGCCGACATCAACAAATAAATTACTCTTTCTTTTCCCCCTATTTTGAAATGTAAAAGTCCCAAGCCACGTGTAAGCTAGTGCAAAACGCATTGGAGACGATACCAACCCTCTCAGTACGGGTTAGCACGCTTACACAACCAAATAATTGAATTTTGACAGGAGTAATGCAAAAGTAAAGCTTTTGCATCCTTTATTAAAGACACATGTCATTTCTAATCCTGAAACAAACATTCCCAACAGGGCTAAGACCATAGCGACACACGAGAGTCGTACTCCCCTCTACCGCTGTGCTGTTTGCTCTTGGTACAGGCCGATGACCTGTGTTAGGATAGCTTCCGTTTCCGCTTGCATGATAGTTTACAGGACATTTTACGAGCTATAGTGCAAGGCATCGTCAGTTATTAGACTTTTGATAGCTGTAGCAGCCCCTCAAGGATTCGATCCCAATGTTTACAGTAGCCACAACCGTGCAATGGAACATAAGAACGGATCTGCCGCACGGGGATGTTTTTCAGGACTATTTCTTTTACCGCCGCTATCGTGAATGCATTGGCGTACCGACTGTGACATGTGGCGCCTATGGTAACTAGTGTAAGTGGTTGTTGGTTGACAGAGAAATCGAGAAATAACCGCTGTTGTTAATATGAAAATTACGGGTAAACAGCAACACAGTTGTATAGTGTCGGATTAAAGTTTCGTTTGGAACAAATGATGCAAAGCACGGTCATATCGGGTGCTATGTTGAAGACGTAATTTTCCCGAGATTTTTCAATGATTGGAAGAGTGACACACATGTAGTAATGGCGACAAACACAACGTACACGACAAAGTTATTGATTACCGAAATACTCAATAGTCCGCTCGTTTATTTATCGTGCAATGGTGCGTGGTCGTAAAAGTGTCGGATTAAGGTTCAGTGCCGTTACTATTTCACGTAGCAGTTAGCCCTCGGGGAAGAACTTTAAACTGCTACGTACGTGACTAAGGTATGAAATAGTGTCATTTGAAACAGGGTCAATAAGATACCTTGCCTATCAGAAGAGTGACCTTTTTCCGTGGAGACAACCCCTACATTAAACTCTTTTATCGTTACCATAACTGGGTGGGGAATTAGGACTAGCCCTGTTATGGACGTATCAGACTGATCATCATAAAGCCTGCTGGTTCATTACTTCATTTGGTTGTAAGAGACAAATATAGTACAGGAACTCCATAATCAAACAGGGCAATCATGGGCGCATGAGCTTAGATGACCCTTTGGGTTCACGTAACCTTCACCTTAAGATCCCTTTTGTAAGTTGGGAGTTTTATTTCTCTTCTTGACGGATAGGTCAGTGAGCAATAGAGTGGTATTAGATAACGCAAATTTGGCCAGTTCGTTACACGTAAGAGCTTTATTACCTTCGCCAACAAGGTTAGGTTCTCGGTAGCATTTGGTTGTATGTATGTATGTTGTTTAGCAGCATAACTCAAGAAGCTATGGATGGATTGTCATGAAACTTAGTATGTGGTTAGGGCATGTCCTGTGAAAGAAATGATGAGATTTTGGGCCCCCTGGCAGCCTTTCTAGGTAGTGCAGAAGAACTTCTGTTTAAAACATCTCGTGCTCTGGACAACCTACGGTCACGAGTTTTAGGTGGTAGATAGCTCTGTTGTAGGATAAGCTGAGAAGGGATTAATGAATTTTTGAAATAATGGTATGTTCAGAATATCTAACATATCGCTTTTAAATTGGCAAAATGTCTTGAATATGAAACAACTGTTCCATGAAAGAAGAGGAAATATTGCCTTCGCGGCTCTCGAAACACTGAAATTACCATTAGAGATCTAGAGCATGACAGGTAACGGCGTGAGACCGTTATCAAGGCACTTCATTTATCTTGATACCGTCCCAGTTGGACCTTCCTCGCCACATATGTCAGGAGTCAATGATGCTCTCAACCGTTCAGGTCCCCTGTGAGGTAACGTCAGTGTTTCCACGTACATTGAAAGTCTCCAGAGAAATCTTCAGCTTCCTCGCTCCACGAGAAACACTAATTTCTTGGGCGACCTCGCTGCGACCTCGCTGCGGCCTCGCTACGATGTAGATTAGATTTGTGTAACCCACCCGTGATTTAATCACTGGAATATAGAATACAAAAGCATGACTGAAAAGACAAAAAAAACACACAAAGCATAAATTGGATTTTCTGTGAAATTAGCAGAGCGATCTGTCAAATTTGAGGTCGCAGGGCGGTCGCAGCGAGGTCGCCACCCTGGTTGAAATGGGGGTGTTACAAATGATGGCAGTATCCTGGTGAACGGATGCCAAGGTTAGAGTTTTGATATACCTTTCTCAGTGACACAAGCAATCAATAAATCTTTGAGGCTTTCCTCTTGGACCAAAAATGTCGCAGTCGTACATCACGTGGCTCGTCTTTGAGCGAATCTTTTAGGAAGCATCTAATAAGATCTATAGAAGGCGTCTCACTGTCTGTGTTGTACATGTGACCTGAATCAGGTGAAGGAAGTACATTTGCGCTGAGGTGCGGATCAGTGGCACGTACAAGGGTGCAGATGTGGATGAATAAAAATACTCTTTGTACACAACCAAGTGTTTTATTCAACCGCGACGTTTCGGTGACCATCTGTCGTCTTCTTCAGGACAATTCTGTCTGGTTCACATTGAGCTGCAGCGATAGCTGTCGCTGCTTGCAGACACAGTCCCAAACTGATGTTGTAAACTGACAGGACCCATGACAGGATTCACTACTGCGGATTCAGTGATGGGTCGTTCGGTGGATCTTTTGGGTACTCAGGATATCGGTTCACACTAACTCCACAGTACATTGAAAAAGGTAGACATAACCGCATTCCTTGCAATTATTTTGCCAATGTTCTATAGATCTGATCTGGATAAGATAGAAGACGTGTGTCATTTTATCATTAACTGTACATTATACAACAATGAGAGAATTATTCTCTTCAATTGTGTACAAGATAAATTTTCTAGTTTTTGATATTCAAATAGCGTGGAAAAATTCGTATTCCTTATGCAATTAGATAAGCCATGTATTATAAGCTCCATCTGTCCTTACAATCACAACTATCTCAAGAATCGAGAAGATGTTGAACCTGTTTATAGTAGTATACATTAGCCGTTGTAGATATAGTAAGATATCACGTTCTAAAATCACTGTAATTATACTTCTGCCTTCTTTAGCGCCACGACCTGTAGTTAGCTTGTACGAGCACAAACGTACAATGAAGGACTTTTATTCAATGACAGCCCTGCGGTAAGGATTACGCCTCGTCGAAACTGTAAGCCCCTTACTCCTGTTGTTTTTCCTGAGAAAATCCTGGCTTCAGGCTATGGAAAGTTTTAGCTGGAGTTTGAATTTCAATGCACAATGCACTTTCAGTGGAACGCCTGGTGTATGTCAATAGGGTGATGGAATTTATCCATTGGAGGTCGGGAATTGTTTACAACAAATGATATCGAGTGACCTCAATGACATAGTCCTGGATAGCAAATATCAAGATGTACCTCATATGAAAGATAACCATGATACTCCCGGTACTCTAAATGGCCGAGAAATGAATTATAGATCAAAGGTAATATCTGCTTCACTGATGCAACTCGTTTTGACGTAATGCTATGGGGCCAAAGGAAAACGGAGGAAGAACACATATTTGTAACCGGTGGGTCGAAGTCTATTATCTAGGTCATTAATGTACGGTTCAGTGGATAAATTGATGTTCAGAAAGCATGCAATTGCCGTTATCAGCAGAACAAGTAACCGTGTCTCCAGCACTAATTAAGAACGTAACTGATTGTCATGGTATGAAGAGAAGTACACCGGACGTGGCAGATGGGAAACGTCATATCCGGTCTCTAGATCCCCAAATTTGGCTAATATTGCCGACGGAATCTGCCCCTAAGTTTGACTCACCGTCAATGACAATGGATGACTGGAACGCCCCCGACCTAATTTTTATCTGGCATAAAAGGGACCAGGTATGTAAGCGTGCCACACAGCACACGTTCGACGGCGTCAAAATGTGCACAGGAACACGCTTTGACGGCCGTCCCAGGGTGCCATATGGGGCACCCAGAACGGCTGTTTTCTACGGTCTCCACATTGATATAAGACGCAAACAGTTGACAATACTCGGTCAGAAAATAGCTGAACAATTATATTTTACGATCTTTTGATTTCTATGAAGGACAGAGTGTGGGAAAATACGGAATTTGCGAAGTTCGTACGGAGCGCCTGTGAGAACGTGCGAGCACCGATCTCGGGAGATAGTTCAACTAAAACCCGTTCTGAAATGAAATAAAAACACCCAAACTATCAACTGTTCCGCTTTTTATTATCTTCAGATGTAATACTTATGATCCATTTGCCTGGAGCTGCCAGTAAACCTGCGTAAAACCTACAGGAAACGCCGATCTCGATGCACGGAAAGTCCGCCATGACACATGTGCGATCAGCCGCTTAGACGGAAAGTAGCCGCTTATTGGGACACAAACATTACGCCGATTCGGCGTGATTTGTATGAATACGTATGCCGTGATCGGTCTCTCTTTTTTGCGTGAGGCCGTTACCACGGAGATTTCTGGACACAAGCTTGAAGGCAAATGTTTATACGCTCAGCAGGATGTCTCTAAATTGTGTGTTTTCGCGCAATAAAATATTAAAAGGCATGCACGCCGAACTTTCCACAGGCCGTTGCCACCTGTCAGTCAGCACGTCAGGACGTGCTGAGCTGCACGCTGTGACGGAAGTTTTGTCTCTCCTTTTTCTACGGCGATTTTCGGGCACAAGCTCAAAGGGAAACGCTCAACGATATATCTATGAATAGATATTTCGCAGTCACTGCGAAATATCTATTCATAGAAATTCGCACAATAAGATATTAAAAGGCATTAACGCCGAACTTTCCACATACCGTCGTCACCTGCCAGTCAGCACGTCAAGACGTGCTGAGCTGCACGCTGTGACGGAAGTTTTGTCTCTCTTTTTTTGGCGTGAGTCCGTTACTATGGCGTGAGTCCGTTATAATGATATATCTATGAATAGATATTTCCCAGTCACTGCGAAATATCTATTCATAGAAATTCGCACAATAAGATATTAAAGGCCATTAACGCCGAACTTTCCGCATATACCGTCGTCACCTGCCAGTCAGCACGTCAGGACGTGCTGAGCTGCACGCTGTGACGGAAGTTTTGTCTCTCCTTTTTTTGGCGTGAGTCCGTTACTATGGCGATTTTCGGGCACAAGCTCGAATGGAAATGCTCAATGATATATCTATGAATAGATATTTCGCACAATAAAATATCAAAAGGCATTAACGCCGAACTTTCCACATACCGTCGTCACCTGCCAGATCAGCACGTCAAGACGTGCAGAGCTGCACGCTGTGACGGAAGTTTTGTCTCTCCTTTTTTTTGGCGTGAGTCCGTTACTGTGGAGATTTTCGGGCACAAGCTCAATAGAGAAATGCTCAATGATATATTTATGAATAATTATTTCGCATAATAAAATATTAAAAGGCATGCACGCCGAACTTTCCACGTGCCGTCGCCACATGTCAGTCAGCACGTCGAGCCGTGCTGAGCTGCACGCTGTGACGGACGGCTCTTAAAAATATTTTTCTCCAATTTTGAGTTAAAAGACACATACTAGGATTCCATATTAATTTCCTTTGTCCTTTGATTTGCGATTGTGGAAAGATAGAAACTTTGTTGGGAGTTATTTTGCTGCTATAAGGAAACATTCAAGTTTTTTTAGAGTTTGTCATATTCTATCGTCGCCACGTGTCAGTCAGCACGTCAAGACGTGCTGAGCTGCTCGCTGTGACGGAAATTGTGGACTGATGGTGAACAGGTAAAGAGTAGCACTGGCTTTTACAATTGTGAGACTTATAGAGATGAAAACTGTCGATTGAATCTTAAAATATTGCTACACAAGGCAATTGGGCAATTCTAGTTTGTAAGCCATGACACCGTTACGTGGTGCCCAGTGACACGCTGAGACGGTCCAATTTTACAAAAAGAACTTTATTGCACGACAATTGTACATGGTACAAAGTATGGCAAGAATTCGTAAACATAATACAAAGTAGAAGTATAGAATAAAACTTTAAATCCTAATTAATAATACAATACAATAAGGACTAGCATACATTTTGATATAGCATCCTAATCACTAATACAATACAATAAGGGCTAGAAGTACATCTTGATATAGCGTAACAGTTATGAGATCATGAATTGCCGGACGGCGATAGTGTCTGCTGCTGGAAACACTTGCACTAAGTAGCACCCAATGAGACAATCTCGTCATATGCTCTAGAACAGCTCTTCTTAATCCTGCCCCGCAATAAAACACAAGTTGCAGACAGGGTGAAAGACGTTGTGACATTTTAGCTTACCAGGTGAATAAATGGGTTACGTTATAATATAGACTTTTTATTTTGGTCCTTGTGACAGGGTACGTGCTAAGGCATGAGCCTGTAAAATTCCAAGGAATTTATCGGCTAAACATACCGAGTTCCTTCTCAGTCTCATTCACGGAAAGCATACCATTAGTTATGTTTATTCATGATATTTTTCACTGATGAAAAATGGCGGGTTTCATTTCTAAAAGGGGTAGGAGATGAGAGAATCCCTTGAAATGACTAAACTTTTTTTCCGTTTTCTACAGGGGAAATAATGCGGGGTGCTCTGACTGATTTCACGTGTAAGGTTATGGCATGGACTCGTACAGACAACATGGCCTAATCGACGTTCAGCAAAAGAAACTCCCAAATAAACTAGCAGGCTTTGTTGTGAGCTGAGGCAAGTGTGTGAGTGAGCTCATTAGAAAGACAGTCACTTGAAACAATCTTATGAAACTACATTATTCTCTCACAACGTTAGCTGCCTTTCTATTTTTCAGCTCTACGTTTTGTTGATGGTTCTTGTATACACCTATTTCCAAAAGCCGGTAGAACAATGGCGGGCAATCAGTGCACCTATGGTGAAACAATTGTGCCGGGACAACGTTTGTTTAGGTCCAGTTGAACCGGTTGAAATCTACCGAAATACAGTAGATCTATGCTATGATGCAAGGGCATTATTCTAGTATATAGAGATGTCCTTGGATGCAGTAAATGATAATAACTTTATTGCAAGTTCATGCCCGAAGGCTAATTGCAGACAAACAAGCACATGGAAATACATGGGAATCAGAAATAGTTATCTAGTCTACTGTGAAAGTTCTAAGTTAACTAAGGTTGACTATGGTTGTGGTTGGGTTTGACTTCTTTTCTGAAGGCAGTGGAAAATGAAGAGATCAGTAAACGTCACAGGTTTCTGCGGTTTGACATAAAATGGTGCCCGCTTATTACCCAGACCCCGCCAAACAAAACAAACATGGCAACGGATCAAACAAGGCTAACCCGGTTACGGGAAATAATCGAAACGGTTCAATCATCGAATTGGTTCAGAATGTCTCGGGACGATTCAATCTTCGGATCGTGAACGCTCAAAACCGACTGTCATCGAAACGTTTTTTTGTTTTGTTTGCAGACCACCTTCTTGAGGTAGAGAAGAAAGACACTTGCGGCCAAACCTCCCGTTTCATTTGTTTCGGGGTTCCTATGTCTGGGCTGCCATACACAACTAAATGTCGGTCCTAAGCGTTATCAGAGCCCGTAGGTTGCGGTCCCATGCTCGGTGATAAATCATTTTAAACATTGCATGTGTGCGTGTTGAGCCTAGTGTGTATTGCGAAGTGCTGCATGTACACGTGAGTTTCCATGCAACCCGTCATAACGTGTGGATGAGCACATGATGACGGCAGAATATCACAGACGACAAATACTCGAAAAAAAGCTTGAAAATTTCCTTAGCAATCATAGCAACAAAAAAAAGTCGCAACAGGAAAACAAAGTTTCTATCATTTTACAACCATTAATCCAAGCCGGACGAAACTTACCATTCAAAAATACCATCATTGCAACGTGCCGTGGTGAGGTTCCGTATAACCGTCATAGCGTGCGGATCAGCACATGATGACGGCAGAATATGACAAACGACCTATACTATTAAAAAAACTTCACAATTTCCAAATAGCAACAAATAACTTGCAACAAGAAAACAAACTTTCTGTTAGTTTATAATCACTTAACAAAAGACGATTTACCATTAAAAATATCAATATTGTAACGTCCTGCGGTGAGTTTTCGGATAACCCGTCAAAGCGTGTGGATCAGCACACGATAACGGCAGAATATGTATGACAAACGACAAAAAGCTTTCTAAAACTTGACAAGTTCCTTATAGCAACAAAATAACTCGCAACAAGAAAGCAAAGTTTTATCATCGCTTATCAGATGACGACTTACCATTCAAAAACATTATCTATGAAACGTGCTACGGTGAGTTTCCAGTGTAACCGTCAAAGCGTGTGGACCAGTACATGATAACGGCGGAATGGCGGAATATAACAAATGACTTTCCTTATACTACTTGAAAGAAACAATTGCTCGCAAAAAGAAAACAAAGTTTCAACCATTTCATAATCGCTAATGAAAGTTGAAAGGGAAATAACAAGGAATATTTTTTTAAACTAGAAATAGAAGCAAAATACCTGAAAGAATCTTCTTGGGTCACAGCGCACAGCACAGCACAGGGGGGCGATCGAGAACAGGCGTGCGATATGCTGTACAATTACTTACCTGTATTTTACCGAATTGTGCTGTGGCTACATCGACAATTTTCAACAATTACTTTAAAGTCACGCAATTGTAACAGCAAAGTCCATGCTGCACTTGACCAGTTCACCGATTCTGGTTCACTATCAATCCACAAAACTTCCGTCACAGCGTGCAGCTCAGCACGTCTTGACGTGCTGACTGGCAGGTGACGACGGTATGTGGAAAGTTCGGCGTTAATGCCTTTTAATATTTTATTGTGCGAATTTCAATGAATAGATATTTCGCAGTGACTTCATAGATATATCATTGAGCATTTCCCTTCGAGCTTGTGCCCGAAAATCGCCGTAGTAACGGACTCACGCCGAAAAAAGGAGAGACAAGACTTCCGTCACAGCGTGCAGCTCAGCACGTCCTGACGTGCTGACTGGCAGGTGGCAACGGCCTGTGGAAAGTTCGGCGTGCATGCCTTTTAATATTTTATTGGGCGAAAACACACAATTTAGAGACATCCTGCTGAGCGTATAAACATTTGCCTTCAAGCTTGTGTCCAAAAATCTCCGTGGTAACGGCCTCACGCAAAAAAAGAGAGACCGATCACGGCATACGTATTCATACAAATCACGCCGAATCGGCGTAATGTTTGTGTCCCAATAAGCGGCTACTTTCCGTCTAAGCGGCTGATCGCACATGTGTCATGGCGGACTTTCCGTGCATCGAGATCGGCGTTTCCTGTAGGTTTTACGCAGGTTTACTGGCAGCTCCAGGCAAATGGATCATAAGTATTACATCTGAAGATAATAAAAAGCGGAACAGTTGATAGTTTGGGTGTTTTTATTTCATTTCAGAACGGGTTTTAGTTGAACTATCTCCCGAGATCGGTGCTCGCACGTTCTCACAGGCGCTCCGTACGAACTTCGCAAATTCCGTATTTTCCCACACTCTGTCCTTCATAGAAATCAAAAGATCGTAAAATATAATTGTTCAGCTATTTTCTGAACGAGTATTGTCAACTGTTTGCGTCTTATATCAATGTGGAGACCGTAGAAAACAGCCGTTCTGGGTGCCCCATATGGCACCCTGGGACGGCCGTCAAAGCGTGTTCCTGTGCACATTTTGACGCCGTCGAACGTGTGCTGTGTGGCACGCTTACATAGCTCAAGGGACAGATGCCGCCGATGAAACATTACGCGAGCCTGCACTCGAGATCTAGGGGTTGTCTCCACGGAAAAAGGTCACTCTTCTGATAGGTAAGGTATCTTATTGACCCTGTTTCAAATGACAATATTTCATAACTTAGTCACGTACGTAGCAGGAAGAAGAGATGTTAGCAGGATTCTCTGTTCAGGTTTTCGTCCAGCACTTCAAATGTCAATGGATGTCATTACAAGTGTAAGAAATACTTCAAAGACAGCTGAGGGAGTTGAGATAGGCCATGAAACCGGTAATTTCGTAGAACGTCCATTACCTTAACTACCGTTACCAGGAGTCTCTGTTCATGTTTTCCTCCAGCAATTTCATATGTCAAATGATGTTATTACAAGTGTAACAAATGTCGCGTTTCCCGGATCCTGCTTCAAAGACAGCTGAGGGAATTGAGATTGGCCATGAAACCGGTAATTTAGTAGAATGTCCATTAGCCTAACTGCCACGTAAGTAGTCATTACGCCCGTTCAGCTCATCGACAACGCACGTCGTCTTAGTACCTGAAGCATCGGGATAACAACGTGCCTATTGGAAAACACTTTTGGGCGGATTGGATCATTTTTCACGGAGATGAGGAGCTGTAGGTCAAGGTTAGAGGTCAATATTTCGAAGATGTCTTCTGTTTTTATGTTCTGAAGTAATATGCGTAGGCGATGGGCGTAAAATCGAATACAGGAAATACTATTCTTTAGTCAGAGGAAGCTACATCTGTGAAGATGACTTGCCGGAAAGAAGAGTCTACGTTCACGACTTTCAATAACACATTCTCGTACCATATGGCGTGTCGGTAACGGTCGTGTGCTTGTGCCCATAAGAACGTACATGTTTCCAGTACCATAGTGCGTTGTATGTCATGTGGTGCACTACTACGTATACCCTACTCGAAAAGGGCTTTTCCCCTCACGAATGTGAATTTCATTGCTGTTGTTAGTCTAGGCACTACAAGGGTCTGAACGAATCGAACGAACATCTTGCTGTCAAAGATCAGCTCCAAGATACGTGTGAGGTCACCACACATAACGCATTTAGCTGGTATTTTACCGTAACCGTGTCTCTTAAAGAATTGCTGTCTAATGCCTTTTTTGCACAATAAGCTCTGACCTCTGAGTTGAGCTAAGATATCGCTTTCGGCAAAAAGGTTGAATGTATTGATGAATTATTCATAAAACAAGTAATTCCAACAATACATCAACAGTGACCTTGGCATGTATTCAAAAACAATCTATCCTCTTCCGAAGCCAGGTATGCTTGAACGACCGACCGGCATATATAACCGTAACAATTCATGTATGGGGGATAGCAACAACAGAGAAGATATGACAGAGCTTCGAATTCGCAAGATAACAACTGGATAGATTTTGGAAACGGTCGACCGGTCAGACATTTCAGGCAGCATCCACTACCTTTCGTCAGTGACTGGACTATATTTCTGGTTCATCAAGTCTTAAGCACAAACTTTGAATTTGATCTGCAAATAAAGCGAAGGCAAATTTTAGATAATCAAATAGGAAAGGAAAATAAGACAAAGTCATGACAAAGTTAATGTTGATGAGTCAATAAGCTCCTGCTGTTTGAGTACAGGAGCTAATATTGGCTCGCGGGTAGAGTAGGTAGGGTATGGTATGGTAGGGCTGGGACCCGAGTGCATGCCAGGCAGTTCGACACGCACTCCTTTCCTGTTGAGGTTTGGATTGTACATTCTCTCACTGCGTATGTTTTTACCTGAATGTCTAACCTTCATCGAGCTTCAAACTCGATATTCATCTTTTATCTTCACTTTGCAAAAGAGATCATCAATTGAGTTGAAATCAAGGCCAGTCATCATCCCACTAAATAGGATTGTGTCGTTTGTGACACAAGTTACAACTACATTCTCTGAATGTTCATCTGTGTTGGTAGAAATCACTATGAAACAATGTTGAACTGCCTACAGCCACACATGAACAGAGACGGGGGAGGGCGGAGGGCACAAACTTTCTGCAACCTATGATCCACTACACAGTGAGTCACGTGTTCTATCTGCACATAACGTGATGTCACAGAACAGTGGATTGCTCATTCATTGACCAAGACTGAAGTTGGACATTCTAAAAATTCAATATTTTGTGTTGAAAGTTACATTTCAACTTTGCTTCAGAAATTATAACAACGGTTTGGCATTCCCCGGCCTGCCCAAGTACTCAGGCCCCTTGCTCCTTTTATCACG